>JAPDVR010000009.1:46374806-46974806 GCA_026230005.1 Gila orcuttii | reverse complement strand
TAACTGTCACATCACAAGGTGTCAGCATCACCCAAGCTCCACAGCTGACAGCTGCACACCCTGACTGAGACAGCACAGACTTCTGGGAAACCTGATCAAAAAGGGGGTGGGCCGAAAAACTCTACCTAACAACCACTGTGGACAATGATTTGAGCCTTGACACCCTGCTAGACACCGGCTCAGACATCACGTTAATGTTAGCCCAACTATTTGAAAGACTCAGTGCTAAAACTAAGAGCCAAGATCGAACTCTTAAATCTCAAACATGTGAGCTGAATGTGCAATCCCACAGCCAGGACGACATCCGGCTCAAACAGGTAGCTCCCATCCACCTGACAACTGGGTCTATGAATCTGATCCACCCAGTGTACATCTCAAAAATGAACACTTACCCACTTCTAATTGGCAAAGACCTGCTAGATCGCTTTGAACCTTTACTGGACTTCAAATAACTGTAAGTTTGGGCTCAAGTGCGGGAACCCCTCCCCCTCCAGTCACACAGGCCACCCGAGCCAGACTGTTGGGTCACAGAGGTCACGAGAATTCCCGCAGAGCCAGACTGTCAGGTCACAGAGTTCACGGGAACTCTCACAGCCAGCCACAGGGACACAGTTCCAGCACCAGACCAAGATTCAAGTTCCACTGTACTTGCACTATGGGCAGACAACTCAGCCATCAGTGTCTCACTATTCAATGCTCTCATTGAAGACACACCGGACCTTCCTTCTGCCAGCAAGCACACCCATTTTCCTTTTAAACACGTGCCCATCAACCATGATGACGGCCAAAGGTGTCTGCGCTTTGAACCTGAACTGGAACCACCGACTGTCTGACCCATTACTTCCTGGTCCTTCTGGACCCGCCCCATGATGTCTACATCGGAGCAGACATCCTGACTCGCCACAAGGCTCATGTGGACATCATTAATGAGGTAGTGTGGGCCCCATTGACTTTACAGCCCCCTGTTGTTCCAACCAACACTGAGAACCTCCTGTCAGGTCAGACCATTCCTGAGGTTTGCACCCTAATCAACGAACAGGAAACTGTGATACCATTATACACCAAAGGGGTCGCCGACCGGCTCAACATGCGTTGTGGTCGAACCCTAAACCACACGCTGGGCCTCTTTCAGCCCTCACCTGAATGTGTTGAACTTGGACTCACGCTGCAAGCCACACCCCTTACTGAAGTGTCATCTTGTGCAGTCTACATCCTTTTCAACAACGGCATGGCAAGGGACATCACAATTCCCAAAGCCTACCGAGTGGGATGGCTATTGAGCCACGACTTCCATGACTTTTGAACTCACACTACCAATCATTGGGCCCATCCCATATTCAATGATGCCCGAAGGGAACACAGACCACACAGTGTTCACAGCACCCTTCAAACTCATCTCCATTACTTCGGTCATGCCAATGGACAAAGACCAGGTATGCAGAACAGCACTGACAGAGGACCAACACCTTGCAACATAAAAAGTCTCCAGACAGCCTGCTTGCGAGACTGACGACACTGCTGCACCTCTGCCTGCCAACACGACAGACGACACCCCAACAGAGGAGCCGTACCCAGGATTTGAGTCTCAAGTTCAGCAAATTCTAAAAGACGCTGACGCAATTAAAAATGATGCAGATCTACAAAGTCCTTTACAAGTTCAAAGCATCCTTTGCCAAAGACTCTTTAGATTGTGGTCTCACCGAACTCCACACTGTGCGCATCCCAACGCACCCTAATCCTCCTCCCACTTTTGTCTGGCAGTACAAGATCCCCATCGCTTCACACGAACCGGTGTGAGAGATCATCGAATCCAGGCTTGGAAAAGGTGTCATCCGTCCATGCAACAGCACCCATTCTGCCCCCATCTGGCCCGTCCTCAAACCAAACGGCAAGTGGCACCCCACCATTGACTACAGGAAACTGCATCAACAGGTGCCACTGTCCCGATGGCCCTTGACCCAGCTGGAGCAAGAAACACCCAGAATCAGAGGAGACACAATCTTCTCTACACTTGATGTGGCCTCTGGATTCGGGACCATACCTGTGCATCCAGAAGATCAGCACAAGCTAGCCTTCACGTTCGGCAACAGACAATTCACTTGCACCAAGTGCCGTTCGGCTATGCCAACTCACCTGCTGAGTTTAACACCTCCCTGAACAAAGCATGCCCAGATGCCAGAATGAGAGGTAACCTTATCTACGTTGATGATGTTCTCATGAAAAGCACAACAGGGGCTGACCACCTGAAAGAGATAGACTATGTTTTGAACCAATTATCCACTGCCGGCGCCAAGAACGCCCTCCACAAAGGACAGTGGTGTCGAACCAAAGTCAACTATGCAGGTCTACTCATCGGATCACGGGGCATCGAACCGCACTCCAGCCATATTCAAGCTGTTCAAAACATCAAGCCACCCACCAACATCTCAGAGCTGCGAAGCTTTCTAGGGGTGTGCAATTACTCACGGCAGTTCAGCAAAAGCTACTCAGACATTGCGAAACCTCTAACTGCCCTTCTAAAAAAGAGACTGCCCATTTGTATGGACAGAAGTTCAAGAAAATGCCATGAACGAGCTAAACGACACCTAGGCACAGCTCCATGTCTGGCTTACCCTGACCCACAAAAAGAGTTCTATCCAGAAGCTAGGTTCTCCAACCACTGTCTCAGTGCTGGCCTGTACCAAAGGCATGATCAAGACAAAAGAGTCGTTACATATGCCAGTAAGACACCTCTCCCACCAGAGACTACATTCTCAGACTGTGAAAAATCTCTGCTATGCACTGTATGGGCTGTAACGTTCCTCAACAGCCAGCGCATCCGAGATGGCGTGTTCACCAATTCACGCATAGCCACATGGTTAATGGCCCTCCAGGCGTGCAATGTTGAGGCACGTCATGCTCAAAATCACAAGTCTGCACTAGGCAACGGCCTGGCAGCCTGCCAAAACTGCTCTGATAACACACCGGCTGCAACAGTGGATGTAGAAGAACCCCAGCAACAACAACTGACCTGTCACAGGTACTTTAAAGAGAATGCGTGCCAAGGTATAGCCACAGCCTACATCGATGGATGTTCCTACAACCATGAGAGCACTCGCCAACCAGGTGCGGGCGTACCGTGGGTGACGCCCGCCATGACCTGCCATGCCCACCACAACACTTCAAGTTGGGCCCACAGTCATCACAATATGCTGAGGTAGCAGCCATTCTCATAACGCTGCAAATCGCGTTGACACATAACATCAAAGAACTCCTTATGTGCACAGACTCTAACTAAGCCAGGCTCAGTTTCACATGCTACCTTCCAGGCTGGAAACAAAAGGGCTGTAAGACCTCAAACCACATGCCTGTCACACACCAACACCGGTTCCAGGCATGCGATGACATCACAAGAACAAACAACATGATTGTCTACTGGAAAAAGGTGAAAGGACACTCAAGGCAACCGGGCCTTGACAAAGACTTGAATGACCAAACCCATACCCTCGCCAAGCCTGGCGCACCAAACGACTAGCTGTGGTCACTTCAAACCCACCCACCCACCCTGAAGTTTGAAGTGATTACACACAGCATAAGAACTTTACAAACTAAACTGTCCACCTCAGAGCAGTCTATGCTAGCTCCGCTGTTTACAAAGACAAACATAACGAACATGCGGGCTTCTGACACAATAAAGACTTTGCTTCACCACCTCTCAGACCCCTCCAACCAACCCTTGCATGCCGTCTACACCCACTGACGACCAGTTACCCAGAAAACTGCATGACACCCAGCACATGCTGCGTGCACAGAACAACATTATATGTGTGCACCGTCTAACACCACAACGCAAAGACGTGTAATGCAACGGCGCAAAGGGGGGATAAGGCCAATGTACGTCCATGACGCATCATGCGCTGCAAACCACAGCACCAGAGCCACTGACAATACACTGAAGCAAGCGACATGCCAGCAGCAAGATGTGGCAAAACATGGGCCAAGGCAAGCTAAACCTAGTTGCCACCCATGAAATAAAAAGACTGCCCTGTCCAACCGAAGACAACCCTCGCTGGCTTTTTCCTCCCCTTTCTTTCTTTCTCTCCCTGTTGTCTGTACCAGGTTGCTGCTGTGGTTCGCCATGCTGTGCTGTCAGCCATCCAGAGGAAAGCTGCCACCGAGAGAACAACTGAGACTCCTGATCACCGACTGCAGGACCTACACCCATTAAGCGCAAGTTCGACTCATCCAGCCCCACAAGGCCTACAGAGCACAATACCCCAGCACCGTAGCCCAATACGGCTGGGCAAGTGCCCGATGGACAGAGGACTCCCTCTCTCACGCCAAGGCCAAGGTCGAACACGTGTCCAACCAACTTGGGAAAGTCACTGTTACACAATCAGGACTCCTAAGCACCAACTAACACTCCAAACGGTTCCTGGGAGCGTTGCTTGGAGCCGTAGCTGCCACCAGAACTCTGTTCGACACTGGTATGCCAAGTGTCCACACAGCAAACATAGCCACTGCGAAACGGCATGTGGTTGAAATCCAGACTGAACTTTCACAGCTAAAAGAGCAACTCACCACGCAGAGTGCATCTTTCCAAACCATCGGCAAGACATTGAGAAGAACATGGTCATTCTCAACATTCACAGCGTCCTGCTGAATCAGACCATGAACTGCATGAAACCGCTGTTTACTGTCTTCCAGAATGACTTTGCCCAAACTCAGCTGGTTACAGCCCTGATAACAGACATGTTTTGGGAGGTTAACTCCTCAAATGACAGCCCAGCCACGGGTAGAATCCCACCGTACTTGAAACCCTTAAGCCTTGTGCTAATTATGCTGGTTTCCGCCATCACCATGCCAACTGATTTTATTTATTTATTATTATTTTTTTTATTTTTTTCAAACTCACCTCGCTTACTCTCTGGGTAGCGCCATCCCACTCTGCGTCGACCCCAAGCAGAGAGAAGTGGGTTTTGCTCCTGAACTTGCCCATCAGCGAGTCAAACCAAGTCTACAGACTTAAAGACATTGCCAATGTCGGGTTTTTGAAAAGCAACACCCACATCAAGACACACATTCCAGATGTGGTGGCCTACCACACAGCTGCACCTGGCCCCAAACCTGCACGTGTGCACATTGACCAAAGACATTCACTATCTCTGCCCTAACAAACCCTTCCTCAGAGACAACACTGACGGAATATGCGGGCTGCAGATCAGCGACACCCACTGCTCTGCCGAAGCTAAGCCTCGCACTCAAGTCATCGCACTCAAGTGCAAAGCAGAGATTGTAGGTGACAGGTGGCTCGTTAACATACCTGTGCGTACAGCTACTCTCACTTACGACCAGCATGACACAACCAGCCGTGTCAACATGCTCAACCAGAGTACGTGGATTCAAGCCCCGAAAGGTGCCATATTCCACCTGAATGATCTGGCATTGTACCATCTTCCGAGCAAAGCATATCAGACAGCACTGGAACTCCCGTCCTTCAAGAACTGGAACTCCGGATCGAGGAAAGGGGGTCCCAATTCATTGACATTGCTCCGGTCAACACAGCCATCCAAGCACTGTCTCGACTGTCCGTTCTGAACACTTCATCTGCGGTCCTAGCCGGGACCTCTGCCGACATTGTGCTGTGCATCTCTACAGGTAATCAGCCACACTCTGACACTATGCGTGGCATTCATTCTGTACAGAAGACTCAACCAGATGCGACACAGCCGAGCTCACGAAAGCCGTGCCTGAAGGTCTCAGACAGAATCCCCGGAAAGGGGGTGCCAAGTCAGAAACTATGCCGAACCTCATCGAGCGGAATCCTCAACTTTATTATCCACCTGCTGTCCTACCATCCTGGTCCACCTGCTACATAACCATCATGATTCACCTGTCACCTGCCCATCGTGACGATTGTCGTCCGATGATGTCCACACAGGGACTTCATCCGACGAAAAGGGGGAACTGTAGCTGCAAGCAGATGGCCAGTTCTGCAAGTTGATTAAATTACTAATGGACAAAGCAGTGTCCGGTTTTACCACATGTGACCAAAAGGCATATGACCAAAAGGCCGCTTTGGCTCGAGATCATGCGGAGAACTCCCCAGGGTTTTCCCTTCGATAACAAGACGATAACAAGACGAACATTGTCACTTCCACATTGTCCATTCAAAAACACACACAATCGCCCAAGAAGGGGGGAGCAACAGCCCGCGCCAACCACGGGATGAACTTATACACAAACGTCCCTTTGTGTGCAACTTAGGACAGAAATATCCTTAATGTATATAATGCAGAATTGTATCTGACCTTCCTGTATGCATGCATATCTAATTAGTTTTGTCTTATTCTATAGATGAAATTTGAGACTGTTCTGTAACTTTGAATCTCAAGTGTATTTCTAAAGAAAGAATACCTAACAGGATCAAATTCTGTGCCTCTCCCTCTTGCTAGGTCATAAAACTTTATGACCCCCAAAAGGAATTCCAAGGGAACCATAGCTCCCACTTGAATTCTGATAAAGAAAGAGGAATAGACTCTGCAATCTTATATTTTCTATAAGTATAACCACTTAAGAAATGTATAAACATGAATTTGATCTTTCCTAGGTCATGGTAGCCGGTATTATGACTTTACAGTCGTGTGAGTGAACATTAAATGTGTGTAATTCTGCATATGAATGTAACTTTATGTTTCTTCTACTCTTTCCGGCCATTCTTGGTACCTGTTTGACCGTCTTGTTTTGACTAAACAAGTCATACATAGGATATTACAGTAAAATGTATTGTTCTGTGTGTACAATCTTTCTGGGTAGAAATGACAAAAGTTCATCCCCCACAAATTATCCTGACAGGACAAAGAAAAACTTTTCCCGCTTGAGATACTCTAAGATGATTGGTTCACGTACGCGAAGCAGGCGTGAACCCCTCCTCTCCATAAAAGACTGACACAGAAGTTTCTCTAAGGAAGAAGTGGAACACGGAAGCACCGGAGCACCAGAGCACAAGTTTCCAGAGAGGAGACCCATGACTCCTGTTAGGGAGTCTTCCTCCGTTTCTATTTTCTTTTCCTTAAGTCTTTTCTTTATTTTCGTCTTCGGACCTTGCCTACGTCAGTGAAATGAACAACCTGCAACTTCAACTTTAAAGAGACTCTTTGAACCAACCAGCAACTGCACCTCAAAGGACATTCAAACTAACGCGCTCCCCCGCTCTGAAAGACCACGTGAACGCGTGACACGAGGGCAGAGACACACACACACGCTTTGGTTCTCAGCCACACGAAGAATCATGCAAGTATCGTAATTATCGATCTAAATGCTTTAAGATCTGTTTACCCCATTCAGGGGATTTGATCTTTGTGATTCCTTCTTGTCTCTCTAAGGGTTATGATGTCTGTGATTTTTGCCATGCTGCGATCGGCCCGGTGATCTCTCTAATCCTTTAGTTTCACTTTCTCATCCTCTCTCTCTCTCTCTCTCTCTCTCTCTCTCTCTCTCTCTCTCTCTCTATATATATATATATATATATATCGTTTTCTATCTCTCTCTCTCTCTCTATATATATATATATATATCGTTTTCTCTCCCTCTCTCATCCTATTTTAATTCGTGTTTGTAATGTTTTTCGTTTGTTTGTTTCGACTGTACATACATGTATCCCGTGTTTAAATGTAGAATTCTGTATCCGTAGTTTCATTTTATTAAAACCATTATATTCTTGATTGCTAATTGTCCAATCTTGCTCATTTTACAAAGTCAATGAAATGAGATCCTTTAGCTACAAAAGCTTTTATTATGGACTACTTTGAATAGTTTAATCTTATAAACACAGGAAAATTAATGTTCACGGCCAGAAGATTGATATTTCTTGGAGTTTATAAGAAGGGATAACTTTGTTGAGAAGTTGATAAGTTAATCTTACGGCCGTTTGCTGGACAAACAGATTGTTCGATAACTAAATTAATTCCATTTAAGGAATTAATTTAAAATTTAAAAGAATTCCATTTAAAATTCCCTATATATAATTTGAGATAATTCAATGTAAGACTCATTGTCGCTACAATAGGGTAAATTCTGAATCCCGTTTGAGATTTGTGCTGGCTACTGTATACAGGCCACCAGGGCACCATACAGACTTTATCAAAGAATTTGCTGACTTTCTATCAGAGTTAGCACTGGCTGCAGATGAAGTCGTAATTGTTGGTGATTTTAATATACATGTAGATAATGAAAAATATGCATTGGGATTGGCATTTAAAGATATTCTTAACTCTATTGGAGTTAGACAACACGTGTCAGGACCTAGGCTACTCATTGTTGTAATCATACTCTAGATCTAATATTATCACATGGAATCAATGTTGATGCTATTGAAATTCTGCAGCAGAGCGATGACATCTCAGATCATTATCTAGTTTTGTGTAAACTTAATTTAGCCAAGGCTGCAAGCCGGCTCTGTGTTACAAATATGTTAGACCTATCAGATTGCTTAGAAGAACTCGAAATTGCGACAGAAACTTGTAACTCTCTCTTTTCCAGCACTTTAGACATAGTTGCTCCGTTGCGCTTAAAGAAGATTAAAGAAAATATTCCAACGCCGTGGTACAACGAGCACACTCTGGCCCTAAAGAGAGCAGCCAGAAAAATGGAGCGCACCTGGAAGAAAACTAAACTAGAGGTATTTCGCATTTCATGGAAGGAGAGCTCGATTGCATACAGAGAGGCCTTAAAAGCTGCTTGATCTGCTTATTTTGCAACCATATTAGAAGAAAATAAACAAAACCCTAGGTATTTATTTGAAACAGTTACTAAACTAACGAAAAATAAATCTTCAAGCCCAGAAGTGGTGAAACTGGGTACGCCTCCGGAGGGTCTAGTGGACCCAAGTACGGCGACGATGACCCCTACACCGCTGTTCTGCTCTCCAGATTAAATACAGAGCGGTGACTCTCGATGAATGCTCGATCAACATCAGCCATCTTGCAAACAGACAACCACCTAGCACTTGCCCCTCCCACAAGAAGCGAATTTCACATCCATTTCGTTTCAAACGCTTGCTTTATACACGTGTCCTATTCACTTTAGATGCGCAAATGGATTCAAAATGTTCAAGCGTCCAACTAGACGCGAATTTGACTTAGACTATTAGACTATGGGCACTACCATACTTCTGGCGCAATGCAGCACCAGGCGCGACGTAAGTGTTTTTTGCTAATTTCAGCCTGAAGCAGTTATCATTTTCAAGTCCTTGTTAAAGCGAGACACTACAGGTGAATAGGGTACAATTTTTAACTAGCAGATATCACCATGAAACTTTCCCAGTTGATTACCTACATTAGGATGACAAAAAAAAATATTACAAGTTTTCTGTAATTTAATGTTTAAATATGCAAATTAGGCATTATCTAATTAAATATGCGCTAATTTGCATATATTTTAAAAAACAAAATCTGAGTATTGGACAAAGCCAGGTTCAAAATTCTTTGCCACTCGAAGCTTAAGCAAGGCTTGCCGTTTAGAAGGAGCACCACAATACATACCAGTGTCATCTGCATAAAAATGAAAATTAGTATCTTGAATATCATAATCCAGACTGTTTATGTAGATAGTAAATAAAAGAGGCCCCAACACAGATCCTTGAGGGACACCTTTTGCAATCTCCAGTAGTCGTGAATTTTTACCTTCAGCCTTAACACATTGAGTTCTATCACTTAGATAATTTTTAAACCAGAAAATAACATGATTTGATAAACCAACACTCTCTAGTCTATGCAGCAACATTTCATGATCAACTGTGTCGAAGGCCTTTGATAAATCAATAAAAAGGTAAGCGCAATAATCGCCTTAATCCATCGTTCCCACAATATCATTTAAAACTTTTAAAGCGGCTGTTGTGGTACTATGTTTTTTACGAAACCCTGATTGATTATCATATAGAACTCTGTTTACATTCAAATAATGGGTCAACTGGTCACTAATAAATCTTTCTAAAATTTTTGATAGGACACAAAGCTTTGAAATAATAATCTAGTATAATTATTATATATAACTATATAATTACCGATAATTATCTAGTATCGTGGGATCTCCCCCTTTTAATAACGGAACAACAAAAGCTGATTTCCAAATATCAGGAATAACACCAGTATCTAGAGTTGGGGTACTCGAACTCAGACTCGGACTCGAGTCCGGACTCGAGTCCAATTTTAAATGAACTCGGACTTGTCATGCACTCGGATGAATTTGTACTCGGACTTGACACGGACTCGGACATTTTAGACTCGGAAAAATGTCCGAGTCCAATCGAGTCCGGGCACTAGAGGACACAATATTAATCAAAAACGAAACCAAACTACTTGTGTTGTTTCCGTGTTGAGCATTAGCCAATCACAGACATGTATATTAAGCGCATGAACACAGTGGCAAATCAGAGGCATTTTAGAGTCAACATGCGGAGAATTCGCTTAAAATGTATGTTCAGAATCAGCACAAGCTTTATCCTTTCGCAAATCCCCTCATAAACAAAGTCTTGACGCGATATAAATGAGAGATTCACTGTGCAAGTGTGGACACTTCAGTGTTTATGACGAGAGTTTTAGTGAGAGTGCAGAACGCGGTAAGTGATGGCTTAAAGTGAGCGCTATCGACAATCTAAGTAATAGTTTTGTTTTTCATGCTTCTAGAGGTCCAGTGGTTACGTTCACACTGTAAATTATAAAAGGTGATAAATGCATTTAAATGTGGGAGTGAATCCGCTAAATTTTAGTCCTGTGAGTCTTGAAATTGCGATGATTGACATAGTAACCATAGCAACATGAGAAAGTGATAACCATAGCAACATTTTGGTGTCTAATAATTTAATGATTTTTGTTACATTTACACTTTAGTCATAAGTTTACATACACCTTTCAAAATCTCCAAAATGGAATTTTTATTTATTTATTAATAAGTAGGATCATAAAAACATTGTTTCTATTTAGTACTGCACTGAAAAAGCTTTTTCACATAACAGATGTTTAATAGCCTAGTCCACAAGACAAAATACAAACACAAAATACAAGACAAATTACTTGATTGTAAATATCATTACCTGACACACAATATTACAATCAAGTAATTTATCTTGTATTTTGTGTTTGTATCCACAACTGTTTTTTTTTTTTTGTTTGTTTTTTTTTTTTTTTTGTAATGGTTGTTCATGAGGAAAAATCCTCCAGCTCCTGCACATTATTTGCTTTTCCAGCATCTTCTGCATATTTGACTCCTTACTAGCAGTGACTGTGATTGTGAGATCCATCTTTTCGCACTGGTGACAACTGAGGGACTCATACACGACTATTACAAACCCTGCAAACACTTAGTGATGCTCAAGAAGTCCATTAAGGATGAAACTGGATGTAAATTGTTCTTATTTTGTTGAAAATTTATATTAATTTAGTCCTGCCCTTCAGAGGCTAAAAAAGATATTAGCATGTAAAACAAAATAAGAAAACTTTAAACATCACTATTTGCTCAAAAGTTTCCCCCTGGCTCTTAATGCATCGTGTTGCATTCTTGAGCATTACCTTGCAGATTCTGAAAGATGTACAATAGGTAAACGTATGACTTTGACTATACATTGCAATCATTTTGTAAGGTTTAAAATATTAATTTAAGAGCTCAGTGTTGAGACCTTTCGCCGGAATTTGATTGACAGGCGATCTGACCAATCATAATGCAGATACCGCCATTTTTGTCCGACAAACAAACCAAATCAGTTAGTAGATTAAAGTCAGTGGACTTGAACTTGAAAAATGGTGTGTATTGATATCTTTTTGCAGTTCTGATTTTCATTCATGTTTAATTTGTGCTATAAGAGATTATCAGTTCATGTGCTGCTTGAACTGAGGCCTACACATTAAAGCAACACAAAACAGGATTATTGTTTGAATTTCATAATAATTATAAAAATGTAAAAGATGAGACTTTATTTCATACCAAAAGTAGGCTGCTCTGTCTTGTATGTTGGCGCATATTCAGTGTCCTCTTTGCTCCGCAATATATTTTTCACTGTGTGAGAACATTTGGAGTGAGAGTGGAACGGCTTGTCGGACGTAGCAACAGTAACTAAGAGGGGCGGGTCTTTGTGAAAGGTCAATTTCAAATCATTTAAATCTTTGTGGACTCGGCTGGACTCGACTCGGACTCAGATGTTAAGGACTCGGACTCAAGTCCGACTCGGCCCTCTTTGGACTCGGACTTGGAATCGATTGTCAAGGACTTAGACTTGACTCGGACTCGACAAAGGTGGACTCGGACCCAACACTACCAGTATCTAATGAAAGATTAAAAATATAAGTTAAAGGCGTCGAAATAATATCAGCTGCTAATTTCAGATAGATAGATTCCACACAATCAGGGCCTGGTGATTTATTTATATCGAGCAATTTAAGTGCTTTATGGACATCAGAACTCTTGATATGTACAAAAGTGAACTCCTCCTTTTTAAAACTAGTCTCTGCACTAACAAAATCATAGTTTGAGCGCAAAGGATTTGGCGACTCCAATAAGGACCCAGAAGCAATAAAATGCTTGTTAAAACAATTAAGCATCTGCTCCTTATCAGATATGCTAGTAGAATCTATATTTATACATGAAGGAAGATCAGATGATTTTTTTTTTTGAATACATGTATTATATTTCTATTAATTTAAAGGCAAAATGTAATATTACTCGTCAATTAATAGGATATAATAACTATATGAATATATTACATGAATCAAAATAATAATAATAATAATATAAATATAATAAATAATTAGCAGCAAAAGATGGACAATTTGGTCTCTAAAGTTTGTTTTCACACTGTAAAATTCTTTGATTTGGAGTGAGAGATAAAGGGGGAGTGGCTTTATTGTATCAGATACATCTCACTGCACTGATTGGTCCAGTTTTGGTCTGCGATCTCTAACCCAGAATAAAACCTGCTCCAGAACAGGTTAGCCGTGTAGCATAAGTTACCATGGTGATGAACACAACTAAAAACCAATTCACTTTCTTGAGCCTGAAAAAGCCAGAGTTTGCTCAAACTAATCTCAAACTTTACCTGTTAGCAAATGAAACCGGCTTTGTGCAACAGGCCACAGGACGTTTTTATTGTTGTTGTTTTACTAGAGACAAAGAACTGCCTTACACTGACAGCTAAATGACAAGTCAGAAAGTTACAACTCAAAAACAACTTCCACAAAATTAACGTCACAGAATTAAAGTTTATTTCACTATACGTTTGCTTTATCTGAATCTCAGTTTATTTTAATTATTGAATCTGTAGAAACCTTTTACTCACAAAATCACACGTTGTCTGTAAAATGGTCGTTTTATTTGTTATTGTGCATACATCTGTATATGTAATAACAGGCTTTATGTAACTTATTTATTTAAAAAAAAAAAAAACCTGATAAAATTCAGGGAATCGTTTCATATATTAACAATAACTGATTTTTTTCTGCATTTCTGTTTTTCCAGTCTCTTTTCAATTTGGTGTTTCTTTGAGTAAGCGTTCAATCAAAATCATTTTCAATAATATTCTTGTTCTCCAACATAAAACACAAATCTTGTGGCATTTCACAGCAAAACTAATTTATTAGTTAACTAACTACACATTTACTTTAAGTGAATCTAACAAAACATTTGCTCACTGTGACACAGAACAATGCTTTTTAATATGATTCACTAGATTCTTTGATTGGGTGAAACTCTTCTCACACGGAGTACAGTAGTACAGCTTCACTCCAGTATGAACTCGCGTGATTTCAGGTCCCCAGACTGAGTGAAACTCTTGTCACATTATGAGCACTTGTAAGGTTTTTCTCCAGTATGAATTCTTTGGTGCTGTTTTAGATGCTCAGCTGTAGTAAAGCTCTTCCCACAGTCAAAGCACATATAATCTCTCACTTTATTATGTGTTTTCTGGTGCCGTTAAAAACTGTCCAGCCATGAAAAACTCTTTCCACAGAGAGAACACACATAAGGCCTCTCATCTGAATGAACTTTTAGGTGTTTTTTTAGTTGTGATGATGAAATAAAATATTTACCACACTGATCACAGGTAAATGGTTTTTCTCCAGTATGAACTCGCTCGTGTGATTTCAGGTTTCCGGACTGAGTGAAACTCTTGTCACAATATGAGCACTTGTAAGGTTTTTCTCCAGTATGAATTTGTTGATGCTGTTTCAGTTCTCCAGATGTAGTAAAGCTCTTCCCACAGTCAAAGCACATATAATCTCTCACTTCATTGTGTGTTTTCTTGTGATGTTTAAAACTGTCCAGCCGTGAAAAACTCTTTCCACAGAGAGAACACACATAAGGCTTCTCATCTGAATGAACTTTTAGGTGATCTATTAAATTTGATGATGAAATAAAATCTTTACCACACTGAACACAGTTAAATGGTTTTTCTCCAGAGTGAATGTGCAGATGATAACTGACAGTAGATGAATGAGAAAAACTCTTTCCATACTGAGTGCATGTATACAGTTTCTCTCCAGTGTGAATTCTCATGTGTCTGTTAAGGTTTCCTTTATGTGTGAAACTCTTTCCACACTGAGTGCAGGTGTGCGTCTTTTTGGCTTTTGTTTTTTGAATTGTAAAGTTACGATGTTCCTCCTCCACTACATTCAGTTCTTGTCTTTTCTCTTTCACTCTCACCTGGTCTAAAATACACAGATATACAGTTAGAATCAGTTCAAGTGAACCATTATTTATTAACAGAAAGGAACAGAGATCCGATCTTTCACGTTTTGTTCTGTCATTCACTTGTTAATATAGTCAAAATATTTTTGACAACTGCTATATACAAGGTTATGATAATTTGAATATATTTCTCCATCATTTTTCATCCATATGCTTAATAATTCACATCTACCAAAGCAGTCAACAATGAAGAATCAAGAATGGACACCAACCTAGTTGTTCCTCAGTATCTTCATGTTTTATTCTGGATGGTTCTGGATCACTCATGTCTTCAATCTCCTCTTTAATAAACTCCATCTTTAACAGTCACACAGATTTCGGCTGCTACTCCTGGAGTTTGTCCTTCTCTTGTAGGATGATGGGAATATTCCCAGTATTTATTGGTGAATTGTTGTGGGAGGGGCTTCACTGCAGGTGTGAACTGTGATCACTGTGTTTTTATCCAATCTGCATTAAAAAAGTACAGGGGCATCATGTTTAACTGAGCTGCTGAAAAACCTCTGTCTCTAAGGTTCCCTGTTTTCAGCTCATCCATTATTGGTGATGTCTGATATCTTCTGTAAATTGGCACATTAAATTGTTTTATTGGTGTCAACAGGCTGAAACAAACTACAGCATCATCACCTTAAACTTCAGTTCTTGTCTTTGCTCTTTCACTTCCATCGGGTCTGAAACATTCAAACATTAAGTTGTTAGAATGAGTTCTGGAGTATGAATGTGAATCTTGAAGTGAACCCTGATTTAATAACAGAAAACAAGTGAGATCTGTTTATCAAATATCCTATTTTTTTTGTAGCAAAGGTTATGTGAAGGACAACTGCTGTACAAGATTATGATCTAAGTGCATTTATGTTATTATCTGTAATAATATTTTATCTGTTCCGGTTCCTATTATTATTATTCTTCTTCAAACTGGGAGTCTATGGCAGCCCATAGAACTGTTTGTGGGAAAGTTGTAACGGTTTAACATTCTGATAGAGGACAGTCCCAACATTAAATACACCAATTTTGGTGTCTCTAGCTCATTGCCTCCAGCGCCACCACCTGTCCAAAATTTCACTTTTATTATGCTAATAACTTTTGAACCGTTTTGTTTCCTATCAACAAAATTCTTTTTTCCTCTGATTCCTGAGCTCATGACGATTCGATTGCACCCTATGATGACCATAAAAATATGGCCGCCATTTTGAATTGTTAAAAAAAAACTACTTTTTCGAACTCGTCCTAGACGGTTTGTCCGATTTTCACCAAAATTGCACCAGATCATCTTCAGGCAGTGTGGACAAAAAGTTATGGAATTCAAGTCGATTCATCAAACAGTTTTCGATAAACACACAAACAAATTTTACGTAGCGCTTGCAAAAACAGACGTAAGGCTGTATCTCCGCAACACTTTATCGTATTAAGACCAAACTTACATGTCATCACAAACATAAGGCTACATGCTGAGTTTCGTCGCAGTGCCACCTACTGGTCCGGAGGTACACAAAATGGCTATTTTTGCTTATAACTTCTGAATGGTTTGTCCAAAAATCATAAAAGTTGTCTCATTAGATTCAGGGAGTCATGTCGAGTCGACTGATATCCAATTTTCCCCAGATCGGCCATTTTAGCTGTCGGCCATTTTGAATTATGTGCTAAAATGCTCTATTTTCTGAATGTATGAACGAATTGTTACGAAACTCGGTATGGGTCATCAGTACGATGCCCTGAAGGAGCCTGAGAAGTTTTGAAACAGCGCCACCTAGTGGTAAAATTTATTTTTCAAATAAATAACTCTGTGTGTGGTTGACTTATTTTCACGGGAGTCATCTCGTTAGGTTCCTGAATCCTTGCCGAGTCCAACGATACCACCCATGCTAGGTTTTGCCTTACGGTTTGTGTAGCGTTGAGATTTAGGGCTTAAAAAGCATTTGCTAATATCTTTGAAAGCACCAGTCCGATCGAGACGAAACCACCGTCAGAAGTTTGGAAACATGGGTTGCAGGCAACATGCCAATGCCCAAATGTCAAAATATTAATAGTAAGGGGTAGTAAAATCCAATCAAAGTCAAGTGTCAGTCATTTTTTACACGATTTTACATATAAATGTCTATAACTCCAAAAATAAAATAAGATATTTTCACCAAATTTGACACGCATGTATGGGCTCACCTCGAGGTCACATAAAGAAAATGGTGGTATTAAGCCTATTGGTGGCACTATAATACAACAAATACTTAATGAATGCATTGGTGTAATATTACAAAACTCAGAATGTGCCATCAGCAGCATGCCCTGAAGGTGCTCAAAAGGTTTTGAGACAGCGCCACCTTTTGGTCAAAAGTTATAATTAAATATAGAAAAATGCTAATAACTTTTGAATGAATTTGCCTATTGTTATGACTCTGGTCTTAATTGATTCCTTGGGTTACGCCGAAAACAAAGATACCAATTTTGCCAAAGTCAGCCAAACTTTCTGTCCGGCATCTTGATTTTCATTCAATACATACTTTTTCAAACTCCTCCTAGACCTTTTGTCCTTTTGTCCAACCAGAGCACAACTTAATACAGACAGTCCCAACAAGGTGGAATTCAATGCTTCACTCCACATGCTGCAAAGGGCATTGAAACAAAAGCGTGCTCTTAACATCTACTCTGGGGAACACAGCGGTTTTACATGTCCAGCTGCTCACCAGTGGGACATTGTGTCCAATTTGGTTGAAACACTCATCCCCATTGAGGAAGTGACACTAGAGGTGAGCTACAATACTTAATCTGCGTCCAGCATCATTCCCTGTGTGACAGTGCTCAAGATGCTACTTGAAGATAAAGGGCCATCAACACAGGGCAACAAAACACTCAGGGAGGTAATGAGGGAGAGATTCACCAAACTTGAAGATTCAAAAAATGTGGTAATAGTATGTCTTTTGGATCCACGTTTCAAGAGTCATGCATTCTCCTCTGCCTCTACACTAAACAAGGCCAACTTATGGCTTACATATGATGTAGAAGGTGCTCTTCAAGCGCAGGCTGAAACAGAGAGAGCCAATCAAGAGCAGCAGGCTGATGGAGAGGAGTCTGCTGCAGAAGACCAAGCCTCTAAAAGGCAAAGGAGAGAAGAGACACCCTGCCATAGCCAAATAGACAAGATCTTCAGTTCTCTTCTTGGCAGCATTGAAGATGAGTTACATCAGTACCTCAAAGAGCCAGTGATTGACCGGCGTAAGGGGGATCTACTCCAGTGGTGGAGACAAAATGAAGGGCGCTTCAAGCTACGTGCCAAAGAAGCAAGAAAATGTCTTTGCTCACCACCCTCATCAGTCCCTAGTGAGCGTGTCTTCAGTGAAGTGTCTGCAATTAATGACAAAAGAAGAAGCAAGCTAACTGGAGAGCATGCCAAGCAGCTCTGCTTCCTGCACCACAACCTGGTGCTACTGGATTGGGACTACTAATTGTTTTACCCATTTACCCATGGGACTACCCATTTTAATTCACATTATAAAACTTCAGGGAGCTATTACATTTATTTTCCATTATTTGTTAACTTGTTGCTTGTTGTTGTTTAAATGTACTTTTAAGTTTTACAAAATGTTGTACAGAATGGATGCTTCCTGTACTTATGTTGTTATAATTATTAATATTAATGTTCTTATTCTTAACAGTTCTCAGAATTAAAGATATGGTTAAAATAATTTACAGAGAGTCTTTGTCAGAGGCCTTTTTATTCTTAATTTTGACATAAATTTTAATTTTTACAATAGACACATATCGGTTCAAAATATCGGTTATCGGTCTACTTGATCTGTAAAAATCGGTATCGGTCCTGAAAAACGCATATCGGTCGACCCCTAACTACAATGGCACGCAAGGTTTTTATTTTATTTTTTATCCAACGTTATCGTTAGATGTGGAGCAGACGGAGCACAAGAGAACAACGGAGTCTGAAGTAGCTGGTCGCTTAAAAGATCTTGCTCGCCTCTCAATCGTCCAATTTCAAAACGGTTTTCACAGAATGAATTTTGACTTTTTTACACTCATATTTTGAGTCTGTAAAAAAGCACCAATACTAAAGTTTTCTATGTTTCCTAATCATTTAACAACATGTATTATTTACTTCAATGAGCTCATTGTTTCTGCCTTAAATTAAAGGTGGGGTATGTGATTCTCTTTTTTGTCCATTTTTTCAAAATAACTTGAAATCCTATTCCTAACCCACTTACAGCAACTGAGTTAGAAGCACTGAAATGAAAATTAAGCAATTTAATCATCTCTGGAACGGGCAGGACTCGAAAAACTCCAGCCAATCATTTCCAAGACCACCTAGAATCATTGGACAGTAAGTTCGTAAATCAAACACTCGTACCATACCCCCTCCCCCCAGCGCGCATGACCCCCTTCGTGCGCATACTCAAAGCTCGTGATGCATGCGCATCTCGTCAGTAAAGCCGGTTCCATGATTAGAAGTAAATCGTCATTACAATCTCTCAAGCATCTGAGTTTTCGCTCGTGCATGATTGCGCGTCCATGTTCTTCGAATGGGTGGAGTCAGGACCAGCTTTGGAGAAAAGAAGGTAGGACCATTTGAATTGTATATTTTCAAAATCTGCCGGTCATTTTCTAAATCACATACCCCACCTTTAATGCATTGTTTGACAATGAAACTAGGGCTGCAACAACTAATCGATAAAATCGATAATAATCGATTATGAAAATCGTTGTCAACGAATGTCATTATCGATTAGTTGGTCTACTTATGTCACAGTGAGCGTTTACTAATGACGTCACTTTCATGACAACACAATCACACGTGAAATGGCAGAGAGTACCTACAGATCAATCGACGGCAGAAAAAAATGTGCGCCCCAAGCCGGGGCTGTTTACACCTGGCCACTTCATGTGTTTTCTCAGATTGGATAGCTATTTCGCTCTTCAATTCCAGCGCTATATGCAGATTTAATGGACTTCACGTCATCGAAAGCAACAGATATGAGCTGCATTTTATTGATCATCAGTTAAAGCTGCTGTCCGTAACTTTTTTAAGTTAAAAATAATCCAAATTAATTATTAAAAAAAAAAAACATCTTCAGCCAGTGTTCAAAACTATCTGCTTGCCATAGCTAGATTCAAAACGGTTAGCTTGTAATAATGATTTTAATTCCAGTGGTACTGGTGGGTTTTCGCGGGAAATTCGAGCATGTCTTTGCGTCATTACGTCACATCCGTACACATAAAGAAGGAGTTTCGGCTAGCCGGCTATACTGCGCGTGAGGAGATGTAGAGATGTATAGGCTTTTCTCGCAGCACTTTACATGATTAAACTTATGGCTGATCCAGAAAGATCCAGACAACAATCATCAGTGTCAACTGGAGATTAGCCAGTTATACAACCCAAAAGACTTCGTACTTCGGATTTAAGGTGGAAAGAGAAAGAAACCGTCTAATGCAAACACAAGGACACACATCGGTGGGGCTTTTGAAAGGTGCGTGAACTCCCCAAGGGGTTCGAAACGGAAGAAGAGACGGCTTTTTCTGCTGAACAAGACATTTCAATAGTTCAATAACAATACGTGTAACAATACGTTTTCTTAATTCACACAGTTATGGAGTTTCCTTTGTTGTGCCTTTCTCGTTTAGCTATTATGGAGAATATGAATTCTGAACTACACAGGTAATCATAAAACACATTAAATAATGTTAGTCACGCAATGCTGATGTTGTTAACATGAACAATTTGAGAATAAAGTAGGCTATGATTTGCACGGTTGCTGTAAATCGCGCTGATTAAATCTAACGATCGCTTGTCATGTCGAATGCTTTTTTCCCCCTTAGTTGATCAGAACAAAAATGGATGTTACTTGTTCAGAAGGCATTTTCCGGTGAAAATTCTTATGTTGGTCAAGCTTTCAAAAAGTGAATCTGTGATTCTGAATGACAGTATCCACACAGCACTCGTCTCAAAACACTGTGTTCATCCGCGCTGTTTCATGCCGATTTACAACCCACGTAAAGATGATAATTCCGCGAATCACTGCAGTTACAGATTTCGTACAGAGATGGCGACAAAAAGGGAAAAAGCTACGGACTGCAGCTTTAAAATCAAAATCAAAGACTGCTATAAGAGAGAGCGGCAACAGCACTGGTAAGATCATTTCGTTTCTTTACTTTTAATGATGATGATGATGATTGTGTGTTAAGCGTCTGCGACTTACTTTCACTTTGATTTGCGATAGTTTGCTCGTTGGCTTGATGAATAGAGCTTCTCTTCTGCGGTAATGCGTGTTGCAGTAGCGCCGTCATATCTGACTATAACATTACATATAGCCTATAACACGCTCTCACATGTTTATTTTTTACCATTTTTGGGAGGAGTAAAATTTACATATGTGGTTTCAACAACCAGATGCATTTACACTTTTCCAGTTTCGTCTGGAATGAGTCTCAGATCTCCTCCTGAAGTGGTTTGAGCGATCGGGTACAAATCCGTCTCGAATGCGTTTCAAAGGGCATTTACACCTGGTCTTTTCACGATCAGATAGCCATCCGATCTGAGAAAACAATGATACTGTGTAAACAGCTTGCGCAATCAGTTCGCTCGCAACATGATGGATTAAAATAGAAACCGCAGAAATAGGTTAAATTAAAACGGTGTTTACAAAGTGAAGCGCTAAATATAAAGGCAGTTAATAACCGCAGCAGTAAAATATTGTTTTTTAGTCACTGTAAGTCAGTGGTTTTCAGCGAATGCTTGTGCACTAACGAATGCTTGTGCACTAACGAATGCTTTTCTCCTCACCCGCACTAACAAGGATTTTTTAAACTCTGCTGCTCTGTGCTTCACTGAAACCTGGCTGAGTGAAGCCATACCGGACAACGCAATACATCTGCCGGGCTTCCAGCTGTTCAGAGCGGATCGCATCGCGGAGCTAACGGGGAAAACGAGAGGCGGTGGATTGTGTTTCTACATTAACGAAAGTTGGTGTTCAGATGTAACAACACTGAAGAAGATGTGCTCTCCTAATTTAGAGGCACATTTCATAAACTGTAAACCCTTCTACCCTCCTCGGGAGTTTTCCTCTTTCATTCTCGTGAATGTTTACATCCCTCCAGACTCGTGCGTAAGCGCGGCGCTACAACAGCTGGCTGAACAAATAGCTGAAACAGAACAAAGGTATCCTAACTCTCTTTTAATCATTCTTGGGGATTTTAACAAAGCAAATCTTTCCCGCGAACTACCAAAATACAGACAGCACGTTACATGTCCCACCAGAGACAGTAATATACTGGACCACTGTTACACCACAATAAAAGATGCGTATCACTCCGTTTCACGAGCAGCTTTGGGGCTCTCTGATCACTGTTTGGTTTATCTTATACCGACCTACAGGCAGAAACTGAAATCAGCTAAACCTGTAATAAGAACTGTAAAAAGATGGACTAATGAAGCAGAGCAGGATCTACAGGCCTGCTTTGATTGCACTGATTGGACTGTTTTTGAAGCTGCTACCAACGATCTGGATGAGCTCACAGATACTGTAACATCATATATAAGTTTCTGTGAGGATACATGCATTCCTACCAGGACATTCTTATCATTTACTAATGATAAACCATGGTTTACTGGGAAACTCAAACACCTTCGTCATGCCAAAGAGGATGCCTACAGAAGTGGGGATAAAATCTTGTATAACCAGGCCAGAAACAGACTGACAAAGGAGATCAGATTTGCTAAAAGAAGCTACTCTGAAAAACTGAAAAAACAGTTTTCATCCAACGACCCATCATCCGTCTGGAATGGCCTGAGAAACAACACCAACTACAAGTCACCATCCCCCCGATCTGTGGACAATCAACACCTGGCTGATGATTTAAATTCATTTTATTGCAGGTTTGAAAAACCCTCATTCACACCACACACCGGCTCTAACCTGCACTTCACACATTCACCATCAACTCCTGCACTCCCACTCCCCCCTCCTGCCATCCAACCTGAGCTTAAGGTCTGTGTGGAGGACGTGAGCCGAGTCTTCAAAAAACAGAAGACTAGGAAAGCCTCAGGCCCAGACGGCATCTCATCTGCTTGTTTAAAAGCCTGCGCTGACCAACTGGCCCCGGTCTTCACGCAGATCTTCAATAGATCATTGGAGCAGTGTGAAGTTCCCTGCTGCTTCAAACGCTCCACTATCATTCCTGTCCCCAAAAAAACCCAAATCACTGGACTTAATGACTACAGACCTGTCGCTCTCACGTCTGTGGTCATGAAGTCGTTTGAAAGACTGGTGTTGGCCCACCTGAAGGACATCACTGGACCCCTGCTGGATCCCTTTCAGTTTGCTTACAGAGCAAACAGGTCTGTGGATGATGCAGTCAACATGGGACTGCATTATATCCTGCAACATCTCGACAGACCAGGGACTTATGCAAGGATCTTATTTGTGGACTTCAGTTCGGCCTTCAATACCATCATGCCTGGTCTTCTCACAGCCAAACTGACCCAGCTCTCCATACCATCCTCGATCTGTCTGTGGATCACCAGCTTCCTGACGGACCGGCAGCAGCGAGTGAGACTGGGGAAACACACATCCAGGACTCTCACCACCAGCACTGGCGCCCCTCAAGGGTGCGTTCTCTCCCCACTGCTTTTCTCCCTGTACACTAATGACTGCACTTCTAAAGACCCCTCTGTCAAGCTCCTGAAATTTGCCGATGACACCACTGTCATCGGTCTCATCCAAAACGGTGACGAGTCTGCTTACAGACTGGAGGTTGAACAGCTGGCTGTCTGGTGCAATTACAACAACCTTGAGCTGAACACGCTCAAAACAGTGGAGATGATCGTGGACTTCAGGAGGAACAGCCCAGCACTCCCCCCACTAACCATCATGAACAGCACTGTGGAAGCAGTGGAGTCATTCAGGTTTCTGGGCACTATCATCTCTCAGGACCTGAAGTGGGACAATCACATTGACTCCATTGTGAAAAAAGCCCAGCAGAGACTGTACTTCCTTCGCCAGCTGAGGAAGTTCAACTTGCCACAGGAGCTGCTGATTCAGTTCTACTCAGCCGTTATTGAGTCTGTCTTATGCACTTCCATCACTGTCTGGTTTGGTTCAACTACCAAATCAGACATCAGGAGACTACAACGGACAGTCCGGACTGCGGAGAGGATCATTGGTGCCCCACTGCCATCCCTCCAGGACCTGTACTCTTCCAGAGTGAGGAAGAGAGCAGGTAAAATCATCACAGACTCCACTCACCCTGGACACCTCCTGTTTGAACGGTTACCGTCAAGACGGCGACTCAGATCACTGGCCACAAGAACATCTCGGCACAGGAACAGTTTCTTCCCACAGGCCATTTCCCTTCTGAACAGTTAACACACCTCACAAGGCATATGCCTGTAAGTGCAATACTCCCACTGTTTAGTGCAATATCGTACAACTCAGGTTAACTTATATGTAGATTTTTTATTTATAATATTCAAAACACTGTAAATATGTTCATAGTTCATAATCTGTAAATCTGAAAATGTCTATTCTGACTAAACCCAACTGTGATACTTTTATTCTCATATATTTATATTTTTATTTTTATTCTTATAATTTGTAGTATTATGTTTCTTGTTGTATTTGTATTTGTATATGTCCACTGGAAGCCTCAGTACCAAAACAAATTCCTTGTGTGTGCAAGCACACTTGGCAATAAAGCTCTTTCTGATTCTGACTAATGCATCATTTTCCTGTCCTTTTAATCAAGCCTGTTAGCTTGCTGCGTACCTCCATTCCATTCTCTTTTTATAGCATTTGTCTACTATTAAGTTTTAATTGTTTTTCAAACGCGATCTACTGCAGCTCTACTACGTTCACACGCTTGTTTTCAGTCTTTCTATATTTAAATTATCAATATATTAAGGTTTAAAATGTAAAAAATAAAGATTATATTAGTAAAACTCAATGTGTGGCTTTTGCACTTTTTAAAGTACACTTTTACACATAAATACCCTGATTTAAGGTTTTATTTAGTTACAATAAACAAAAAATCAAATAAAAAATTCTAAAAACTTTTTATCCGATTAATCGAAAAAATAATCGTCCGATTAACCGATTATCAAAATAGCCTAATCGTTAGTTGCAGCCCTAAATGAAACTGAATTAAAATTAATTGAAATGCATTAGTCACCTCTTATAACAGATCACTCTAAATTGTAATTGAGACACATGCTTTTTCTGTAAAGCTGCTTTGAAACGATATTGTGAAAAATGCTATACAAATAAATGTGAATTGAATTAAATATAGGCTACTGGGGTGCGGGATATATGCCTCGTGCTCAGCACACATGAAGCTTGCCGCAAAGCACTGGCAAAAGTAGCCTAATGATTATGGATGTGTCGGGAAACGATAGCAAGGAGATATTTTAATTGCTTATTAATGAACAAGTGTTTACTAAGTGTGTTGGCTGCAAAGATGATTATTGCGATGCTGTAATTCCTGCAGTAGTGAACGCCCGCGTGCCTATATGGATTAGGTAATCAAACTATTTATTTCTAATTGTTTTGTTTAAAAGTAGACATATTTTGACCGTATATAGGACTATTTTTCATGTCTGTGAGGCAAGTGTCCTATACGCTGAGTTTCGGTTCATTTGTGAGGTGCTCCAGTTCTTGCAGTCGAAGACGGATAAACTTTGTACTCTCAAGTGTATTCTGTGCGGTTTTAAGTGCCTTATCAGATTTGCCGTGTTGCCGGTCTTGGCAGCAATTATCTTGTCGAAAATATTGCATCGCGTGCTTCTGCCATCGAGTCTGGTACATAGGTACACTTTTGATCATTTCCACATATCTTCTATCTATCTGGATTGGGACGCTACACACACACACACACTACAGCCTCATGTGCGACGAGCCACGTCTCTGGGCAGCCGAGTAAACTAGTGTTTTTCCGCCACAGCCAATCATGCTGCATGCTTATTGTTTCACTGACGTTGACAAGATTAACCACTTAGGTACCGAAATTTGGAACCGAAAAACAAGACATGTTTCGATACTCGGTAGTATCGAGGCAATCGCGGTAATAGGTCAAATCTCACCATGTGGTGGGTTTTCCCAGATCGCATCACATATATAAACCAAGTCAAACAGCCAGTGATCATCACGCATTTAAAATAACAGGGCTCCAGACTGCGACCAAAATTTCAGAGTGTGCGACTGAATTTTACATCCAGTCGCACATGTGCGACCAGTAAATTTGCCCCCTTTTTTTTCTTTTTTTACAGTTAAACTCGGAAGGGGCGCGTCAATGAATCCGGAATGTGTGGCAGGCCAATGAGTGTGAGAAGAATAGGGAAAGGCCACTGTAAGTGGCTAATATAGTTGTCAAAAATAGTTTTTATCAGTTACGAATAATTTCGAGACTGAAATAATTTTTAACTCCTAATGATCTGGAGAAAGTCATTCATGCTTTTATTACCTCCCTTCTTGACTACTGTAATTCATTATATTTGGGTCTTCCTCAGTCATCCATTGCACGCTTACAGATGGTACAAAATGCTGCTGCACGGTTGTTGACTGGGGCAAAGAAAACAGATCACATTACACCGGTTTTGGCCTCTCTTCATTGGCTTCCTGTCTATCTCAGAATTCAATTTAAAATTTTGTTGTTTGTTTATAAAGCTCTTAATGGTCAAGCTCCGTCTTATCTCTCAGATCATCTTATTCCTTTTTAGTCCTCCAGATCATTAAGATCTTCTGATAGAGCTCTCTTTGTTGTCCCTCGTTCACGCCTAAAGACAAAGGGTGATAGGGCTTTTTCTATTGCGGCCCCCCGACTCTGGAACGAACTACCACTGGGCATTCATCTTGCAACGTCTATCACAACCTTTAAAATGAAGTTAAAAACATATTTTTATTCCCAGGCATTTTAAAATTTCTTTCTTTCTTTCTTGTTGTTTTTTTTTTCTATGTTCCATTGTTTATAGTTTTGTATGTGTTGTCTATTTTTATTCTTTGACTTTGTTCAGCGCTTTGGTCAGCTTTGCTGTGATAAATGTGCTATATAAATAAATTTTACTTACTAATGTGTGGAGGGGGAGGGTCCTAGAGATAATGAGCGTGCGTAAATGTCTGTGGGAAGGAGACGGAGAAAATATCACAACCATCTATCTATGTGCGTCTGAGCAAGGGATGAGTCACGATTTTCAAATATTCGATTAGTTGATTTTATTATAGAATATCGAATAGGTTGCGCGATTATTGTCTATAAAAAATCCCCATGTTTTCGGTTCTGATGCGGTGACACGTCCATGTAACCAGAGGGTGGCGATGCCAATAATGCATCTAAAAGCGGTCAATCAACTCTCAGACAACAGAAGAAGATACACATTGTCTCACACCAGAGCATGTGAGCGGAGTGGTAATATTTCCTCCAGAGCGAGAGCATTTCTGAAGATTACGCGCCGCTCGCTCAGAACGCCCTGTGTGATGTGCTGGTTAACATAATTGAAATAAGTAGGGCTGCCCGTGCACGACTGAAGTTATGTATACTATATGGGAGAGAATGCTAAACCATAATGAGCGTTTTTGTAATATACTGCCTATTTCGCATCTCAACGCACGCATAAAGCTTGGCACAAAAAAACGGCAAAAGTTATGATTATGCGTGAATCATTTGAATTGTTTATTAATAAACTAGTGTTTTCTGTCAGTGTCGACTGCAAAGATAAAGTTAACGATGCTGACTCGCCATCTTCGCAATGAAGGCGCCTATAGAGAGAAATGCACCCTTCATACGAATTAACCTACATAAGCAGAGAGCAGCCCATTTCTGTTCGTTTTTAATTATTTTGTTTAAAAGTAGACATTTCAAGCTTTCTATATACAGGTCCTTCTAAAAAAAATTAGCATATTGTGATAAAGTTCATTATTTTCCATAATGTAATGATAAAAATTAAACTTTCATATATTTTAGATTCATTGATTGATTGATTGATTGATTGATTGATTGATGCCTTTATTCATCCCCACAGGGGAAATTCAGATGTCCAGCAGCATATAGTGTGTGTAGACTACCAACAAGCATTCTCACCGCAATACACTCATAAAAACACAGATGATAACAGTTAAATCTACTATCTATCTACCTACCTACTATCATTAGTAGTAAATAATAATAATGCACTTCACCTAGATCCATTATACAGTCTTATAGCGGCTGGAACAAACAAACAAATGACCTCCTATATCTCTCAGTCCTACAGCTCATGGAGAGGAATCGGTCACTGCGGCTGCTTTGCTGGGCAACCACAGTGTCATGCAGTGGGTGGCTCCTGTTCCTAAGGATAGATTTCATCATGCTCCTCATTCTTCCCTCCACCAAATCTCCTACAGAGTCCACCCTCCTCCCCAACACTGACACACACTTCCTAACAAATTTGTCAAGTCGGTTCCCCTCCCTGGCTGTCATACAGCCGCCCCAGCACACCACAGCAAAGAACACAGCACTGGCCACAACAGACTGATAAAAAAGGTACAGCATCTCATTACAGACTTTAAAGGATTTTAGCTTCCTGAGAAAAAAGAGTCTGCTCTGACCCTTTCTGTATGCTGCATTAACATGTACTGACCAGTCCAGTTTATGATCCAGGTGGACTCCCAGATATTTGTAAGTCTGGACCACCTCAATGCTCTCCCCCTCAATTACCACAGGCGGATGTTTTAACTTACTCCTCCCAAAGTCCACTATCATTTCCTTGGTTTTGGATGTGTTGAGGATGAGACCATTGCACCTGCTCCAGGTCACAAACTCCGAGATGACCCTCCTGTATTCCTCCTCGTCTCCTCCCCTCACACAAGCCGCCACCACAGTGTCATCCGAATATTTCTGTATATGGCATGATGATGTTCTGTATGAAAAGTCTGATGTATATAGGGTGAAGAGGAAAGGGGATAGCACAGTACCCTGGGGGGCCCCAATGCTCGTTTCCACAGTGTCTGACACCCTGTTCCCCAATCTAACATATTGTGGCCGCACCGTGAGGTAACTGATGATCCACTTGATGAGAGCAGGCTCCATTCTCAAGTTCTCGAGTTTCTCTCTCAGAATCTGAGGCTGGATGGTATTAAATGCACTCGTAAAATCAAAAAACATTAGCCTCACATACCCTCCTGTCCCATCAAGAAAGGAGAGGGCTCGATGAAGCAAATAGAGGACAGCATCCTCCACTCCCATATTCGCTTGATAGGCAAACTGCATGGGGTCAAGTGCCTGTTGTAGTTGTGGGCCCAGGAGCCGGAGTAGTAGCCTTTCGAGGGTCTTTATAATCAAAGTCAAGGCCACTGGTCTGTAATCCTTGACCCCGGAAGGTCTCCCCCCCTTAGGCACTGGCACAATGCAGGATGTTTTCCACTGCTTCGGCACCTGACTCATCTGGAGACTCCAATTAAAGAGTATGTGCAAAGGATCCGCCAGCTCCGCTGCACAGTCCTTCAGCAGCCTCGGGGGTATTCCATCCGGTCCAGCTGACTTGCCAGGGCGCAATCTTCTGAGCTCCGCCCTCACGTCCTCCATGCTAAAATAATCACTATTGGGTACTTCAGCCAGGCCTGAGGCAGCAGCAGCGATGGAACAGCCGCTGAGTGAAGCAGGGTAGGAGGTAGCAGTAGAGGTGGAACAGCCACTGGGTGTAACAGAGCAGAAGGCAGCAGCAGAGGTGGAACAGCCACTGAGTGGAGCAGGGCCAGAGGTAACAGCAAAGGTGGAACAGTCACTGAGTGGAACAGGGCAGGAGGCAGCAGCAAAGATGGAACAGTCGCTGAGTGGGTCAGAGCAGAAGGCAGCAGTAGAGGTGGGCCAGCCACTGAGTGGAACAGGGTAGGAGGCAGCCGCAAATGTGGAACATCCGCTGGATGGAGCAGGGCAGAATACAGCAGCAGAAGTGGAACAGCCGCTGGGTGGAGCAAGGCAGGAGGCAGCCGCAAAGGTGGAACAGCCGCTGGATGGAGCAGGACCGGAGGCAGCAGCAGAGGTGGAACAGCCGCTGGATGGAGTAGGACAGGAGGCAGCAGCAGAGGTAGAACAGCCACTTGTAGGAGCAGGACAGGAGGTAACAGCAAAGTTAGAACAGTCGCTGGGTGGAACAAGGTAGAAGGCAGCAGCAGAGGTGGAACAGTCGCTGGATGGAACAGCAGAGATGGAACAGCCGGAGGATGGAGCTGGGCAGGAGGCAGCCGCAAATGTGGAACAGCCGCTGGGTGGAACAGGACAGGAGGGCGCAGCAGAGGTGGAACAGCCACTTGGAGGAGCAAGACAGGAGGCAACAGCAGAGATGGACCAGTCGCTGGATGGAACAGCAGAGATGGAACAGCCGCAGGGTGGAACTGGGCAGGAGGCAGCCGCAAATGTGGAACAGCCGCTAGATGGAACAGGACAGGAGACAGCAGCAGAGGTGGAACAGTCACTGAATGGGACAGCAGAGGTGGAACAGCCGCTGGGTGGAGCAAGGCCCGGGGCTGCAGCCAAGGTAAAATAGTCGCTGGGTGAACGTGGTGGAGGAGTAAAGACAGGAGCAAACCTACTATAAAAGTGGTTAAACTCGTTAGCCAAAGAGACTTCTCCTTCAGTCACCCTTCCGTTCTCCTTATAGCCAGTAATCACTCTCATTCCCTTCCACACTTCTCTTGTGTTGTTGTGCTGCAGTTTTTTCTCCAGCTTTTCCTTGTAGTCTTTTTTAGCTTGCCTTATAGCCTTCTTTAAGTCATGTTGGGCATCTCTGATCTTTTCCCTGTCCCCAGCTTTGAAAGCCTCCCTCTTCTGATTCAGTAGGTGCTTTATACTGCTCGTAATCCAGCGCTTATTATTTGGGAAACATCGAAGTCCTCTGACCGGGGCCACCACATCCATGCAAAAGTTGACATAATCAGTCACACATTCAACTGCCCCATCAATATTGTTGTCTGACCTGTGAATGTCCATAAGTGTATTCCAGTCAGTAGACTGAAAGCAGTCCCTCAGAGCTTCGCTGGTCTCAGGGGTCCACCTCCTATAGGATCTGATGGTTGCAGGCAGTCTCATTACACAAGGTCTATAGGACGACTTGAGATGAATCAAGTTGTGGTCTGACTTGCCGAGCGGTGGCAGCGCGCATACACTATAAGCATTTTCCACATTGATGTAGCAAAGGTCCAGAATGCTGCTGTTCCTCGTATAACAGTTGACATACTGTGTAAAACTGCTCACAAATGAGCTAATGTCAACATGATTGTAATCTCCCGAAATGGCAATCAGCGCATCTGAGTGTTGTGACTGTATTCTTGCAACCGTGTCCTGAATGACGTCACACGCTACTGAAGGGTCTGCGCGCGGTGGAATGTAAACAGTAATGGCGACGATGTGAGAAAACTCCCGCGGCACATAGTAAGGTCTTAAACTCACCGCTAATACCTTAACAGTTATATGACCGGAGCGGCACCATCTGTCGTTCACGAGCAACACCAGTCCTCCTCCTTTCATCTTTCCACACTTCTCCGGCTGTCTGTCCGCCCGCACTATGGTAAAACCAGGTATGTTCACAGCTGAGTCAGGGACATTATCGGTGAGCCAGGTCTCCGTAATACAATATAGACAGCATTCCTTATAGATCCGATCAGTTTTTATCAGCGCCTCCAACTCCTCACACTTATTAGGCAGCGAATTAACGTTGCCCATGATGATCGATGGCAAAAAAGGCTTATACCGCCACCTCCTCGCCTTAACTTGAGCTCCAGCCCGGCATCCACGGAAAGGTTTCCGCAACACACGCGGGATCGGATGAATAATCCCATTAGATTTTCCATCTGGTCGCAGGTGAAGGAGTTCATCGCGTGAATATGTTATTAAACACATTTTGTACCACACTCAAGCACCATACAAAGACGCATTTACTCAGCACAACACAGAGCTCTCCGGACTTGCTGCCAGTGCAGTTGGCGCAAAAAAAAGCTTTACAGAAGCTTACAAAAAAGATCTGTACACAACCAGCGTGCGGTTTACTGGTCCTTGAGCTCCTTCAGCCTCTTGATGGCAGATTTAACCGTGCACACCAACTGAAATATTTCAGGTCTTTTATTGTTTTAATACTGATGATTTTGGCATACAGCTCATGAAAACCCAAAATTCCTGTCTAAAAAAATTAGCATATTTCATCCAACCAATAAAAGAAGTGTTTTTAATACAAAAAAAAAGGTCAACCTTCAAATAATTATGTTCAGTTATGCACTCAATAGTCAATACTTGGTCGGGAATCCTTTTGCAGAAATGACTGCTTCAATGCGGCGTGGCATGGAGGCAATCAGCCTGTGGCACTGCTGAGGTGTTATGGAGGCCCAGGATGCTTCGATAGAGGCCTTAAGCTCATCCAGAGTGTTGGGTCTTGCGTCTCTCAACTTTCTCTTCACAATATCCCACAGATTCTCTATGGGGTTCAGGTCAGGAGAGTTGGCAGGCAAATTGAGCACAGTAATACCATGGTCAGTAAACCATTTACCAGTGGTTTTGGCACTGTGAGCAGGTGCCAGGTCGTGCTGAAAAATGAAATCTTCATCTCCATAAAGCTTTTCAGCAGATGGAAGCATGAAGTGCTCCAAAATCTTCTGATAGCTAGCTGCATTGACCCTGCCCTTGATAAAACACAGTGGACCAACACCAGCAGCTGACATGGCACCCCAGACCATCACTGACTGTGGGTACTTGACACTGGACTTCAGGCATTTTGGCATTTCCTTCTCCCCAGTCTTCCTCCAGACTCTGGCACCTTGATTTCCGAATGACATGCAAAACTGAGCAACAGTCCAGTGCTGCTTCTCTGTAGCCCAGGTCAGGCGCTTCTGCCGCTGTTTCTGGTTCAAAAGTGGCTTGACCTGGGGAATGCGGCACCTGTAGCCCATTTCCTACACACGCCTGTGCACGGTGGCTCTGGATGTTTCTACTCCAGACTCAGTCCACTGCTTCCGCAGGTCCCCCAAGGTCTGGAATCGGTCCTTCTCCACAATCTTCCTCAGGGTCCGGTCACCTCTTCTCGTTGTGCAGCGTTTTTTGCCACACTTTTTCCTTCCCACAGACTTCCCACTGAGGTGCCTTGATACAGCACTCTGGGAACAGCCTATTTATTCAGAAATTTCTTTCTGTCTTACCCTCTTGCTTGAGGCTGTCAATGATGGCCTTCTGGACAGCAGTCAGGTCGGCAGTCTTACCCATGATTGCGGTTTTGAGTAATGAAACAGGCTGGGAGTTTTTAAAAGCCTCAGGAATCTTTTGCAGGTGTTTAGAGTTAGTTAGTTGATTCAGATGATTAGGTTAATAGCTCGTTTAGAGACCCTTTTCATGATATGCTAATTTTTTGAGACAGGAATTTTGGGTTTTCATGAGCTGTATGCCAAAATCATCAGTATTAAAACAATAAAAGACCTGAAATATTTCAGTTGGTGTGCAATGAATCTAAAATATATGAAAGTTTAACTTTTATCATTACATTATGGAAAATAATGAACTTTATCACAATATGCTAATTTTTTTAGAAGGACCTGTACTTCTCAGGTCTTTGAGGCAAGTATCTTATACGCTGAGTTTCGGTTGATTTATGAGACGCACTCCAGTTCACGCCCCCGCGCCTCCGTGTCCTGATTATATCGTCTACTATATTTGCTTCTTATTTATTAATCCAGACAATTTGTTGATGAAACATTGATTAAAATGAAGATACAATTTATACTAAACGAAATTCACTTTAAAGAAAGGCTTTCTACAAAACAAAACTTAATAAATGGTCAAAATCATGTCTGAGACATTCCAAATGTTTTCCGATATATTGGGCATCTTATGATCCTATCTGACTCATCTCATGCGGTTCACTTTTCATATAAGCAACATAGATGAAATAAATAAAAAAAATTGTATTTATGAAACAAATATAAAACGTATGTTTTAGTTTTTGTTTAACTTATATTTAAGCGCCACACCGCTCCGCTTTGTTCACATGCTCTGGTGTGTGGCCTATACATGCATGTGTGCGTGCATGTGATGGAGGGGTGCGATTTTCAAATAATAATCATATAATACCCAGCGATCTTCGAATATTATTTTTGCTTGAAATGCCCATCCTAGTCTGAGCAATGAGTAAGCCAACTATTGACTCGTTCTTCCGACCGGCGGCTAGTGTGCCAGTGCCAGTCTACTGTCACAGTCGGATGGTGATTCAGAGGTTTGTGTGGCGAAAAAGGCCTGAACTCACCATTTTAGGGAAGACTGGCTGCGAGAATTCAGCTTGTTGAGGTAACGTAACGTTACTGTAAGGAGACGAACTCCATGAACTGCGAATGTTGCAGTCGCTACCCCAAAACTGCGGGGAACACAAAGTTTGCCGACAGCGCAGTATTGTTTGTAACTATGAAATGACCGAAAGGTTACTAAGCACTTTGTTACTTAGCACTTTTTTTATTCTGAATGTTTTTTTTTTTCCTATTTGTACTGACATGACAGCGATGGTGCTGTCGGTTTACCTTGTTGCATCTTCAAAAGTGCACAATAAAATGTGACACTGAATTTGAAACAGCACATTGTAATTTCTGCATCTATTATCAAAGATTTTTATTAGTAATAAAGTGGAAATTAGTAGAAATGTGAATATTTGGTCAGCATGTTGATTTACGGTGTGTGCCCCTAAATTTTCTGGTTGTGCCCCTAAAATTTTCAGTTGGGGTCCACTGTGCTCCTAGTGAAAAAAGTTAGTCTGGAGCCCTGAATAATCAAAACAATTTGTAAAATCAGCCATGATTGTTTTTCCATTAAAAATAATGCTTTGTGTTAGGGATGGGCATTCGATTCAATTTTCTTAGTCGATCGTCGGGAGAATTAACGATCGACTATCGATTAATCATGAATATTTTTATATTCAAATTAATTATTTAACTTTTTATAAATTAAAAATGCAATGAAAATACAAAAATATAGCGTGTTTCTCCTCGATTAGATCTTTATTACAAGATGATCAACTTGTGGCAGTAAAACTGGACGTTCGGTTAGGCTAAACTTGAAGATATGCGCTGCGGTGCTCGAAAGCAACGGAACCTGCAACTTTGGCGTTCTTAAACAGAGACTCTTGTTTGTTCCAAAATATTAAATAATAAAAAAAATCATGTTAAACAATAACTTAACCAAAAACATAATAATACTTAGATCTGACAGGTTTTGTCAAAATGTAACTCAAAACTATCCAAGAACGGAGTCGAGAAAGAGGGTGAGAGAGATTAGCCTACCTACTGTAACAATCAATTAGGCTAGGGTACTTAACAAAGCCTCATAAAAAATAACTAGTAACTCCCCAGACAGCATTTACATCTGTGCCAGGTCCGTTTTCGAATCAGTAGATTCGCGCAGCAGTCGCACTCAATATGCAGATCTGCACCAACTCTGCGCCAGACTTGTCTGTAGCTTCGACTGTGACAGTCCGTCCGCCGGGTGCGGCGCCGATCCGGGGCAGACTATACGCGCCACAACTGAATTGAGTCCGCCCGGCGGGTGTGGACAGGATCCGCGCGAGCTGCGCAGACCATACGCGCCACAACTGAATTGAGTCCGCCTGGCGGGTGTGGACCGGATCCGCGCGAGCTGCGCTGACCATACGCGCCACAACTGAATTGAGCTGCTTGGCGGGTGTGGACCGGATCCGCGCGAGCTGCGCAGACCATACGCGCCACAACTGAATTGAGTCCGCCTGGCAGGTGTGGACCGGATCCGCGCGAGCTGCGTAGACCGGACGCGCGGGCGCCACCCCACATAAACCCGCTGACAAGAGTGGAAGACTGCAGGCTGCACCGTCTTTGCTAATTTGTAAGTGCATTATACAAGTATAATTTAGTAAGTACATTATAAAAGTAAACTGGTGTTGATGTCATATTAGTCTGTTACATAATTATATTAAAAATAAAAGTTTACAAACGTTTACACTGACATTCTGACAACCTGAGACGTGTCAGATAAGCTGGGTAGTAGCAGGCGGTTAGCTGGTAGTAGGCTATGGTTCTTTTAAACATCCACAACTAATGTGAACATATGCTTTAAGGCTGAATCGGTGATATTTGCTTATTATTCACCAAAATTGCTGAATATCGTGTCCATTGTGTGTTAGCAGCAAAATCGTATAACGTTAGCCAACCCACTAACTTTACCAGCGGTGACCGCTGCTAGCAACTGCAACAATAACAAATTAATGACTTCCCACGTCCAAATACATTAAACTAGTTCGACATCAGTAGCCTATCATATCAATTCTCACTGTATTATACCGGCTGTAGAGTGCGACATATATGTGATATGTCGATATGTTAGCTATCAAACTACCTGCAAATTACTGTTGCTTACCTCCAGTTCGTGTTGCAAAACGGATAAACCATATTAACGTTACCCACGTCTTCTAAGCCACTGCGATGTGCCTCTTTTATTAATTTGTTAAACAAGCTGTTTGTGAAATAGCCTAAAGCGGTTTTTAATTTCCATTGATGACTGATTATTGCAGTGTTCGGACATACTATTTATAGGCTGTTAATAACTTTAATTATAGGCCTATAATTCATTGTATAATCGATCTAACGTAAAATGTTTTTAGATAATTTTCAGCCCAAGCAAGCTTCTTATTATTATCCTCCCAGCGTGTCTATGCGGTGATGCGCAGTTAAATTATTGCGTGGCAAATTAATTATAATAGCCTATCAATTTAACAATAAAAGTAGGCCTTCCCTAATAATAATAACAACAACAATAATAATAATACAGTCATACTAATAATAATTTAATGCATAAATTGGAAATGCTAAATCCTCTTAAGGCGATCTAGACACGGCAGGCAAAAACATCGGGGGGTTTTCTCTCATTAGGTTCAAAATTATTTTTTCATTGTGTTCACATATTAGATGGAGAAATAATTACAGAGGAATTTATGGATATCTACTTTTGTTATCCTGTAAATCAGAATATACTGTCTATGAATATGTTGCCCATACCCCTCTATCATTTATCAATCTTTTAGTTCTCACTAATTTAGTCTCTTGTTTCCACAGGTGGGAATGCTGGCCTCCATTGGTGGAAGAGATACCAAAAACATCATAACCAACCAAGGCCATTATGGCTCGTAAGTATTATATATAGATGCCTTTCACTTTACTTAATAACCACTCTCTCATTCATTCACTCACTACTCTATGAAGGTAAAAGAGTATCAACACTCTAGAGCACGTAGATGTGAATTTGAGAACTTGTACAATAAATATTCATACTTGTACGTGAACATTTACACTCACAGCTCCAATGTGAAAACCTGTCAAATTAAAATCTGAAGTTGAATGTTGAAATTTGCACTCGTAGACAAAAGTCACAAACCTGTATTCTGAATTTGAAGCTGCAGACAAGTAGTCACAAATGTGTAAAATGCCATTCACAGAAATACAATGACAGACACAAACTTGTAATATATATTTACATTTAATCGCAGTACAACCTCAATTAGGCACTTGCAACTTCTCAAATCTGTCACTGCAATTTCAAACTTTGCGCCTTGAATTTTGCTACTCTTTTTTCGCAACTCAGTGGTGGTGAGAGAGAAAGGGGGGGCGGGGTGTTCAAAGCAACGCGTTTAATTGTACGTTAAGCATCTCCCTCCCATAGAAAACGCTTAATGAGGCTTAATGGACCAACAGTTATAAAAAATAAAACACAATTCGTTATACATTATTAATAAAACACAGGCAGCAGGTTTATTTGCTCTGAACACAAATTTGCTTTCTTTAGTCTGTGCTCATCTGCTTTTCTGTTGAATGGATTATTAGTATAGTGTTTACTGTAGGGCTGCAACTAACGATTATTTTCATAATCGATTAATCGGACGATTATTTTTTCGATCAATCGGATAAAATTTCAATTTGATTTTTTGTTTATTACAACTAAATAAAACCCTTAATCATGGTATTTATGTGTAAAAGTGTACAAAAGCCACACATTGAGTTTTACTAATATCAATATTTGCATTGTTTTTAATGATAATTGCTGATGGCAAGTTGACAACCATGAAAAACAAAAAAATCTAAATTATATACAACATTGTTTTAACATAATTTTTGTTAAAAACTAATTTACACAGACATGTTCAGATGTGAAGATAGAAACCAAAAACATGTAAAGTACATAATTCATTTAATTTTTATTTAAGATTCAATTAATTATAAGGATAAATTGCTAAAATAAATATAGAAAGACTGAAAAAAAGCGTGTGAACGTAGTAGAGCCGCAGTAGATCGCGTTTGTAAAACAATTAAAACTTAATAGAAGACAAATGCTATAAAAAGAGAACGGAATGGAGACGCAGCAAACAGGCTTGATTAAAAGGACAAGAAAATGATGCATTAGTGCACAAGCATTCGCTGAAAACCACTGACTACAGTGACTAAAAAACAATCTTTTACTGCTGCTGTTAATAACTGCCTTTATATTTAGTGCTTCACTTTCTAAACACTGTTTTAATTTAGCCTATTTCTGCGTAGCGCTATTTTAATCCATCACTTATGTTGCGAGCGAAATGATTGCACAACCTGATGCCCGAGACAAAATACAGACATCCCAAGTCTCCCGGAAGTTCCGGGAGTCTCCCGCATATTGATAGCGGCTCCCTGATGCCCGCAAATTAGTTCAAACTCCTGGAATCTAGAGCGTGCAAGCAAAAGAGCGCATGCGAGACAGAAGAGAGTGCTCCAAAGTCCAAACTGTGTAGCGCGCGCACGACAGAGCGGCACAGGGAGAGAGACCTTGCGTGTGTGTGCATGTGTGCCGCATCATGATAGGCCTGTTTCAACCAATCACCAGTAAATGCTCCCCGTGACGTAAGCAGAGCAACTAATCGATAATGACATTCGTTGACAACGATTTTCATAATCGATTATTATCGATTATATCGATTAGTTGTTGCAGCCCTAGTTTACTTAGTTTGATAATATCATTTATTTCTTTAAATATCAGTCTAATGCATTAAGTCATGTTAGCATTTCAGAGCGTCCCCCTTTCTCTCTTACTGCCACTGAGTTGCAAGTGCACAAGTTAGTTTTGCAACTTGTACGAAAAGAGTAGCAAAATTCAAGGCGCGAAATTTGAAATTGCAGTGACAGATTTGAGAAGTTGCAAGTGCCTAATTGAGGTTGTACTGCGATTAAATGCAAATATATATTACAAGTTTGTGCGTGTCATTGTATTTCTGTGAATGGCATTTTACACATTTGTGACTACTTGTCTGCAGCTTCAAATTCAGAATACAGGTTTGTGACTTTTGTCTGCGAGTGCAAATTTCAACATTCAACTTCAAATTTTAATTTGACAGGTTTTCACATTGGAGCTGTGAGTGTAAATGTTCACGTACAAGTATGAATATTTATTGTACAATTTTTCAAATTCACATCTACGTGCTCTTGAGTGTTGATACTCTTTTACCTTAATCCTACTCACTCTACACCACTTTAGTCACATTTATTATTATTTATTTGTGCAAGCATTTTACTATAATGTCATGTAATAAAGAATCTTTGAATATTGGATCTAATATTTACTCTTTGTTTCTTTGCTTTGTGTGCTTTTTGTACGTCTTGCAGGAGCAGTGAGGAAGAATCGCATGTCTGACAAAGCCACCGACACCGAGATAAACCAGTATAACATCAGGTGGTTTAATCTGGCATGCGACCATGGCGGTGGCCGCCGTGCCCGGTCACACCCAACTAATGAGCAATAAATGTGATCAAAATAAAAAAAAGTTTTTTGAAAATTACAAATTGTCTGGGTGTTTGTGCCTTAATTGTCTGAAATATGAATCACAGACAAGGGCAAGATGAGCCCCAGATGTAAAATATGAGTCACGGATCTGGGCCAGATCTGCACCACATGTCATGGCATTAATAACCGTACTGGGCCAGTGCTGGCCCAGATCTGTCTCTGATCCGTAATTCCAACCTGTTCCGGTATTGGGCCGTTGGAAAGAATGAGCCCGGCCCAGGTCCGTTTAGCGGATCTGCGCCAAATGCTAATGAAGACCTGGCCCAAATACATTTTGCTGTCTGGGTCACATACAACTTCTACACCAGTCTACTGATTTTTGTTGAGAAAGATAAGCATGTTAATGACATGATCTGGGGTCAGACGCGACCGCAACCTGACCGTCAAGCCTCGTTTACACTTTCGCCTGGCTCTGCAGCGCGAGTCTCCGCAGACTGCGCGCGCACCTCCCCAAACGGACGAGGCGTTTATACTCGACGCGCTCGCCTGTGAAACACCGAATACCGCAATGACGTCATTTTTGCCGCGCTCACCTTCGCGCTCGTGCGGACGCGTCGAGTGTAAACAAGGCTTCAGTCCAGCCGCTGAAAACACCCGCTCTGAGGGGACTGACGTTGCCGGGATGCACAGGTACCTCCACGCTAACTTGACCAGCCCGGGGAACACGTTCACTTTCCACTCACACTACGCAACGCAGCAGCATTAGTTTAATGATAATCAATAACAAATCAACGTGATCGACGAAATTCTTAATGATCAATAATCGATCGTCGATTAATCATGCCCATCCCTACTTTGTGTAGAAGGTAACTTTAGAATTAAACAAAAGAATCAGGTGATTGTGATAATAAATGTTTTGGGACGATTCAGCATTGTCAACTTCATCCTTGGAGCCCGACACTGACACAGCAAACACTAGTTTTAATAAACAATTAAAATGTTTCCTTTCTATATTTAACACATTAATAATCATTACTTTTGCCGGTTCTTTGTGACAGCCGTTATGTGCATTATTGGCAGCGTCATCCTCTGGTTACATGCGTCACCACCGCATCAGCACCGAAAACATGGAGATTTTATTTTAGAGAATAATCGCACAACCTATTCGATATACCATAAGTAAATCAACTAATCGAATATTCAAAAATCGTGACTCATCCCTGCATGCATGGCCGTAGCCAGCTATGAGCTACGTAGCCACCTCGGTCATTTTTTTTACATTCAAAAATAAAATGTCAAGCTCTCTGAATGATTAATTAGCCGTGTTTAAACCACCTCATATGAGTGTTTGCAATTTATGTTGCTGCGAGAAGCTAGCGCAGTGAACGGGGCTTGAGAGCGCGTTGTGAGTGAGGGCGCGGGTGCAGCCTCAGTGTTGCCAGATCCACCTAAGGGAAAGGTGGCAGTAGTCTTCAGGACCTGTTTTTCTGATTTAATGTGACACTTTAGGAAGTTATTAAAGTGGAAAGTTGCATGATAGGTTTAGTGATATATTAATCTTATTTCCAAAACACAAGCTTTGAACTTATTTCGGATTATTATTATTATTTTGTTTTGCTTGTTTTTCGTAGCAATATCTGGCAACATTTTACTGCCGGCATTAATAATAAAAAAAAAGCTTATAGACAAACTGTAATTGCATAAAGCTACCACATTCGGTAAGACAAACGCAATGATCATCGTGATTATCTGTAAGAAATGTATAACACTATCAAAAACAATAGCATAGCATAATACAGATCTGTTTGTTACAGAATGAAATTTGACAAATAACTTACTGGCCAGCAGGAAGACGGCTCATGCTGTTTTAACCTTTCACAAAGTCATCATAAAAACATTAATTAAAGCAGTGTTTCTCAACTAGCAATCTATTCAGTCAGCATATTTGTGTTTGATCTGTGTGAATTACAGAAATATAAGACTTGCTAGACCTACTTTTTTTCTATATTTCTTTGCACAAAACTCTCCAGAAAGTGCCATTTAATGGTTTATTTTTCAAAAAAAATCCCGGGGGGGCATACCCCCGGACCCCCCTAGTGAGAGACTAAAAAGGGTTGCAGCTTAATGTCCATGGGGGAATGTGGGTCCAATGGCCTAACCATTATAGCACAATTCTTTACACAACGCCTCGGACCTCACTAATTTTCAAACCCTGGTTACGGCCTTGCCTGCATGGAATCTCTTGTCCTTGCTTCCTTGATTATAATAGTTTCTTCCTTTTAAAAAGGCCTATTATTTTCGTATTTTTTACTGTGGTAAAGTAGAAAAACGCTGTAGGACAGATAACCTACATTTTTACGTGCACGTCAAATTCTGTTTAACACAGTTTGTGCTTGTTATTAGACAAGGTAAGGCGCATCAAGTTTATTTGTAAAACGCGTTTCACACGTGCGGGTGATTTTAGTTTTGCTTTCTCCAGCAGCGCAATATCAAACATAGCCTAAATGCCTTTCCCTTATGGAAGATAAAATTCGCTCTTCATACAACAAGTAGGAAACATGAAGATATCGGCAAAGAGATCAATGGTCTCTTTCCTGCTCGTATCCCACATCCCTCTCAAAGCGCAGAGCGCAAGGCTATCTTTGTGTGGAAATATTAAATTATTTTTTTTTTTTACTTTATTATATTAGCCTATTTAATTTAGCAATATTTATTTCAATGCTTTACAGGCTTTAGTGTGTTGTTTCTTTGACGGAATTGCCCAAATAAACACTGTTCAAATAAACACTACATTTTTTTTTTTAAACAGCCCCCCAACAGCAGTGGTAAAAAACTGACACCGTCACAGATTTGTTTGTTTTGCCACCTACCAAATTGTTTGTCTTGTAACGTTAAATATAGCAGATTTCACCTAGCAACACAAATTAACCACATTAATTGACAGAAGACAGACAATAAGGGTGAATCCCATTTCTCTGTCTTACCCCTTCGTCTTACCCCTAGCCCTTGTCCCTCGAAACCGATTGGTAAGCGCTACGGGTGAAAACATACCCCTAGAAATGAGATATGTATTGGTTGCAAACAACAATGTAAAGTTAGCGTAGCAAACTAGCGATTTTTAAAGTAGAGCACAAACCACAAACCGAAAATACTTACATTTATGGGACTCTTGATGATCTGGCCTGGCCGCCATTGTTGCCGGCACAGTGTATTCTGGGTACCCCTTGGTTTCAAGTAAGCTCGCGAAAATGCTTGGTTTTAAGGGATATCTATAGGGCTGTCGCGATAACCGAAATATTGTAGCACCGCGCTACTGACAGGCCAACCGCAGAGGAATGCAAGTAACCGCAGCAACCGCGATATTCGCATGTTTTCTTTTTTCATAAGGCTATACCCTTCTTGTTTTGAACTTCGTGCCATGTGTATTGAATGTTAAATAAGTTAATAATGATAACAAGACTGTTTATCATGGTGATTTGTACAGAGGCTTCGTGGATTTGCACTTAAGCCTCCTAAACAGACAGAGAATGAGAGATCGACTGAGCAAAAGCTTCCCGTGTCCAAGGAACGGAAAATATTTGTCGTATATATTTTCCGCGGGGAAAAAGTCACGCATTGAATCAATGCCATGGTCTCTATTAAATGAAGTATCAGGTTCAGCATTACCCATGGGACGCATTTCTGGTCAGCTGAGCCTTGAAAAGTGGAGCTCAAAGTTACAAATAATTAACACCTTGTTTCATTACATCTATATTTTAATAAATCAGCGTTTTTGAACGTGTTTGTTGAATGAACGGTTTAATGACTCGCTCAAAGACAGTCCGTTGCCGTAACGATGCGCTGAGCGACAGCCTTTCAATGCGCAGAGACGCTGTTTAGTTTCGGTTACATTGGTTACTTAAAATGTCCTCTTTTTTGTGCATGCTGACCACGTCGTAACATTTATTTATATAGCAACAAATAAATCAAAATGAATAAATAAATAAATGGCGATAATACCGCATATCGCGCTATTGAGCCACTCAAAATTACCGCAAGGGAAATTCCTTCACCGCGACAGCCCTAGATATCTACCACTTCCCCTTAGCCCTACCCCTCCATCAAAACGAGAATTGGGATAGCCCTTACTCTCACGTGAACCTGCAAAACTAAGGGTAAGGGGTAAGACAGAAAATTGGGGTTTACCCTAAACACATAGCCTACATTCACTGTCTTTCAGCTGAAGGATGTATGATAAAATACATGTTAAGTAGGCTACCGTAACTGCAATTCATCTAATACATGGATATAAATATACATTTTAACATCAAAATGAAAGCTACACACATTTAGTACACTGAACGACATTTCCACTGACTCAATCCACCAAAATTATATGTGAAGAAATGCATTAAAGGGTAAATAAACCCCTGGTCAGAGCCTGACTCCACCCACAGGCAATATTTGAAAAATGCTGGAAAAGTAGGCAGACCCCAGTGGAGATAGAGGGGACGAACCGAGGGCGGGGCTGAGCGGGGGGGCGTGCACCTGAGACCCGCAGTGATGGATTATTTGACAGCTGCTGTCAGACTCGCTAAAATGGAGAGCAACTGGCGTGACGCAAGTAGCTTTGCAACAGAGCGTTCATTTGAAGTCTTTTCTTCCCCACCTTCACCTGATTTTTCAGCCTTTTAAGAGGACCAAATCTGAGGTGTGGTCATATTTTGGCTTTTACTAAAGTCCTGAGGGAAACTTAATTGATGATGGTCACCCTGTCTGCAGAACATGCACAAAAAAAGTCCCTGCAATGCACTTCAAAATGTTGTTTTGAGTTGAAATATTTTATCTCACTCACTTTAAATAAACGTGAAGCTTCCACAAAGAAAAGTTCGCATTAATGTTTTAAATCTTACCTGTTTATAAATCCATTTTGTACAGCGTACAAAACAATCGTCCAGACAAGATGATCACAACAATATTATCAAACTCTGTAAACAATAAATTAACTCTGATTTCATTTTCAATACAATAAAAAACAGAGACACAAGACGGCAAGTTGTATTTGAATGAAACGAGAAAGCGCGTCCGTTGTGATGCATGGATTTGCGCTGTTATAATGCGTTGCTATTGACGACGGTCAGAAGGAAATGCCACCGAACAGAATCTTGCCTTAAAAAGTGCTTAGAGCTGCTTGTTTTATTTGTTTGTTGATTTACAAATATAAAACTATCCTGATCGTTTTCAATACTCGTAATTCCAACTCCTGAGTCGCTACAGTAGTTTTGACGGAACCAGATGCTTTTATATCTAATTGTTATTAAAACAAAAAATCTCGCTATTAGTGAACAAAAACAATTTCTAGAGCTAGGTCTTCTAAACATTAGATCGCTCACACCTAAGGCGGTTATTGTAAATGAAATGGTCACAGATAATAATTTCGATGTTCTGTGCCTTACTGAAACCTGGCTTAAACCAAATGATTATTTCGGTCTAAATGAGTCTACTCCGCCAGGATACTGTTATAAGCACGAGCCCCGTCTGATCGGTCGTGGCGGCGGTGTTGCAACAATCTACAGAGATATCCTTAATGTTACTCAGAAAACTCGTCATAGGTTTAATTCGTTTGAAGTGCTTGTGCTAAATGTTACGCTCTTAGATGTAAAAAAAAAAAAACCTATTATCTCTAGCATTGGCTACCGTATATAGACCTCCAGGGCCTTACGCCAATTTCCTAAAAGAGTTTGCTGACTTTCTATCAGATCTTTTGGTCAACGTCGATAAAGCATTAATTGTTGGAGATTTTAACATACACGTAGATAATTTAAATGATGCGTTAGGGGCTGCGCTTACAGATTTATTAAACTCCTTCGGGAATCGGGGTCAAGCAAAACGTCACCGGACCAACTCATCGTCTTAATCATACATTCGATTTAATTATATCATATGGAACCGATCCAACCGATATAGATATCATTCCACAAAGTGATGATGTCACTGACCACTACTTGGTAACTTGCATATTACGCACTGCTGTAATATGTCATGCTGCACCACGTTATCGACCAGGTAGAACAATTCGTCCATCCACCATAGATCATTTCTCAAATAGCTTATCTGATCTGTCTCAGCTGCTGCCTGAACCCAAACAAACAGATGAATTAGATGAACTAACTAGCACTATGAGCACCATTCTCTCTAGAACATTGGATATTGTTGCACCCATTAGATTAAAAAAGGTCAGAGAAAAAAGTATAGCACCATGGTACAATAATACTACGTATGTTTTAAAGAGAGAAACCCGTAATTTGGAGCGTAAATGGAAAAAAACTAATTTAGAGGTCTTTAGAATCGCGTGGAAAGACAGTATGTCACTTTATAAAAAGGCACTTAAAACGGCCAGGGCTGAGCACCTCAACAAATTAATAGAAAACAACCGAAATAATCCAAGGTTTTTATTTAATACCGTGGATAGACTAACAAATAAACAGACGTCGTCTGAACAAAATACCTCGTTACAGTTTAGTAGTAATGATTTCATGAACTTCTTCACCGAGAAAAAATGTAAACGTTCGATCTTTGCTCGCGCCTTATAATTCGGCCGCAATTATCACCCCGCAAGAACAATTACAATGCTTTACAACCATAGAACAAAAAGAGTTAAATAAACTTATCACTTCATCTAAAACAACAACATGTGTATTAGATCCTATACCAACTGAACTACTGAAAGAAGTGTTACCTATAGTGGAAGAGCCTCTTCTCAATATTATTAACTCATCTTTATCTTTAGGTCATGTTCCAAGAACGTTCAAGCTGGCAGTTATAAATAGTGATGCACCGAAATGAAAATTCTTGGTCGAAACCGAAACCGAAAATTTAGGATGCACTTGGCCGAAAACCGAAACTGAAGCCTAAAATGGCTTCTTTTAAAAGCTTACTAATATATATATATATATATATATATATATATATATATATATATATATATATATATATAGATATACAGTACAAAACCTAAAATATGTTTAACAATAAATATAAATAATAATACCAAATAATATTATTCTTCAAGTTTTGTTCCATCAAATACATTTTTTTAACAGTTGTGCAAAAAGATCCACAATTATATGAATAACTGCACACAAAATCACAGAATGGCAGTGGGCTGCTGCATGTAAACAATTTTTTACTTACATTTTAAATTGCTGTGCAAAACAATGCAAAACAACAGTGCAAAACAGCACTAGAACTTAATCCAAACTCAAACTGTAAACAACATGTAAGCCTATGCAGCCTTAGGTAACACGGTTGTGCAGTGCTACGCAAATTTTAATGTAACTGCTATACACAGAAAATTGGACTGGGGGTCTTACATGCGCTTCATGTGGCACACTAGCACACACACGCAAGGCCGCTCTCTCCCTGTCTGGCGTGCGCGCGCTACACGGTTTGGAGCACGAGCTCTTGCTCGCACGCTCTTCCGGGAGATTTGAACTAATTTGGGGGCATCAGGGAGCCGCTATCAATATGCGGGAGACATCCCTATCTTTGATAGGCAGACGCGTGATAACAGCTTGACCGTGAGTGAAACCTGAGCGCTTGCGCACGGATGGGAGGGGCGGGTGAGTGACATTCATTTTCGGTTTACGTTTTCGGCTGTTTTTTTTTTTATTTCGGCCCGAAACCGATAATGCCATTTTCGGCCGAACATTTTCGGGGGCCGAAATTTCGGTGCACCCCTAGTTATAAAACCTCTTATTAAGAAACCACAATTAGATCCAAATAACCTAGCAAATTACAGACCCATTTCGAATCTCCCATTTATGTCAAAAATATTAGAAAAAGTTGTGTCCGCTCAACTCGGTTCTTTCTTGCAAGGAAACGACATCTATGAAAAGTTTCAGTCTGGATTCAGGCCACATCATAGCACTGAAACTGCGCTTGTTAGAATCACAAATGATTTACTTTTAGCTTCGGACCAAGGCTGTATCTCAGTACTAGTTTTACTTGATCTTAGTGCTGCGTTCGATACTATAGATCACACAATACTCTTAGATCGACTACAAAATTACACTGGTGTTCAAGGACAAGCATTAAGCTGGTTCAGGTCCTACTTATCTGACCGCTACCATTTCGTCTATTTAAATGGAGAAAAATCGATTATAACTTCGGCAAACTATGGAGTGCCGCAGGGATCTGTGTTAGGCCCTTTATTATTCTCAATATATATGCTGCCACTTGGTAATATTCTAAGGAAACATGGAATTAGTTTCCATTGTTATGCTGATGACACTCAAATATATATTTCATCACGGCCAGATGAATACGCTAAATTATCCAAATTGACAGATTGTGTTAAAGATATAAAAGATTGGATGACGCGTAATTTTCTTTTATTAAATCCAGACAAGACAGAGGTAATACTTATCGGTTCTAAAAACCGTCCACAAAACCTTTCACAGCACGACTTTAACATAGTAGGATGCCCTGTTACTTTATCCGCTACAGTAATAGACCTGGGTGTTACATTAGACTGCAACCTGTCTTTTGAAAAGCATATTTCATATGTTACAAAAACTGCCTTTTTCCACCTTAGAAACATTGCTAAGCTACGTAATATGCTATCAGTCTCTGATGCAGAAAAGTTAGTTCATGCATTCATGACCTCGAGACTAGATTACTGTAATGCTTTATTAGCTGGTTGTCCTGCATCTTCAATAAACAAGCTACAGTTAGTCCAAAATGCAGCCGCTAGAGTTCTTACTAGATCAAGAAAATATGATCATATAACACCGATTTTATTAGGGATGCACGATATATCGACCACATATCGATATCGGCCGATAAATGGTCTTTTTTGATGTTATCGTTATCGATCCGATAAGAAAATTGGGCCGATATATCAAAGCCGATAGATAATAGATTATTTACTTCAGTTGAGAGATGCGCGCTGTTCGCGCATGATGGTTCTGAATGATTGGATTCACTTCGAAAAGGAAGATACAGTTCAGTGCAACATGTGCAGCACAAATCTGTCACATATGCTTCATAACATTATAATAAAAACACGCCTGTAAAAGAATGTTGTGAATTCTTGTTCGCCCACGTGTTTCAGCGCGACGAGCGCGTTGTGGTGGAAAGAGCGAATCTATGAAGTTAAGCCTTCATGACAAGCACAGTCAAGTTCTCTTGAGCATTCGCAGCATTCTGTGCCATTGTAAGTTGTAATATGCTTATTTTGTGTATATATATATATATATATGATTAATCTAATATAGGATGAGTTAATATAGGTTTGGTTGAGTTAATGAACGATGCAGTAGCGCTTCATTGTACCGGTGATCATCTTTATAGCCTATTTAGCGTGCGCGCAGCTCAAGCAGCAATGCACATTTATAACTATAATTGGGACTGTCATATACATGCCATTATAATGAGAACACTATTATAATAAAACGTTGTGAATTCTCTGGGTTTAGTTGCCGTTTCAGCGCGTTGTTGTGGGAATAGCGCGTCCAGAACAGGGAGCCTACTACAACATTATAACCAGCACAAGTTCGATTGTGCATTCACGTCATTTTGTGCAGATAAGTCGTAATATAAAGTTGATGTAAAATAAATATCTGATTAATCTCACATATGATGCGTTTCGTGGAACCTGCTAGAAAAGTTCTTCAGTTTCCCGGTGCTCGTTCTCTTCAGCTTCAGCGCGCGCAGATTAAACAACAATACAAAACATTAAAAGCTATGATTGGGACTGTCATATAATTATAATTGTATTCACTATTGTAATAAATTTGTAAATCATTTGGGTTTCTTCAGCAACCGTTGAGTTAACCTTCTAGCAAAGCGATTCGGTTTAACGTTCGTTCTCTTCAGCTTCAGCGCGCGCAGCTCACACAGCAATGTCATTTGAAACAGTAACTAAGCTATTAAAGACTGTAATATTAAAAATGTTCAATTTTTTTCAAAACCAGTGTTAATTTTTACAGCAAATTTTGATTTAGTTTTAGTCTTAGTCTTTTGACTAAAATGCCATTTAGTTTTAGTCATATTTTAGTCATTTAAATTATTTTAGTTTTAGTCTAGTTTTAGTCGACGAAATACTATAAGATTTTAGTAGACTAAATCTACAGTAGATTTAGTCGACTAAAATATTATGGGTTTAGTTAAATTGTAATGCATTAATGCATTAATTAAGAATTCCTCTAAAATGTCCAAACCCATATACTCCCGGAGAAAACATTTATTAACCTATTAATATGAATGATTTTTAGGTTTGAACATGCAATACAGATACAGATTTAACTATTGTGACTTAAAAAATATCTTAAAATTAAATAAAACCACTTTCCCTAAAGTAAAACACAGTCTTCTTTTCAATGAATGATATATGCATTCTTTATAACTACTTGCATACATCATTATTTATTCTTTCAAGCAGACATATTTATTTGTATGAATTAAATAGAATTAATCCTTATTAAAGCTATTAACAAACAGTGAATGCTTTTCTTTTGTTGCTTGAATATTAAGGACACAGACCGCATTAGGTTTATTGCCACTGTCACTTTAAGACATCAGATCATGTCCAATGACATGCGGATACAATTGCACTGATACACATCCGATACACTCACTGTTTAAGTGTTAATTACCTTTACGGGCAAAATGCTTTTTCTCTCCATGTTCTACAGTGTTTCAAGACCTTCAAAACTCTGAAATATCTCACAATCTAAAATTCACAGTCATTCAAACGGCCTCTCATCGTACCTCATTTATTGACGCAAAGGAATGCGTGAATGGACAGTAATGACGACGACTGTTAAACGGAAAAATGTCTTAACTGTTAAAGACATAACCAACATAGATTACATGAATACTCTCCAAAACGGACATTTAGACATAATGCTGTGTGTATTTGTCCATTCAGACACGAAAGAGAGCTCAATTCAGTCCTCGCGCGCTGTATATTTGTCTGCATGGCTGCACGCTTCAGGTCGGGTGTGTGCCGTACGGAATAGAGCTCTTTTTTTTTTTTTTTTTAGCTCTTATTCAGATCTATATGTCATTATGTCTGCTCTACTCATTCTCCCAGACGTTTAAATTTTTTTAAAGTTTTGAGACCGCTGCGTAGATCAGCACGTTACAGTACAAATGTGCGCATCTATCACACACGCAGGACATCAGTTCTGACTGGATCGCTTCCCAGATCGTCACTATCTAACATTTTCGTCTAGTTTTTATTCGTTGACGAAAATGTCAATAGATTTTCGTCATAGTTTTTGTCATTCAAAACTAGGTTTTATTTAGTTATCGTCTGTGAAAAAATGTCGTTGACGAATCATTTTCGTCATTATTTTCGTCAACGAAATTAACACTGTTCAAAACATTGTGTTATAATTAATAACTACCATTATTTTGTTCTCGTATTATTTTCATCAACGATATGGTTTGATAAAAATAATTTCCTTATTGTCCGCTTGATTGCATTATTTAGGTATTTTATTTTTTGTTAGGCAATAGATTTTTTGATAACACTTTACAATAAGGTCTCATTTGTTAATGCATTAACTAACAGAGAGCAATAGCCTGTGTTATTGTTAGTTAATAAAATATGTGTGTTCATGTTAGTTCACAGTGCATTGACTAATGTTAACAGATACAACTTTCTTAAAAATGTCTTATAAAATTGTTGTTTCATGCTAACTAATGCTAACAAAATTAAACCTTATTATAAAGTGTTACCATTTTTTTAATAAAGAAAGTTGCCCATAGGAGTGTAAAATTAATTTTAAAAGTTAAGGAATCTTACACTGGTTCAAACTAGGCTATACTGTATTGTATATGTTTGATTTATGTTAAAAGTGTTTGAGACAAGGCTTTTAATGGTGAGCATTTTGTTTATGTATACAGGCTATCAAAGTATATAAAAATTTTAATTTAGATTTATCGGCCAATATATTGGTTATCGGCTTTCAAATGTAAAGAATTATCGGTTATCGGTATCGGCCAAAATGTTCATATCGGCGCATCCCTAGATTTTATCATCACTTCATTGGTTACCTATAAAGTTCCGTATTAAATACAAGGTATTGCTTTTGACTTATAAAGCTCTAAATGGTTTAGCTCCAGTCTATTTAACGGATCTTCTATCGCCTTACAATCCATTGCGCTCTTTAAGATCACTAAATTCGAGGCTTCTGGTCATTCCTAGGATATCCAGATCCACCAAAGGAGGCAGAGCATTTTCACATTTAGCTCCGAAGCTCTGGAATAGCCTTCCTGATATTGTTCGTAGCTCAGACTCGCTCTCCCAGTTTAAAACTAGACTGAAGACGCATCTATTTAGCCAGGCATTCATATACATTTTTTATCTTACAGTTACTGTAAATTCGGCCTCTAGTTCATAAACGCCAGAGGAGAACTGGTCCCCGACTGAGCCTGGGTTCTCCCAAGTTTTTTTTTCTCCATTGGGTCATCTGATGGGGTGTTAGGACACCATTAGGTCACTGGATGGAGTTTTTCGGTTCCTTGCCACTGTTGCCTTTGGCTTGCTCAGTTGGGGATATTCAAATTAATTAACCAATCATACCATTGATCAGCTCTACCAAACTTGGATGTCTTTTTTCCAGTAATAAACAAACATTGTTAAGTTGTTTTGATTGATACTGTGAAGCAGCTTTGATACAATCTGTATTGTGAAAAGAGCTATATAAATATATTTGACTTGACTTGACTTTTAAACCAGGGGCTGCCAAGGGCAGCTGGGACCAAGGGCGTGACAGAGTACCCTACGTCACAGAGTACCCCTACTTCAGGAGCTTTCAGTTTAACCTGAAGAGGGCAGCACTCATACGTTTTTACACCATATATTTGATAATTAAAACACTTTATACCCAAATGTCAAAAAATGTACTCGAATCAATGAACAGCATTTATGAAGCTCCATTCTTACAGATCAATAACTAAAAAAAGTTGTTTTAGGGAAAACCGCGCGCTCTAATTTGGCGCGCTGGCGGCAACATAAAACAAACCCGAGCGATAATAAAACTCCAAAAAACACATCTAACTGATCTAATCGAACTGTTGGCGGAAAAACGCATACATAAACTTGTTAAAAAAAAATTTAGTCACTTCCATAATTCATATAAACTTAAAACTTCACTTAATACAGCCTATTTTCACTCTTTAATGCAGAGACCTACCTGACTGACTCTCTCCAGTCATGCTGTTCTGTGGGCTGACTGAGCGCGTGCGCGCGCGCGACCCGTCCATTACAAATTACGTCACTCACAGAACGAACTCCAAATAATATTTATAAACAAAAATATATATTTTCCCTCTGTCTTGCACAACAAAATAAAGATGATATACATTAAGTAAATGAATAGAAACATTTAATTGTTTAAAGCATATAATTAATTGTTTCAGAATCGTTTTAACCAACTCAAAAATAACGTTTGCTGGAACAGTTACCAAGAAAACAAAAAACCTCTCAACACTACAAAAACATTATATTTGTACACACTTGCAACTTACTACAGCAGTTTTAATGGCATTTTAAACCATCTGAAAATCAAGAAAACAACCAACTCTATTTTTTCAGTATGTTTAACATTTTAAAGCTTTTATTATTTTCTAACTACAGAAAATTACTCTTTTACAATAAGGAAGCAATATAGTAAACATTGGAAAATAAGTAAATTACATAAATATGTCTTGTTCAAGCAGATTTTTCAAAGCAGTTATCCAGTGAAAAAAAAAACAAGTGCACAAAATACATAAAATACATTATATATATATATATATATATATATATATATATATATATATATATATATATATATATATATATATATATATATAAAGTAGTCAACATTTGAAGTGATCAAAACCTTTCATCAAAGTTATTATACATGCATTTTGAACAAATGCATCTTATGACAACTTTGATTAACTTTTTTGATCCACTTTAAATGTTGACTACACTGTACATACATACACAAACATATACAATTATAATAAATTTGATTTTAAGAATCAAGCTAATTTATTTCACAAAAATGGTTCACACACCAATAACATACACATGAATAATAAGAATATGATTAATACTGATGAATAAACAGTTTAAATGGCTTTTAAACAACAGTCACAAACTACACTGTAAAAAAAAAAAAACTTGCTGCCTTAAATTTAAGTACAATCAACCAGTCAATTCAACTTAAATTACATTAAACTGATTTAAAGGGACTATGTGTAGTTTTTTAGGTATTTTATTATCTAAAATCAATATTTTTATTCATAAATATGTCCTCAATGGTGTACAAATACCTCTGCCAATTATCTGACTTATCCTCGTAAACGAAGAATTTATTATCTTTATATACATGTGACGGGTAGGTCCACGGAGGCTTCCATGTCGTTCTGCCATCTTGAAAAACTATAATAGCAGAGAGGGTCAAAAAGTACTAGGCCAACGCGTTTTCGTTCAGAGCCAGCGTCACGTAACTGAAAGCAGCAGAAACGGAGGAGCAGAGCAGAGCAGTGAGAGGCGCTTGTCACTGCCCCGGCAAGTTTAAAAGGCTGCATTGCACTGTTATTATTCATACTGTAACATTCGTTTGTTCATTGTGTCAAGTTGCAGTTTGTTTGAAATAACAAACATGTTCACCCGAAGGAAAACTCGACGAAGTGCTATTAGAAGACATCCTGTCATGGCTTTTTGGTACATAACAGCTACCGTAGATGCAACACGCATTTGAAAACGCGAGGTGCTGGAGAGCAAAATTCGTTTGAATGCAAAATACAACTTCACCGCTAGATGGGAGAAATTCCTACACAATGTCCATTTAAAAAAAATTGTTGAATCTTGTATAACTTAAAAAATAAAGTAACTTATTTTGAATTGATGTAAAAACCTTTGTTGTCATGATTTGACTGTCCATTTTTTACAGTGTAGCTTTTGTTAATACAAAAAAGTATATATATATATATATAAAAATATATATATATATATAAAATATATATATATATATATATATTTTTTTTTTTTTACTTGAAGTTTTCTTTGTATAATTTACTTGGAGTTAGCTTTAAAGCCACTCCTCCTTATGTTCATGTATATGTTGTTTTAGCTAAAGGGATTCATTTTTTTGTATTTAATAATTTAGGGAACAGACCCAGTCTCTATGTGATGGGATTTATCTGACCTCAGTGACGTGAGACAGAAGACGGTCGGTTTAGCCAGTTTGTCTGCTTCCAGACCTGAGCCCCAAATCCCAAGTCACGTCCCAAAAACGTTTCCAAATGTCTCTAACCCAGAATAAAACCTGCGGCAGAACAGGTTAGCCGTGTAGCGTAAGTTAGCATGGTGATGAACACAACTAATAACCAATCCACTTTCTTGAGCCCGAAAAAGCCAGAGTTTGCTCAAACTAATCTCAAACTTTAGCTGTTATCAAATGAAACCGGCTTTGTGCAACAGGCCACATGACGTTTTTTCACATTTTTTAATATATTAACATATAACTGATTATTGTTGATTTTCTACATTTGTTTCCAGTCTCCTTTTAATTTTGGTGTTTCTTTGAGTAAGCGTTAAATCAACATATAAAACACAATTCTTGTGGCATTCATAGCATCACTAGTTTATTAATTAACTACACATTTACTTAATGTGAAGGTAACACTTTACAATAACAGGACATGAATAATCATGTACTAATACCTGCATTAATAGTTACTTCAACATGAACTTATGATTAGTGAAGATATGAACTAATCATGAACCACTGAAGAGTGATCCTTAACTATCACAGGATTCATAATGATTCATGCATGAATAACAGCAGCCTTAAACATGTTAGTACAAGTTAGATAGATAATGTTAATGCATGAATTAAAGGTTTAGGGGTAAACTAAATCAACCAGGCTCCATACGATTAAAAAAATAATATTTTGACTTTGAAATACATTTAAACAATTTATTAGTCATAATTTAAACTATTGACATCAGCAGCTTCATCATAAACATTACTGAAAGGCACATGATTAGTTTGTCATACTTTCACTGATCCTCCTAATCAAACATAGAAAATACTAAATAGGCTAATAATTTGTCTTAAAAGGTCCTAATTTGTTTTGGGATATTCTTTCCCATCAAACTAAACCTAGTGTGACTTACAACAGTCCCTGAGGAATCAGTTCCCAAAAAAACATATCCAAACAGGAAGCATGAACTAAGGTCAGGAAACATTTGCTGGGATCAGTAGTTCACTCTCCATCCCGACATAGGACATGATGATACTGTTCATCAGTTCTCTGACTCTTTGAAAAGCCACACAACATCATTCAACTGGGCTGAATACTTGTTGTAGTACATGTGTATTTGATAGTACGTTTATGATAAACCATGAGCTGAAATTGGTAAGTAGTTAACAGTGAATTAATTATGATGTGCCCCCTCAAGTAAAGTCATGACACAGTCATGCATTAACAAGCCATTACTTTATGTTAGTGTATGGCTAGTTAATTATTTAATTATGATGTACCTCCTCAAGTAAAGTCATGACACAATGATGCACTTACTCTTATTGTATATGTTTATTCATATTTTAGTTTATGATTTGTGTCATCCTTATTCCTTTACACCCATGGTACAAAAAACAAAGATACAAATTGTGTAGTTCTTTTATTTTTAAACAATTAAACATATATGGACTTAAAAGAAAGCACAAACATACCTGTAAAGACACACATAAGGCACATTTACATGCAAAATAGGGCATAAGCTAATACCAATCGAAGTATATATACATTTAAACAACTAAAAATACAGTTAATTACTGTACATAACCACCTGAAAACTCCCAAATACAACATACATACAAACATGTCTTTAATTATTAATTCTGTCTACCAAAGCAGTCAATATTTATGAGATTAAAAGGCCAACATTACCATAGGAACACAACTAATGAGCCGAGCGAGCACCGGGTGCGCCACTAAACAAACCCTACATACTACTGTAGTTTTGGGAAGAAAAGTAGCTATTACTAAACATAGGCCTACATTAACTATAAAAATCAGAAAACGGTTTAGTTATTAGTCTATTTTCCACAGTTTAAATTATGGCAGTATTTAATTATATGTTTAATTCAAATTTAGATTACTTCTTATTCATTCTTACGGAGCATGATTGATTTAGTTTACCCCTAAACATTAATTAATGCATTAACTATCAAAAATGTAAGAACGTGTTTACGGCTACTGTTATTCATGCATGAATCATTATGACTCCTGTGATAGTTAAGGATCGCTCTTCAGTGGTTCATGATTAGTTCATGTCTTCAATAATCATGAGTAGGGTTGTAACAGTAAGAGATTTTCACGGTATGATAATAGTCTCGAAAATATCACGGTTTCACGAAATACAGTACTAAACAATCATTATTATTATAATCATCAGCTACCATGACCCTTAAATTAATCAAAACATAGGGTTTTTTGGTTGAACATATGGTTTATTAAAATAAACTTTCTTAATGAAAAATAAAAACTTATGGGAGGTCTATTTTGAAAAAATAAGAAAAAAAAAGAGCTGCACAACTCCCATTTGAACAAACATGTCTAATCAATTGAATTCATAAAACCTATCTTATTTTTATTCTTAATTTATTAATTATTATTTAAGATAATTACAAGATAATAGTCATGTATTTTATGTCCTCAGAAATTCTGGGAAATTCAATTTTTTCTGGATTCTATGATTTAATACAAATACATTATTGAAAATACAATTAGATAAAATGTAACTTTTGTTTGTTTGCAGATCTGCACAACAGATGTTTACTAAATTAAAACAGACAAAAAAACTATTATTTCTTAAAGTTGAAATAAACTGTATTATTGTTGTTATAACTTTAAGTTGGCTACATTCTATTGTACAACAGTAATATATTAAGCTAAACAACTTTTATTTTGACAGGTTGTACTAAACTCCTATGAGTTTCAGTCAGAGTGTATTTGACATGATTCATTTAAATAAAATTATGAAATGCTCTTTTTGTTCTCTCAGAGAAGCTCTGGATATGTTCATGTGTTCACATCCTCATAGCGAGTGAGACGGCAGGCGCTTTAAACACCATGAGCGTCACACATACTTGAGTATGTACTAGGCGAAACAGCGCTGCTCATTCAAACACACAGAATATAGATTTACAGTATAGCAGTTTTTTTGCACTGTATATTAATAGACACTCATATAGCGATTTGATTTATTGCACAGCTATATTTTAAATTTATTCATCCATCTATCAAAGTTTACGTGACATCTGGGTTATATTGTAAATTCCCTTAGCAACACGGAAATAATACAGCCTTAAGTTATACATGGACCTTTATCTGCAGGGAGGGATGGTGTTCGCAAATATGGGAGAACATGTTCGACGTATTTCCTCCTTTTGTAGCCACTCATCGTCAACATTTCTGGACACAACTGGATATCCATCTTCAATGAAAACCCTGGTTTCGTTTTTCGGATACCCTAAGTATTCCCACACTGCAGATTTTAACTCTTTTTTTCGGTGAGGATAGAGATTAGAATTTGCAGCCGCGGTCTCAAATGTTTTCTCCGCTGCACGTGTATAGGTGGAGTATAAGCAGTCAAGTGGAAAGAAGTTGCATATGCGCAAGTGAGATCTTGCTTAAGCAAATGTTCACAATATGATAATCGTACATGTCAATATCGTGACAAACCGCCATACCGGTATACCGTTACAACCCTAATCATGAGTTCATGTTGAAGTAAGAATTATTTCAGGAATTTGTACATGATTATTCATGCCCTGTTATTGTAAAGTGCTGTGAATCTAACAAAAAGTCTCGGTAACTAACGTAACCTCGGTTCCCTGAGATGAGGGAACGAGGATTGCGTAAGGCTTAGCTTACGCTATGGGAAAACTCTTTTTCTCGAGAATATTGAAGCAAATTTTTTAAAACGCAGTGCAGCTGAACAGCATAGATGAGCGACTAGCTCGGTCATTGGCTGTGCTGCGGCAACTGCAAAAGCATATGGCAAGGCGGCTCTGAAGCGTGAACCAATCGGGTAGCTTCGCGCCCTGGCACGTCAGAGCCCGACAGAATGGGCGTCGCCTATGACTATATAGGCACACATTCGGCCATGGCATTCAGGCTTAATCAACTGAAGCGATCCCCTGATCGAAGCACAGTAGCACGGCGGGTCACGCAATACTTGTTCCCTCATCTCAGGGAACCAAGGTTACGTTCCCAGTGTGAGCCGAAGGAAAGCTTGATACTGTGGGAACAGTGCTTATGTGCAGGGGTGCGTACTGTTTTGTGGGCACATGACCTACATATGTTATGTTTCCAGCACGAGCTGGGGAAACAGACAGAAAAAATCTCATTTTGTGCTTTGAGTCGCCGTAAAACCGGCATTTGTTTGCAGGTGTGCTTGTTTTATAACAGACCCATTTACTGCAACATTGGTATTTCCAGCCACCTGAAAAGAGGGGACTGGGAAATCTAATAAAGGCTTTTTGGAGTTTGGTCTGGCCTCAGCGGAACTCGAATTCTCCCTCTTTCTTCCTTTGACTTGGAAGGCTTACAAGGCTGGGGGGGTCCATCACAATCTTGGGTCGGTGTCCCCATCTCTCAGGGAATGGCTGGCGCTTTGCAGAGCGAGAGCAGTGACGGACTTCAGCCGCTGGGCGAGGCTGGGAGACCGGAGGCGCTAATATCACCTGCTGAGGAGGCGGCGCCTTCTTGTGGCTGCACGAAGCAGAGCTGGAAAGATTCGGGGAAAAAAATGGACAGAACAGACTGGCGGTGGAGATAGGGGAGTCGAGAAAAGCTGCCCTGTCTGCATCCATGTCAGTCAAGTTTAACCATAGGTGCCGTTCAAGCACCTTCAACTTCGCCATGCTTCGTCTGATCGCCTGGGCTGTTGACTTTGTGGCTCGCAGGGCCAAATCCGTGGCGCTGCACAGGTCCTTAAAAGCTTCCGGTTCGGGTCCAGACTCGTCCAATGTGCAGGGGAGTTTGGCTTGAAAAACCTGGAGGACAGCCATAGTGTTGAGCACCGAAGCAGCTTGGCCAGCGGAGGCGTATGCTCGGCCAGCGAGAGCTGAAGTGGTGCGGCATGGCTTGAGCAGATGCGTAGCTTTAGCTTTCCATCCAGCAGCAGTGGGCAGGCAGAGGTGTGCGGCCACCGCTTCCTCGAGGGGAGGAATCGTCTCGTAACCTTTTTTCTGCAGCGCCGTCGACAGTAGAGAGCGTTGAGGAAAAGGAAGGCTTTAAACGCGCTGAATAAGGTGCTTTCCACGACTTAGTCAGCTCGCTGTGCACTTCTGGGAAGAAGGGGGCAGGTCTCTGCTGAGGGGCCCTGGTAAGTACCCGGAGAAGCTCTGTGTCAAGGATCTCGTGTTGCTTGCGCTGGCTTGAGTTGACTGTGCGGGGCCGGAAATGGAGCACGCCCACTCGTTGCATTCAGATACAGCAATGGAAAGGCTGTCATCCTTCTCATCCTCCTCGTCTGATCCACCGAAAGAGACGAGACCGGCCACTTGAAGAGAGGGACGTTGGTCCGCCTGTGTGAATAGGACTGGCGAGGGAGTCTCTTTGGGAGAGAGCGAGACACGCAGGGACTGGACCAGTGTGTGCTCGCTTGCATCTGTCCGCTCTGGCATCCTTTGTGCGCAGTGCTTTTTTTTGCGCGGCTCAAGCTAAGGAAGAGCAGGAAGCGGGTCATCATCGGTGAAAACAGCCAATCGAGCCTGCAGGGTGGGGAGATCCATCTCGTCGCACTCAGGGCAGCCACCCTTGGCGAGAAACAGGAAGTGCAGAGAATGTGACATCTCCGCCGAAGAGAGGGCCTCTACACGAGGCGCAGTTAGAACGAGGCATTTAAAACAACGCCTCATAATCCCCCTTTTTAGAAAAAGGTGTGACACGACAGCGAACACACGATTTTGCTTAAAAGGATATAGCGCACCCGATGGCACAGCAGAACAGCGGGCTGAAGGCGACTTGAAGTTGAAGCCGGCATCCACAGATCTGCGAGGCAGGGCTTGTTCCGCTGAAGGCTTTTCGACGGCAGCAATAAGAGCTTCAATTCCAGAGATCAGCGAAGTGGTGAGTTCGCTGAAGGAGATAAAATCTGAATGCCATGGCCGAATGTGTGCCTATATAGTCATAGGCCATGCCCATTCTGGCGGGCTCACCATAGGCTTATGCAGTTGCCGCAGCACAGCCAATGACCGTGCTAGTCGCTCATCTATGTGTCTGCTCTGCAGCTGCACTGCGTTTTAAAAAATTTGCTTCAATATTCTTAAGAAAAGGAGTTTTCCCATAGAGTAAGCTAAGTTTTCCGCAATACGAGAGACCTCTCGAAAGGGAACATTTGCTCACTATGACACAGAACAATGCTTTTTAATATGAGTCCCTAGATTACTTGATTTGGTGAAACTCTTCCCACACTGAGTACAGTAGTACGGCTTTTCTCCAGTATGAACTCGCTCGTGTGATTTTAGAGAATCAGACTGAGCAAAACTCTTCTCACAATATGAGCACTTGTAAGGTTTTTCTCCAGTATGAATTCTTTGGTGCCGTTTCAGATAGGCAGCTGTAGTAAATCTCTTCCCACAATCACAACACACATGATCTTTCACTTCATTGTGCGTTTTCTTGTGCTGTTTAAAACAGAACAGCCGAGAAAAACTCTTTCCACAGAGAGAACACACATAAGGCCTCTCATCTGAATGAACTTTTAAGTGATCTTTTAGATTTGATGATGAAATAAAATCTTTACCACACTGATCACAGTTAAATGGTTTTTCTCCAGAGTGAACATGCAGATGATGACTGAGAGTTGATGAACGAGAAAAACTCTTTCCACATTGAGTGCATGTATACGGTTTCTCTCCAGTGTGAATTCTCATGTGTGTCTTAAGGTTTCCTTTCTCTGTGAAACTCTTCTCACACTGAGAGCAATCGTACGGCTTCTCTCCAGTGTGAACTCGCTTGTGTGATTTCAGAGTTTCAGACCGAGTGAAACTCTTGTCACAATATGAGCACTTGTAAGGTTTTTCTCCTGTATGAATTCTTTGATGCTGTTTCAGACATTCAGCTCTAGTAAAGCTCTTCCCACAGTCACAGCACACATGATCTCTCACTTCATTGTGTGATTTCTTGTGCTGTTTAAAACTGTCCAGTCGTGAAAAACTCTTTCCACAGAGAGAACACACATAAGGCTTCTCATCTGAATGAACTTTCAGGTGATCTTTTAGATTTGATGATGAAATAAAATCTTTACCACACTGAACACAGTTAAATGGTTTTTCTCCAGAGTGAATGTGCAGATGATAACTGAGACCTGATTCACCAGTGAAACTCTTTCCACACTGAGTGCATGTATACGGTTTCTCTCCAGTGTGAACTCTCATGTGTGTGTTAAGGGTTCCTTTCCGTGAGAAACTCTTTCCACACTGAGTGCAGGTGTGCGTCTTTTTGGGTTTTGTTCTTTGAATTGTAAAGGTACGATTTTCCTCCTCCACTTCATTCAGTTCTTGTCTTTCCTCTTTCACTCTCAACTGGTCTAAAATACACAGAAATACAGTTAGAATCAGTTCAAGTGAACCATTATTTAATAGCAGAAAGCAACAGAGATCAAATCTTTCACTTTTTGTTGTCATTCACTTGTTAATATAGTAAAAATATGTTTGACAACTAGGGCTGTCGCGATAACCGCAATATTGCAGTACCACACTACTGACAAGCCAACCGCAGAGGAATGCAAGTAACCGCAGCAACCATGATATTTGCGTGTTTTCTTTTTTCATAAGGCTATACCCTTCTTGTTTTGAACTTCATTCATGTGTATTGAAAGTGAAATAAGTTAATAATGATAACAAGACTGTTTTTATCATGGTGATTTATACAAAGGCTTCGAGGATTTGCACTTAAGCCTAAATAGACTGAATGGGAGAGATTGACTGAGCGCGTGCGATTACATGCGTCTGTCTTTGAGGTCAAGTCATATATATTCGTGAAAAGGTTGCCATGTCCAAGGAAAGCGAAATATTTGTCGTGTCATCGTTTTAACGTTTAAGGGTATTTACCATGAATGGCATCAGTGTCAGCGCTGGTCAGCATCCACAGCGTGAGGAAGCCACGGCAAACAAAAATCAGCGAGTCATGCATTGGATCAATGCAATTGGTCTCTATCAGGGCCGTGCACAGACCTTTTGAGGGGCATGTGCTGAAACTGAAAAAGGGCACCCCCTCCCTTTTTTTCCCCCACCAAATAATCAGAATTCATATAAGTAAAAAAAATAGTTATATCATTTATATATTTTTTTATAAATGTTATAGTTATTAAAAATTGTGTATGTAATATATATATATATATATTTTTTTTTTTCTTTTGTTCTTTGCACATACAAAGTTCAATAAAATATTTTATTTTAGCTATTCTGTTTGGTTTCATAAGCTAATTTGTATTATTTGGTTAACATTGCTCTATTTCCCCTCTTCTCATTGTCACACATAAACATGGGTCAAGTATTTTTGAGAAACTATTTTGAAATATAATTTAAATAATTATGTCCAACTCAATTCCAGATTGTAAGAAACTATAGCCATACAATGATAGCCATACAACTATAGCATATCCAACATGTATCCGCCTACCTGGCAAAAACTTGATACTGTGGAGGACCAGGAATGTTGGTCTCTTGAAGGTCCCTTGTTCACTACACTTTCCCTAAAATAAGCCAGCAATGAAAATAAATAAATAAAATAGTGTGAAAAGTACAGTTGCAGTGAAAAGCATTTCCGAAGGATCACGTGACACTGAACAGTACTGAACTTGAGTAATGATGCTGAAAATTCAGCTTTGATCACAGATATAAATTACTTTTTAAAATATTTAAATAGAAAACAGTTATTTTAGATTGTAAAAATATTTCACAATATTACCGTTTTTCCTGTATTTTGAATCAAATAAATTAAGCATTGGAATGAATTAAATCATGAATTACATTCTGCATGATAAAATATAAAGATTTCACAGTGATATAGGCTTCCTTGTCATTGTTCTGTAATGTTTTTTTTTTTTAGTTACTACTACAACATTACTGTTGTAAAACCATGTTTTACTACATTTATACATGTGAGGACGAGCGGAGAGTATAGAATACTATAGATTAAAAAAACTATATAGCGAATACGTGCATATCAACAGCCATGAACTAACCATAATTTAATATTATTACCATAACAAGATGAAATGTTAATAAATTAAGTGTATCAGCAATCATAAACCAAAGAAGAAAATTTCTTAGAAATATATGTTACCTAGGTGACGACGAGGATCACTCAGTCGCTTTGTGTAGTTTCAGTACGAAACAGCGCGGGGGCGCGCCTGTGCTTATGATTTTCCGATGGTAAAAACAAATTATATTGTGTTGTATTACTTATGAATATATTGTTAACATTTTACAAAAGTCAAACTCAAATACAGTTACGGGGTTTTTGACCAGCGAATGTGTGCAAATGTGCATTTTGTCCGTCATTAAAACGGTGCCGGCGGCATCACATTACATTTTCATCAACGGGTTAAGTTTGTTGTAGCTATATAGGCACTCAGTTTTTCCTGTTGTAAAATACATTTGGCCAAAATCACATTTTATAAAAGATGAAATGCTACTCTATGCACAGGCTATTTAAGTGTAGGCTATGTATTGGCTATGACTAGATGGCAAATTCTAGCCTAGGCCTCTCTCTCATGTCCCACATGTGTCAGTCAGACATCAAATAAATAAAATATGAGCTTTTATAGACAAAGTGTTTAGTACTTATTCAAACAACAAGGTCTTTATTTACCCTTGCAAAACTTCGTTCAGCTGCTGTCTGCTGTGCGGCTGCTGCGGAGCTTCAGTTCATTCAGTCACGATAGAGGGGGCGGAGTTATCAGGTTTACTGACAGTTTGAAGATCGAACAAGATTTACACAAGCTCATTTTAAGAACTTTTATTGGCTAAATATTTTTAAAACAGACAGACAGACGTAAAGGGTGACCAATAGCAATAGCATTGATTTATTAAAGAAGAAAAAAAACACCACCAAAAAAAAAAAGAAAGGGCACTTCCAGTGTAAGAGCAAAAAGGGCATGTGCTCTGCACAGGTTGAGCCCTACCTGTGCACGTGCCTGGTCTCTATTAAGTGATGCTTCAGCATCTAAACACATTGCTGGTCAGCTGAGCCTTGAAAAGTGGAGCTCAAAGTTAAAAATAATTAACACCTCGTTTCATTACTATCTTTTAATGAATTAGCGTTTTTCAAATGTGTTCGTTGAATGAACGGTTTAATGACTCATTCAAAGACAGTCCATTGCCGTAACAATGCGCTGAGTGACAGCCTTTCAATGCGCAGAGACGCTGTTTAGTTTCGGTTACATTGGTTACTGAAAATGTAGTAGTTTTTGTGCATGCTGACCACATCATAACACTTATTTATATAGCAACAAATAAATATAAATAAATCAAAATAAATAAATAAACGGCGATGATACCGCACTATTGAGCCACTCAAAATTACCACAAGGGAAAATCCTTCACCGCGACAGCCCTATTGACAACTGATAATATAAAAGGTTATGGTCATTTGGATGTATTACTCTAATTTATCATCCATATTAGGGCTGCACAATTATGACAAAAATCATAATTGTCGATTGTAATTGCGATTATTAATTACGATTATCCCAATTTACATTGAATGATGTTTTGAATAGTTTGGCCATGGGACCCTCATTTCCCCATGACCCAGCTTTTTAGGAATTATATAGGCCTATTATAATACATTTGTTTACACAAAAATTGTTGACACACACACACACACACACACACACACACACACACACACGTACTGTCCTAAGAATATGACTACTGATATATATTTTGGGGTTATGGAAACAACAATTAGTCTACCATGGTGATACACAATACTTAAGAACAGTTAAAGAAACATGGAAACTGCTCCTGATAAATAGAATGAACATCATACTGCATGCAAAACACATGACATACCAATAACGTGATTTATTGGCATTTGACTTTTATTTAGGCCTACTAATTTACGACGTTGCATGCTCGTAATTCTTTTGCGCTTTAGTGAAGTGATACAGCGCACATTGGCGCATTTGCTCATGCAATTAAAGAGTGCACGCTACGGGCACAGTATAATGACTGACAGGACACAAAATTTGGTTTTTCTGAGGTGAGAGACTTATTTCGTAACAAATTATGAAAATAAAAATAGAATAATGACACTGACAACATCTCATTTGACTGCATACTGAATCTGGACAAAGTGTTTTTTGTTTTTCTAATTTAAAACGTTACGATGTTGCATGTAGTTTTTTTCACGCTTTATAATGAAGCTATAAAGCGCGCTCCGCCGCATTTGCGGGTGTAATTGTGTATGGAGGCTGACAGGACAGGAAAGTCTATTTTTCTGAGGTGAGAGACTTTTTATTTTAGCGTAGGCCTACACTAAAGTCTCCGGTATTTCCTATTGTGCTGGGTTCTCTGAAGTAGGCCTAGTCATGATTCGCCTCTCACAACGTAACATGCTCTAAACACACCACCCGGGAATAATGTAAGTGGTTTTAATAGCGGCTTTGAACGATTACGTAATCGTGCCATCCGTAATCGCGATTAGAAATTCGATTAATTGTGCAGTCCTAATCCATATACTGCTTATTAATTCACATCTACCAAAGCAGTCAACAATGAAGAATCAAGAATGAACACCAACCTATTTGTTCCTCAGTATCTTCATGTTTTATTCTGGATGGTTCTGGATCACTCATGTCTTCAATCTCCTGTTTAATAAACTCCATCTTTAATAGTCACACAGATTTCAGCTGCTACTCCTGGAGTTTGTCCTTCTCTTGTAGGATGATGGGAATATTCCCAGTATTTATTGGTGAATTGTTGTGGGAGGGGCTTCACTGCAGGTGTGAACCGTGATCGCTGTGTTTTAATCCAATCTGCATTTAAAAAGTACAGTCATCATGTTAAACTGCTGCTGAAAAACCTGTCTCCAAAAGTTCCCTGTTTTCAGATCATTCATTATGGTGATGTCTGAGATCTTCAGTAAATTGGCACATTAAGCACATTTTATTAGTGTCAACAGACTGAAACAATCTACAGCATCATCACCTTTAACTTCAGTTCTTGTCTTTGCTCTTTTAAGTTGTTAACATTAAGTTGTTAGAATGAGTTCTATAGGATAAATTTGAATTTTCAAGTGAACCCTGATTTAATAATGGAAAACAAGTGAGATCTGCTTATCAAATATTATATTTTTGATGTACCAAAGGTTAGTTGCCATCCTCTTGTTAGCCTAATAGTCAAAATGTAAACGACAACTGCTGTACAAGATTATGATCTAAGTGCATTTATATTCCTAGATTAATTGCTTATTTTTCACAGCTCTAATGATTGGCTTCTAACAATATATTAAGCATTTTAACCAATTGAAAAAATTCATAAAATCAGCCATGATTTTTTTTTAAATGTTGAATATGATGTTTTTTGTAAAAGGTAAATATAATTAAACAAGAGCATCTGGTTATTCAGATAATAGGCTAAATGTTTTGTCTTTGAACTTTCATTATACAAATCAAATTACACACCAGTGAATTGTCAAAAATGTCTTGTAAATATTTAGCAGATTTCACCCAGCAACACAAATGTTGATAGATAGATAGATAAATATTGACAGAGGACAGTAGGGCTGCATGATGTATCGTTTTATCATCGATATCGCAATGTGTGCATCCAAGATAGTCGCATGGCAGGATGTGCGATGTCAAGTATAGGTATCGTAGTTGATCCGCGATTCATGATCAGTAAAGGCCAGCAGCTCCCCGGCCCGTAACGCTTGTGATTCGCGGATTAATAGCAAAGTTTAACCATCATAGAGTATAGAGTGAAAGTTTATCATTTGCATGTGTTTTTAAGTGCTGTCAGTTCAAACATCAAGCGCAAGAAGACTATAACTTGTGCGCTGTTTTATATGTGCGCACACAGAGCCGGGCAGACACAAAGTTCAGTGTTCTTTCTTTCTTACTTACTTTAAATGAGTCCACCCCCCAAGATTTAGGTTATAAACATGAACCTCGTCTGAAAGGCAAAGGGTAGGTATTGCTGTAATTTATAGTAATATTTTCAGAATTACTAGGAAGTCTAGTTTCAAATAGGCTATAATTATTTTGAAGTGTTTGTGTTTAATGTAACAATATCTAGTGTAAATGATAGATCACATTTGAGATTTGTGCTGGCTACTGTATACAGGCCACCGTACAGACTCTATCAAAGAATTTGCTGACTTTCTGTCAGAGTTAGCACTGGCTGTAGATAAAGTCCTAATTGTTGGTGATTTTAAAATACATGTAGATAATGAAAAAGATTCACTGGCATTGGCATTTAAATACATTATTGGAATTAGACAACACGTGTCAGGACCTACTCATTGTCGTAATCTTTAGATCTAATATTATCACATGGAACCAATGTTGATGCCGTTGAAATTCTGCAGCGGAGCGATGACATCTCAGATCATTATCTAGTCTCGTGTAAACTTAATTTCCTAGGTATTTATTTGAAACAGTGGCTAAACTAATAAAAAATAAAGCTTCAAGCCCAGACGTTTCCAAGCAACACAGCTGTAATGACTTTATGAACTTCTTCACTTATAAGATTGATAATATCAGGATGAAAATTATAAATTATGAATTATAACTATGCAACCCTCTACTACAGTATTACATCAGGAAGTGCATTGTAGTCTCCCTGACGAAAAAAATTATTCATTCCTTGCTATAGGAGAGGAAGAATTTTCTAAACTCGTTAAATCATCTAAATCGACAACATGTATGTTAGACCCTATACCGACTAAGCTACTGAAAGAGATGCTTACAGAGGTCATAGATCCTATTCTTAATACCATTAATTCATCTTTGTCATTAGAATACGTAGCCTACCAAAAACTTAAGCTGGCTCTGATCAAACAGCTTGTTAAAAAAATGCAACTTGATTCTACAGAATTAGTCAATTACAGGCCGATTTCGACACTTTCGACCACAACATTCTTTTAAATAGACTCAAAAATGATTTTGGCATTAGTGGAATTGCACTACCAGGGTTAAATCATACTTATCTGACTGTTATCAGTTTGTAGCAGTAAATAAAGAAATGTCTTATCTATCAAAAGTTCAGTATGATGTACCGTTGAGGGACCGTTGCTGTTCACTCTGTACATGCTACCCCTAGGAGATATCATTAGGAAGCATGGCATTAGTTTTCACTGTTTGCTGATAAGCAGCTCTACATTTCTTTACACCCTGACGAAACTTACCAATTTACAAAATTAACGAAATGCATAGCTGATATAAAAAAAACTGGATGACTAGCACTTTCCTACTAGGCCTACTTAATTCTGAAAAAAACAGAGATTCTAATTATTGGACAAAAAACTTCCTCACGTAATAACCTAGAATACGGTCTAACGCCCGTTTCACACATACTCCGTGTGCAGTGCGTATACGTTACAGGAGCAGCACGCGCTATAGTGCTTTCACATATGCTGCGTTTGCAGTGCGGTACTGATCCGCAGTTTCTGTGTGCCACAAAATCAAAAATGGCTTAGTAATTTTGTTTTTTAATCCAAACGTTAACTTTGACATTGTTTAAGACATTGAAACAGTATGAAAATTAATTTTAATCATTGTGATTCTTTGTTTGACATGTAGTTTCGCCCCGCCCCCTCCCCAAAATATATATCATGTACTTTTCGAGGGGGGAAAAAAATCATATATGATGGCATTGCAACTTTTGGGACGATAATCATACTTTTTTGTTTTTCTTGACCCTGTAATTTAGCAACCGTTGAACACATTAACTGTAATTAAGCGTATATGATGAAATTATTACAGTTTCTTGTCAATCTCTGTTTCTTTTAATGTGAACAATACGCTGCCACTTTAATTCTGCGCGTGCAGCACAGCAAAAATAGACTTGGTGCGGAAACGATCTCTGCACTGCTGTATACGCACCGCATCTGTTTCTCTTGTGCCCCATATTGAAAAAAAAGATAATTATTTAGTGTTAAACTAGTTAACACTAGTCTGCGGCGCGCTACGGCTGCGACACCGGAGCTCATCGCGCCCACTCTAGTCAATGCAATTGTGTTTACACCAACCGCAACGCGGCGTTTCAGAAGCATCCCAGAAGCGGCTTCACTAAAGATAGGTGCTAACATAAGTCTATTTTCAACAGGCGCCGCGTCCAAGCCGCACCGTAAATACAAAATAACAGTAAATAAACACTGTACATTTTTTAAATAAACACCCTGTAAGGACTCCCAATTGTATTGCACACCAATATATCCTTGGTAGAAACCATAGACTGTAAGGTAGAAACCAAAAAATCAAGAAAAATCACATCGCACAGGCAAATCACATGGTCTCGCGCATCCAGTCGCGTTGCTTCTGAAATGCTCCTGGTGTGAGTTGCACCGCGTGGAGGACAGAATAAAATCTTGTCGGAGCCGTAATGCACTGCAGACGTGTGCAGTGTACAAAAGGGGTAAAGTCGAGAACAGTTCAGACGGTTCTCGTTTATAGTTATCTTATTCATAAGTGTTTAGAAAAACCCTGCACGAACGCTCAGTCACATAATCATCATTCAGATCACCGCTAGGGGGGCTTGAGATTATCATAGGGGGGGCTAAGCCCCCCCTTGACGCCGGGCCTGGGTTCGTATCACGATTTTTGACCCACGATTCAATACAAATCACGATTCTTTTCGCAGGGGAGAGAAAAAAAATACGCAGCGCGTCTCAGAAGCGTCCCTGAAGCGTCTCTCTGCTCCGCTCCGCAGAGAATAGGTAGCAGGTCTATTTTCGCCGCTTGCCGCGTCAAGCAGCACAGAGCACATCGTACCAGGCAGGAAGTCAGACACAGAACGGCATAGAGGATCCGGTCGATTTTCAAAGTAAAACACCTTGTAGAAGCACAAAAAAAAAAAAAAAAAAAAAAAAAAAAAAAAATCAATAAGGTAGCACAACTGTCTGCTCCTGAGCCAAAAGAGGACAAATGAACAACAAATAAACAGCGCTCCAATTCTGAGGAAAAATGAAGAAGTCACCAACTTCTGAACTTCACCAACTTCAGCTGCTGAAACACGTCTGAGACGCTTCCAGTGGACTTTGACGCCGAGCTAGGGACGCATCAAAAACGTTCCACACCGTAGACGGATCCAGTGGATTTTAGGGGTCACTGCTGCTCACGCGACGCACCTGCTTGACGCTCACGCGCTTGCTCCTGCTTTCGGTGTGAATGCACTCATTGATTAACATGCACGCTGAAAAAAATACGAGCTGCTGACGCTTGCAGTGTGAGCCTTATTTACACTGCACACATCTGCGGCACATTACAGCTCCGACAATGTTTTATTCCGGCCTCCACGCGGTGCCAACTCACACCAGGAGCAGGGGCGAAAAATTCATCAAAATGTTGGGGGGGGGGGACAATAAACAAACAATTCTCAAGAGCAATTTTTGAAGGGGACACCAATAATACAGGCAAAATTGTACTTGCAAGGATACATTTACACCGAGGAAAGCCTTACTTCTATTATTAGTGTAGCATGGAGACCGTTCCATTATCCTTCTTCTCAAAGTTTCTTTCTGGTTTAATGAAATAGCTGACTAAATTGACCAAAAAATTCTTCAAAACCATAATTTTTTTGTAAATAAGTTGTTTTGTGTAAACAACTTATTTACAAAAAATGTATGGTTTTGAAGAATTTTTTGGTCAATTTAGTCAGCTTTTTCATTCATCAAGCCACCAAAATACAATGGCATTTTTTTTACATACCTTTAAGAACAACCGAATCAAGCCCTGTGTATAGTGTATATTCTGTGTATAGATAGATAATGTAGAAAAAGTGACAATTTTATGCAACTGAGATGACAGGAACCATGTTTTATTTACTACGGAAAAGTCGATTGGGCTCATAGACCCCATAAATGAGGGTTAAAGTAGCATTTAGATGTTTTTACACAGACATAAATAATATTATGACGTTTTAAAAATAAAATGTAAAATATTTATATTTGAAATTATTTAAAACATGAAAAGATACTTTAAATGTGAAATTAAAACCGCCAGTAGGAGGCAGTAAGTCACTGTTAATGAGTGAGTCATTGAGATTCATTCAACTGATTGTTCAAAAAGCTGATTCATTCAGTAAGGAAACACCTCGCTGTGTTTCTTCTCAGTGCTGTGGCTTAGTTTTCAACTATTTTCGTTGGTAATATGGTGTCTAAAATGTACATCACTTAATATTAACTTCTTGTTTATTAAACTTGTATAAAAATCAAAATCACATTTGTTATCATGCTGATATCTGGAGAAAAACTGCACTCTCTTCGTGTGATATTATATTAGATTAACTATATTAAATGATATAAACCGACTAAATCACAGTGAAAGCGTTAAAATCTAAATGCGCACCCGGACTAGTCTAATCTACAAGACTGACGTTACATCACGTAGTGTATGCGTACACTCTATGGGTGTGGGTGTGTGTGTGGGGATATACTGTATTAAACAAGCTAGGTAAACGCAGACTGTATTAAACAAGGGTAACGTTAAACGTTATAATCGCTAACATAGCAGACTACATCAGTGACAAAAGTAGCTACATTGGTACACAAGTACACAACCATATATTTGTTTTTTGACATGATTTATTAATGACTCAGCATCATCTATATTAAAGAGAAAATAATCACTTCATCCGATGTTTAAAGTGAATAAAATAACATTGACTTACTGGAGTTCCACAACTACTCAAAAACTTAGTTCATCTCTCCCGCCACCGGAATGTGTGTGTGTCGGTGGTGAGGTAAAAGGGGCGGAGGCAGTGGACCAAAGCACTGTGAGGCAAGGGAGGGGGGACTCAAAATGTTTAAAACGGTTTTTTGTTGTTGCCCCGTTTGCATTTGTATTATTTTATTTCTTAAACAATTATTGTAAGAATATATCATTATTTTATTTACAACACACATATTTTAATGACATTTTAGGGGGGAAAACCTTCAGATAGGGGGGGGGTCCTCACCCCCCCGACCCCCCCGCGATTTCCGCCTATGAAGCATTTCAGAAGCGAAGAGACTGGATGCGCGAGAACACAAGATTTGCCTGTCCGACGTGTTTTTTCTTGATTTTCGGGTTTCTACCAAGGTGTGCAATACAACTGGGAGTTTGCACAGGGTGTTTATTTTGAAATTGACAGGATTTTTTTTACTTTTATTTTGTATTTAAGGTGCAGCTTGGACGCGGCATCCGTCAAAAATAGACTAGACGCCTATCTTTAGCGAAACGGCGCGGAGAGACGCTTCTGAAACGCGCCGCATCGCGGCTGGTGTAAACCATAGACTGTAAAAAATATGGACAAAGCATCTGTGACGTCACCCATAGACTTTCTGAAGAACGGTTTTGAGGCCGTTTATAGGGGGTATGGGCGGCGCCATCTTGGAAAATCTTTTCAGAAAGTATACAGAGGTGGTATGATGTGTTGTGTCAGATCATGGCCGAGACGTCAAATTTCAGGATTTCCACTCGCCGCAGCCCGATATCAGCTGTCAATCATGCTGTCAATCAAAGTTAACCACGCCCTTATTTGTCATACATTTTATATCTAAATACGATCTACACTAACGAGTTAGAAAAAAATTCACCCCCCTCACAGTTGCCAGGCACTTGGAACCTATCGAAAAATACAATAAAAGTCCATGAGACCAACCTGTAAAAACATGAATTTATGCTGTGAAAACGGACATTTTAACATGGGGGTCTATGGACATTTGCTCCCTTTTGGGACCTGCCCCTAGCGGATTTTCCATGTATTGCAGTTTTTTTGCACTTCCGGGTAGGCTTCATTTTTCAGATTATAATGTTGCCGCTTGGTGTAAACACAGGCATTGACTAGAGTGGTCGGGATCAGCTCCTGTAGCCGTGTGCCTTAACGCGCCACAGACGTGTGCAGTGTAAATAAGGGGTGAAACGGCTGTTACAGGTAAAATTAAACTAGTTTTGTGGTGTAGATCTACGTATTTTATTATGTTAACTTCAAATAATACTAATAGTAATTTAAAGATGTGGTATTGGATCTGGACGGGAAGGATAACTCTGGGAGTTGGAAGGGTTGTGTCGCGATTCTGCCTTCTCACACCGCGACACAGGTTTGTGGATCTGAGTGTCATATCGGTTTCATATCACATATCGTTACAGCCTAGTGTTAATTTTGTCACCTATTTTTAATTTAGTCTTAGTCTTGTGCCAAATGTCCTTGTTAGTTTTAGTCATATTTAGTCATTCACATATCTTTTTTTGTTAGTCAAGTTTTAGTCGACTAAAAGTCTCGTCATTTTAGTCTAGTTTTAGTCAAAAGAAAACTCAATATATCTTAGTCAAGTTTTAGTCAAAACATTTTAGTCTTTTTTTTAAATAACAAATCATTTCTGAGATTATTTCTGATAACCATTTCAGTCAAATAGTGTTTCACGCTTCTCAAATATTGGTTAAATGTCACAATTACCTGACAAAATACACTTGTTTAAGGATTTTTGTTGAATGCAACTTTGTTAAACGTGTCTGGTTTTCTAAAGTTGTTCTGAAAAGTATGTTATTTTGAACTAACACAATTCAAAAGCTGGGGCCCAACAGACTCCGATTGACAAGTTACAAAGGTTTTTAAAACTGTTTTTGGTTGCCTTGTGTCTCATTTTTCTGTTCAGAGCAGAAATAAAATAAGTATATACCCAGAAAAACTGAGAAGAATAGGCCTACTGTAGCTTACTGTAGGCCTAAAATACAACCTATTTACATTCTAGGTTGGTCTTGAGAAATAAACAAATTAGATTTTGCAAGGCTTAACAATTAATATTTCTGCTAGGTCACTGGTTGATTTACAGCGTAGATGTTTTCCCCCGTCTGCAGTGCTTCCCGTCAGTTATGACACATGATTTTGACCACTTATTAAGTTTTGTTTTGTAGAAAGCCTTTCTTTAAAGTGAATTTCGTTTTGTATAAATTGTATCTTCCTTTTAATAAATGTTTCATCAACAAATTGCCTGGATTAATAAACGAGAAGAAGCAAATAGTACACAATATAATCCGGACACGAAGGCGCGGGCGCGTGAACTGGAGCGCGTCTCATAAATGAACTGAAACTCAGCTTATAAGATACTTGCCTCACAGACCTGAGAAGAATATCTATAGAAAGCTTGAAATGTGTAGGCCTACTTTTAAACAAAACAATTCAAAACGAAAATAAATGGGCTGCTCTCTGTTTATGTGGGCTAATCCGTAGGCTATGAAGTGTGCTTTTCTCTCTATAGGCGCGTTCACTACTGCGAAGATGGCGAGTCAGCATCGTCAACTTTATCTTTGCAGCCAACACTGACATAAAACACTAGTTTATTAATAAACAAATCAAATGTTTAATGCATCATTACTTTTGACGTTTTTTTGTGTGCCACTGTGGGCGTTCTGAGCGAGCTGCGCGTAATCTTCAGAAATGTGCTCTCCGCTCTAGAGTAAATATTACCACTCGGCTCACATGCTCTGGTGTGAGACAATGTGTATCTTCTTCTGTTGTCTGAGAGTTGATTGACAGCTTTTAGATGCATTATTGGCATCGTCACCCTCTGGTTACATGAACGTGTCACCGCATCAGAACCGAAAACATGGGGATTTTTTATAGACGACAATTGCACAACCTATTCGATATTCTATAATAAAATCAACTAATGGAATATTCGAAAATCGTGACTCATCCCTAGTAACCGCTGAATATTCTATCTCATGATGAAAAAGACGATTGTAGATGAAAATGAAGAGAGATTTTATCTTAGTTTTTATTTTCTGCAAAACATTTTAGTCTCGTCTTTTTTCGTCAACAATAATGCATGTTAATTTAGTCTTAGTCATCGTTTTTGGACATTGGTGCAGTCTCGTCATCGTCTCGTCTTAGTCATGGAAAAAAAGGTCGTTGACGAACATATTTAGTCTCGTCTGACGAAATTAACACTATTACAGCCCTAATAAAACCGCATTTGTTCATCTTAAAAATATATCTAAATTTCATCATATGCTCTCAATGAAAAATGCAGAACAATTAGTTCATGCGTTCATGACATCAAGGCTAGATTATTGTAATGCTATCATGGGTGATTGCACTGCACACTTAATAAACTACAGCTGGTCCAAAACACAGCTGCTAGAGTTTTTAACAGAACCAGGAAGTATGATCATATTAGCCCGGTTCTGTCAACACTGCATTGGCTTCCTATTTAACATCGTATAAATTAGAGGTCACCGATTCATCGTTTTGCCATCGTATATATCGGTACAGATAGTTGATTGCTGGAACTAGGGATGGGCGATAAAACGATAACGATAATTATCGCGATATAATTTTTCCCGATAAAACGATATGAAGAGTTCGATAAATGTTCGATAATGTTTATGCGCCAATAGCGGAACGAAACTCATTTGAACCGCGCGCCACACGGACCATTTATCCGCTCGGATAACAGCAGCGATACAGTCAGAATCTGAATTGATACTGAATCCATTTACCATGGATTTACTGTAACTTTAGCCTAGTAATATTAACTACAGCATGAAATGTGGGATATACATATTGAATTGTATTATATTATTAATGTAGACAATATATTAAATGACTAATGGAATATTATAATTACAGTATTTAATAATGTATTTAGGCTACTGTTTTTCATACAAATACCATAGAAACCATAAAGTTACATTTTGCCATGATAGTGAGGTGCTATAGGCTATGACTGGTTTTATCTGTGGTTATGATCTAAATGCATGATAATGAATGACCAATGGTTAATTTTAATAAAATTCAAACAGTCCGAATATTACATATTTTTTTAACAGATGTAAGTGTTTTTGTTAATGAACAGAAATGTAACATAGTTGTATTAGCTTGAGTTAAGGTGCAGATTTACTGTCAACTCACTGTCAAATATGCGTTTCGAGACAAAACATGTAATGATTTGTATATCATCATATATGTAGATATTGCAGCCTGCACTGCAAACTGTGCTGAAGATACGTGTCATCAAAGTCAGGCAACACAAACCTATCTCAAGACTTGAAACAATATCCCCCATTAGCACATGCAGAAACTAAGAAATATATTTTTCTATTCAGATTTTTTTTTTGTTAAGGAAAAATGACAAATGTTTGAATGTTCTACCTCAGATTTGTGATATGTTCACCTGTTTGGCAAGTGTTTGTCATGATATGTTCTGACAATAAAGAGTAGTTTAAAACCACAATTAACGCTGTGGTTTCTACAACTTTCACTTAGGAGCAAAAATCTGCCTTTAAATTTGAAAGAAATAAAGATTTGACATTTATCGTGATAATTATCGATATCGACTGATATTAAAAAAATTATTGTGATAATTTTTTTTGCCCATATCGCCCAGCCCTAGGTGGAACTATCATTCTTGGCAAAAAAACACACTGATAGTTTTTCCAGGTTGCGTCCGTTGCTGGAGCGGCTGAGAACTGTGCGCACTCATTAGACAGTACGAGCGCGCTGAGAAGAGACTGCTGGCATTATACAGAGCGAGAGCGACCTCTAGAAGCGGAATAACAAACTATTACTGGCTGAGTTGTTTACGTTTAACACGTGAGGCTGCAGAGAGAACACGCTGCACAGAGATCGCTGACAATTCAGATGTGCATTTAAAACAGACAGCGAAACAGTATGAATACAGAACACTAAAGTACATAGTGCCATGTCACTATGAAGTAATTCATTTGCTGAGGCCATCCTTAAAAATATTCTTGTTTGCCGTAACCCGACGACCCTGTCAATTTAGGACCGACCCAAATTTTTTTTTTCCCGTTTTAGTCCGACCGACTTGCCGATTGTAAACTTGTGTTAATACCGACTGATTTTTTTTTACTCTTCAAACAACTAATACAAATTCAATAAAATAATATTAATTACACTCACCAAAAGGATTATTAGCCACACCAAACTAATACTGTGTTTGACCCCCTTTCGCCTTCAGAACTGCCTTAATTCTATGTGGCATTGATTCAACAAGGTGCTGAAAGCATTCTTTAGAAATGTTGGCCCATATTGATAGGATAGCATCTTGCAGTTGATGGAGATTTGTGGGATGCACATCCAGGGCACGAAGCTCCCATTCCACCACATCCCAAAGATGCTCTATTGGGTTGAGATCTGGTGACTGTGGGGGCCATTTTAGTACAGTGAACTCATTGTCATGTTCAAGAAAACAATTTGAAATGATTCGAGCTTTGTGACATGGTGCTTTGTGTTATCCTGCTGGAAGTAGCCATCAGAGGATGGGTACATGGTGGCCATAAAGGGATGGACATGGTCAGAAACAATGCTCAGGTAGGCCGTGGCATTTAAACGATGCCCAATTGGCACTAAGGGGCCTAAAGTGTGCCAAGAAAACATCCCCCACACCATTACACCACCACCACCAGCCTGCACAGTGGTAACAAGGCATGATGGATCCATGTTCTCATTCTGTTTACGCTCTTGCAAATTGTAGCCTCTTTTTCCTATTTGTAGTGGAGATGAGTGGTAGCCCATCCGCCTCAAGGTTGTGTGTGTTGTGGCTTCACAAATGCTTTGCTGCATACCTCGGTTGTAACGAGTGGTTATTTCAGTCAAAGTTGCTCTTCTATCAGCTTGAATCAGTCGGCCCATTCTCCTCTGACCTCTAGCATCAACAAGGCATTTTCGCCCACAGGACTGCCGCATACGGGATGTTTTCCCTTTTCACACCATTCTTTGTAAACCCTAGAAATGGTTGTGCGTGAAAATCCCAATAACTCAGCAGATTGTGAAATACTCAGACCGACCCGCCTGGCACCAACAACCATGCCACACTCAAAATTGCTTAAAATCACCTTTCTTTCCCATTCTGACATTCAGTTTGGAGTTCAGGAGATTGTCTTGACCAGGACCACACCCCTAAATGCATTGAAGAAACTGCCATGTGATTGGTTGATTAGATAATTGCATTTATGAGAAATTGAACAGGTGTTCCTAATAATCCTTTAGGTGAGTGTATATTTTAGTAAGTATTGTGAAAGTTGCTTATGCCTACATACAAACGTAGGCTATGTTCTTTCTTTTAAATAAAAACGTGGCGTCATCGTCATCTATGATTATGTTTACACCATTGGTTTGAGCATGTCACACTATGGCTTGTACGTTCGCTTAATTTCATTCACTGTTCGCACTTATTAAACGCGCCCCGGGGGCGGAATTTCAGCCATTTCTTTATATAATAATATTAAACCATTTGTCTGTGATGCAATTTTGCCATTCGCAGTCCAGAAGAGAGAGAGAGCAATCTCTCACGCGGAGCCACAGCGCGCACAACACGACAGCCCTGCTTAATGAGTGACAATGAGGACAGAACTAAACATTCAAACGTGGTTACATTTTAGATCTGGGATATTATTCTAATTTTATTTTAGCTTTCAAAAATTAGAAAAAGAAGATATTTGAGATGAAACCATTAAATTAGACGCATTCTGTCTAGCGCAACTTCCTTCCCTTCACAGCGATGCGCTGTCATTTCTTCCTAAAACCCAAACGTACCGCCAGAATCAGCACGATCGGTGATTGTTGTAAAATGTAGTCTCTACTGTTGCTAAATTGTGGACGCGTTTAATCATAAAAAGAGCTATTAAAAGCACAAAAATCTGCACAAGAGAACGCTCTTCACGAGGCATGTCTGTTCATGTCTTTCTTTCTTCAGTGGAAAAGAAATTAAGTTTTTTGAGGAAAACATTTCAGGATTTTTCTCCACACAATGGACTTTAATGGTCACCAACATGTTGAAGTCTCTGCACGATCCCAGCTGAGGAATAGGGTCTTATCTAGCGAAACGAATCAGTCATTTTCTAAAAAAAAATAAAAATTGATATACTTTTTAACCACAATTATTCATCTTGTGCTGGTCTGCGATGCGCCAGGCATTACGTCATCACGTTGGAAAGGTCAAGTGGAATTACCGCCCCATTGTTTACAAGAGTGGAGAAGGAGGATCGTTCAAATTTTAATGTATGTTGAATGACATATTTATGTTTTTCTGTCAGTTTATTGTTTAAAATGGTCCCTTTGTGTGCATATCCTGGATGTTTAAAAGAATGGGGCAGTACTTCCACTTGACCTTTGAGTACCGAAACCCGGTATTAAATGGGCCCCGGGGCTGAATTTCAGCCATTTCTATATATATAATAATATTAAACCATTTGTCTGTGATGCAATATTGCTATTCGCAGTCCAGAAGAGAGAGAGAGCGATCTCTTACACCGAGCCACAGCGCGCACAACACGACAGCCCTGCTTAATGAGTGACAATGAGGACAGAACTAAACATTCAAACGTGGTTACACTTTACATCTGGGATATTGTTCTAATTTCATTTTAGATTTCGGCTTTCAAAGATTAGAAAAAAAGATATTTGAGATGAAACCATTACAAAGTAGACACATTCTGCCTAGCGCAACTTCCTTCCCTTCATTTCTTCCCTAAAACCCAAACGTACTGTCAGAATCAGCACGATCGGTGATTGTTGTAAAATGCAGACTCTAGTGTTGCTAAATTGGGGACACGTTTAATCATTAAAAGAGCTATTAAAAGCGCAATCTGCGCAAGAGACGCTATTCACAAGGTGACGCGCGCTCCGAAATGGACTGCAACGAGACAAGAAGAGTATACTTAACTTTGGGCATCATGTGCGCATCTAAACTATAAAATATACATAAAATATAAAAATGACCAGCTCTGAGATTAACTGAAACACAGTTTATGTCTTAAATGGACGTAAATAGTTGGGAGAAAACGATGGTGCATCAGTCACCTATTAGATCTGCACTCGGTGTTAAAGGGGCAGCGTCTAATAAACCTGTGACGATTGAGCCATTAATGCGAATCAAACTACAGAAGGCAGAGAAAATACTCACAGCTCTTGAATGAATAACTTAAACTTTAATAAGCATTAATCTATCTATGATAAACTATGCAGTGTTATTTTACACTTGATTACTAAATTAGATTTCTTTTCAGACAGAAACACTTACCTGAAAAGTAATTTTAGTAGACCTTCCTGAAATTAAAGCACTGTGTATATAATTTGTATCTTTGTTTAATTGTATTCTTTTTTTGAACATGTGTTTGTACTTGTTTTTGCTGATCGTATCCTATCTCATGTACATAAAACAAAAAAGCCTGCACACTGCTGCATAGCAAATAGATATTTTAGCTATTTGTTTTGTTAAAGCATTGCTTTTTCTTTTGCTATAGATATTTTACATTTCAAAATATAAAGCAAATGTTAATTACCCGAATGTAAAAAAAAAAAAAAAAAAAAAAAAAAAAAAGAACTGATAAGAATACCGTTAAAGTACTGGATCGCACTCCTGTTTGTCATTGTGCATGAAACTTCACGCCAATAAATCATCAGAACTATTGCTGATTTGTGCGCGTCTCAAGAAGCGCCCTCTTTACGTTAGTCCTAATGCCTGTTGTCTGTGGATTTGCCTATATTTGGCGAAAATGGAAACGTCTTTAGACATGGAAAATCGATTTTACAATCGATTCAATGAACACTTATGTCTCAAAAATCGAACAGGATTTTTTCACAAAAGTGTCAGCCCTAAAACGTAACCGGTCTCTGATTTGTAGGTTGCATTGACACCTAGCGGTGGATGCATGGTTTGAAGACCCAGTCAGTGACGTCACAATATGCAAAATTCTTTAAATTCATACCTACGTAATCACCATGACCATTACATTGGATCTTAAAAAATAGATATATATAGACCTACCTACCGACCCTTTTATTTTTTTTTTTTGCTGTTACTGCAAACCAAAATATTTTTAAGGATGGCCTGACTAGATGCTGCATTAGCAGAGAGAGAACAGAAATATGTTTGCCGTCAAGGTTGAGAGGACTAACATTAGTAGTGGCTACCTAAAGAGATTAAAGCAATGTGACAATGGAATTGTTACCATCTATTTGCATTAGTTTATATCCAGCTGGTCACTTTATGCATTCATTAGCCGGCAAAGTATTAATATTTAAAGTTGGTGACGAGATTGCTTTCTCAACATTGACATGTTCATGTAGCCAACAGAAACCTAAACAAATCAGAAACGCATTCGATTTCAGTTCTTTTTTTATCACTACAATACTTATTTTGATTAGACAATCATCAAGTGTTCTAAAATAGAAGAAAATAAAGTGAGTGACTATACATGTAATATGGGTCTACATTTATGTAATTTTAATGCTCTGGCCTTTGATTTACATATGGCCATCTTCTCGAAGTATGACTCATATGAAATGGTAACATTTTACAATATGATTACATTTTTAACTAAGGTTAATAAGTGTTGTAGAAGTATTATTCATTGTTAGTTTGTTAATTTCAACATTTACTAATACATTTAAAATTTGTAATTATTATTTTTATCTGTTATTACCTCAATGTACAATGAACTAGCATGAATGATCAAGGTACAATTGTATTGCTCAAATATTATTACATGCAGTAAAAATGTATATTGCATAATGCATAGCTAGCTAATACATCCTTGTTAACAAATGGGTTTGCAAAGTGTTACCTATGAAAGTTATATACAGGTGCTGGTCATATAATTAGAATATCATCAAAAAGTTGATTTCAGTACTTCCGTTCAAAAAGTGAAATTTGATATTATATTCATTCATTACACACAGACTGATATATTTCAAAAGTTTATTTCATTTAATTGTGATGATTAAACTGACAACTAATGAAAATCCCCAAATCTGTATCTCCAAAAATTAGAATATTACTTAAGACCAATACAAAAAAAAGGATTTTTAGAAATGTTGGCCAACTGAAAAGTATGAACATGAAAAGTATGAGCATGTACAGCCCTCAATACTTAGATGGGGCTCCTTTTGCCTGAATTACTGCAGCAATGCGGCGTGGCATGGAGTCGATCAGTCTGTGGCACTGACAAAACTGACAAAAGGTCATTGCTAAAGAGGCTGGCTGTTCACAGAGCTCTGTGTCCAAGCACATTAATAGAGAGGCAAAGGGAAGGAAAAGATGTTGTAGAAAAAAAGTGTACAAGCAATAGGGCTGTGCGATATGGCCAAAAAAAAACTATCACGATTTCTTGATTTTTTTTTTCGATTTCGATTTTAATCACGATTTTGACACAAACAGACATCCCTTACAGTTTTAATGCATTCTGTGTGAATTTGAAACATATTTCCAAAGGAAACCAATTAGAGCTTTATCGTGTAGCACTACATCTGGTAAAACGTTACACATTGCTCTTTGTATTGTTGTAAAATACATTCATGAAAAACAAGATAACAAAAATCAAAAAGATCAGTTATTTTATATATAGTCTACTATAAAATTAAGACATATATTAAGTATAGCACAGCTGTTTAATGAGGCAACAACATATGATAGATAGGACTGAACAAAAAAGGCTATTAATAATCTTTCAATGTGCAAAAGTATTATGATATGATTATGAAAGACTCCAATACAGTGCAGCACACAGCGCTTATGCGCATTCCGAGCGCAGAATGATGCGCTTGAAGCAACAAAGAGTCACAGCGCGCAGCTCTTCGAGTCCGCATTGAAAAGTTCAAAGCACAAAGGAGGAAAGACATATCGATGCATAGTGTATTATACAGTATTTATCTATGCAATCGCTTATTGAGCCTTTTCTTTTAACAATTTTAAATTTCAGTTACTGTGCGGGTGAAGAACAATTATAGACAGTGCTCTCCAGTGTTGTGATCTAACAGACACACGGTAGAAACAAACATGATTAAGGTACAGTCCAGCAAGATAGTCATTTAATGCGAAAACCATAGAGCTTTATCTACAGATCAAGTATAATATTAACATTGAATCATCTTGGAGAGAGTTTCATCGTTGACTGTCATAACCTAACGCAACGCGCTGTTTGAACGCTGAATGGAGAATGACTGACAGCCGCAGCGGAGGGAACTACTTGTAAACCAATCAGGTAATGGTATTCCCTTACCTTCCCAGAGAAAGAAACTGGTGAGGCAAGCCCCTTTGCGCTAATATTTCCATGCACTCGCGCTCCCTTCTGGCACGCGCACCTGTTCGCAGTTCACTGAATCTCTACCCGCCCGGTCTGTTCTGTTCTCGCGCTCAATTTAGGCGCGCTGCATTCTGATTGGTTCGGATAGCATACTGGGAGGTTGGAGCCGGGAGTGCGGAAAAAAATCGTGCTATGAAGCGATTTAGAAATCGCGCATGCTCAAATTGCGATTTTATTACGATTTCGATTAATCGCACAGCCCTAACAAGCAATAGGGATAACTGCACCCTGGAGAGTATTGTGAAACAAAACCCATTCAAAAATGTGGGGGAGATTCACAAAGAGTGGACTGCAGCTGGAGTCAGTGCTTCAAGAACCGCCACGCACAGACGTATGCAAGACATGGGTTTCAGCTGTCGCATTCCTTGTGTCAAGCCACTCTTGAACAAGACACAGCGTCAGAAGCGTCTAAAGACAAAAAGGACTGGACTGCTGCTGAGTGGTCCAAAGTTATGTTCTCTGAAGAAAGTAAATTTTGCATTTTCTTTGGAAATCAAGGTCCCAGAGTCTGGAGGAAGAGAGGAGAGGCACATAATCCACATTGCTTGATGGTTTGGGGTGCCATGTCTTCTGCTGGTGTTGGTCCACTGTTTTCTGAGGCCTAAAAAAAAAAATTTGTTTGGTTCTGGTTCCGACCGACCCTGTCAATTTATGTCCGACCCAAATTTATTTTATGAGCTCGGGGAAGAAATAATACAAATTAAATAAATACAAAAAAAAAAAAAAACTTTGAGGCGAACTATAATTTACGTTTTTGTACAGCACCGTTTTTGTATAGCACTCTTGCGATACAAGACAGAGTCCTGCAAGGGTCCGATTTTGTAAATCCGCACCCGCCCGTACCCGCAGTGCTTAAAACCGCATCAGACCCGTTATCCGACAGTAGCACTAATTAAAATCCGCACCCAACCCAACCCGCTTAAAATAGAACCGACACCTGACCCACACCCGAAATAAAATCAGTTTAGCCAATCACATTATAGACACACTTACAAAAATGTTTATTGCCAGGTCATACAGAAGTTATTACACGACAATTAATACAAGGACAACTTCAGCCGAAGCTGTCAAAAGGCCGGTACATGAAGAACATGGCTAACGTTACCACAAAACTGAGTAACCTTAACATTTTACCAATCGGAACAGACGCGGCTACAACATTATCTGCCACGCAATTTCGTCTAGCCTACATACATTTTGGGTTCAAACACGCCCTGCACACTACACATACTTAACAGTGTTAAATGTGAAAAATACTGTTCGATAGAACTGCTTTGTTACCACAGTTATCTGTGCTTCCTCAGCGATGAAGTTCAACGTTTGCGGCTATCCAACACGAAAACAATATATGCCTTTCACAATATTTTCTTCAGATAACTCCAAATTTCTCCCACACACTGGACTTGATTTTTGATGACGTATTGTCGACAACTTTACAATCTCCACTAGCTATTCTTTTCTTCAGCTCCTCAGCATCGATCTCGACGACTGAATATCGCACGCGCGGTTATGATGCATTTTTTAAAGTGAAAGTAGCCTAGTAACGTTATATATCCTGGGAGGGCGTGGCGCGTGGGCACAAACAAAACTGATGTGGATTTTAAATTATTTTATCAACTTGAAATACAGCCATATTTTTGTAGATGTGTTCCTAAAAATATGCATATCATGTGATTGTTTTAAACCCGTGCTTAGACCCGTGTTTCCCCCGTTTGTATTGAGGTTAATACAATTAAAGGTATAGATGAAACATTGCTTGAGATGTCTAGTTTTCTGGAGTAGAAAAAAGTACACACATTTAAAATCAGCGTGTGTATAACATGCTGGGACACACAAGGCGGTATAGGTACATGTAGTATAGGTAGGCTATGTTATGAAAAAATAGATATAAAATATTATAATAATTTCCTACCTATCTCTTGCTGCCACTGAAAAAAAAAGGAAAAAAAAATCCCTACCGACCCAAGACCTCAACTGACAACCAACAGGAACCAAACTTTTTTTTTTTTTTTTTAGGCCTGAGGTCTAAAGTCAACGCAGCCGTCTATCAGGAAGTTTTAGAGCACTTCATGCTTCCTGCTAGGGCTGAACGATTATTGAAAATAATCTAATTGCGATTTTTTTCACCAATATTGCGATTGCAATTCGATATGCGATTATTTTTTAAGCTCTTTGTCTTCTGTATGAAACTGTTCTTTCCTGGAAGCCCTATGATGTTATAAGCCAGTTATGATGACATGAGGTGATGCATGAATTGATGACTAGGGCTGGACGATTTTGGCTAAAATCATAATCGCGATTAATCGAACAAGTTACCTCGATTACGATTATTGAACGATTATTTAAAAAAATATATTTCTCATGTGTCACTGGCAAGGCTTATACTGTAAATGTGTTCACGGTTATTTTTTTTTATGAAAGAATGCATAATCCTATCTTTGTGATTCTAAAATAAGGAAACACACAGATAGCTTTTAATGCTTACTTATTAAATATTTCAAACAATAAAAGAAAAAAGAAAGTTTCCTAAAAATGTAGAAAATAGTTCTTTTTGTAAACAAAATAAATTATTGTAAATATTGCCATCTTAAAAGTAAAATATAACTTGTATAAAACTAAAAAAACTAATCCTTTTCATATTTTGTAGCATTTGTAAATGCTTGTGTTATCGAAACCTGCTTTGTGGAGTGGAGGCACAGTACAAGTGGTGGAGTGGTACAAGCGGCTCCTGTTGCTGAGTTGACTCAGTGTTTGAGTTCCCTTTCACACAGAGATTCCGGAAAATACACGGATAAAGTGTCCCGGGATTTGACCCGGGTTCGTTTGACTTTGGTTCATTCACACTGCCAGTGATTTTCCGGAATCAAGAGAGTGCGTTCACACAGACACACACAACCCGCAAAGACACGTGACATGTCCCAGCGGCGTCTATAGTTTGCCTATGAGCTGCGATTTCTCTCTCGAGAAACCACGCTTGTGCATTTTTTTTCTCTGATTCGATCATAAACTAGCGCATTACGAACCGTTTCACGCCGGCGAACGATCCTGGCTTAGCGCCATCATTACGACACGGCATTGATTACGGCTTTTGTTCACACAGCGCGCGTTCCGGGACTGAACACGGCAATGTTACTATGTCCCCAACCTGGCATCAATCCCGGGTCGTCTTTGCGTTCACACAGAAGGTGTTTGTTCTGGCAATTTCCCGGGATCAACGCGCTGTGTGAAAGGGGCTCATGTTTGCCGCAGACTGGACGCGGCGGAGTTACGTGACTACACACGCGGTAATATGTTTTGAGGGGAAAGTACATTAACACACAGTGGGCGGAAATATTAATAGGATTAAAAAAACGAAATAACCAACATGGTAAAATTACGTCGGTTATAGGCTCTGAATTTCGGTTTCGATTATTTTTCGATTAATCATCCAGCCCTATTGATGACTGACATTTTTATTTAACTACTTCAATCACAATAGTATATTTGAACTTCCAACTTCCAATCTTGTAAACATCAAAACATAAATATATATTTTTAAAAAATCTGTGGCTTTACCACACTCAGTTTTTTAGATAATTCACTTTAAGAAACGTCATATGAACATGTGGATTGCACTTTTTAAACGCCATCTGTAAACTGCTAGACCATGGGTGCCCAATACGTCGATCGCAGAGCCAATGACGGTAGCTCACAGAACACAAAAAAAAAAACAAAAAAAAAAACACGCGCCTTTTCAGAAAAGCAATCCATCCTATCATGTCATTATATTACCATGTGCCCGCTGATTGACGTGTAGACAGGCCAGTCTGCTGGTTGCTAGAACGTTTTTTACACTACGTTACCATAACAACCATAAACATATCTACCAAAGATTCTGTAGAGCTGATCTCGACAGTCGACTACAGAAATGCGCCATTGCTTTCGTTTTACCGTTGCTTTTCACTATTGCTCGTTTATTATCTGTAGACAAACAAAAATTATACCACAATGAATGAGGGAGTACAAGAATTAAAAAAAGCAAAGACTTACCATTTCCATCAGGAATGGGAAGATGACTTCTTATTCACGATGTCATACTCAAAGTGTGTCTGTCTGATCTGTCGATCCAGCATTGCACTTCCAAAGAAGGGGAATGTAGAGAGACACTTTAGAATGGTTCATCGAACCTTTGATACAGACTTTCCTCCAAGCAGTGAATTGAGAAAGAGAAAGGTGAGGGAGTTGAAGTCTCAGCTTCTTGGACAGCAGTCTCTTTTCACTCGGCCAACCGCGAAAGCGAATGCCGCAACAGAGGCATCGTTCCGGGTGAGTCGGACGATCGTTAGGCACAAAAAGTCTTTCCAGGATGGAGTTAAGCCTAGTTTATACTCGACGCGTCCGCAAGAGCGCGAGGGTGCGCGCGGCAAAAATGACGTCATTGCGGTGTGGGCGGTCGTGCGTGTTGGGTGCGCAAGACCCCATTTCGCCTGGCGGTGTGCACGGCATTTTTTGTAACATCGCGCGCCGCATCCGAAGATGAACGACTGCGAGCCGAATCTGGCCGAACTGGTACGTCTGTACCAACATGTTTATGATCCTTCTATACACAGAGACATTTGCATTGATGGGCGACCATAAAAGTCACTAATTTTGTGAATAGGAATGCATTTGCATTAAGCACCCAGCCCAACGTCGTTTCACAGAATAGCACAACGGCGAGCGCGTCAAGTATAAACGCCTCGTCCGTTTGGAGAGGTGCGCGCGCAGTCAGCGGAGACTCGCGCTCGTGCGGATGCGTCGAGTATAAACAAGGCTTAATGGTGAAGGAAGCCTTCATTGAGGCTGCGGATTCTTTGTTTAAAGACTTTACGAACAAAACAGAAATAATGTCTGCAGTCAAAGCTGTTCAGTTGACAAGAAATACAGTGACCAGGCGATGCGAAATGATGGGCGACAACTTAGTGCAGCAGCTTGCTAAGGACATTGACTGTTGCGAGTGCTTCTCGCCATAGATGGACGAGTCTACGGACATCACAGACAAAGCCCAATTGTGCATTTTTATTCGAATGGTCTTCCACGACATGACTGCAAAAGAGGAACTTTTAGCAGTTCTGCATATGAACGCACACACACGAGGGGATGACACCTTTGAGATATTCAAACACTTTATCGACAAGAATAAGATTCCAGTGTGCAAATTGGTGTCAATCACCACCGACGGTGCGCCTTCCATGGTCGGCCGCTCTAATGGATTTGTTGCCAAATGCCGAGAGGATGAAGTTGAACATGTTGAAATTATGGACGTAGCAAACAAAGTAGCCTGCTCTATCCGTGCTAGATCTCTTCAAAGACGACTGTTCCGCTTGCAACTTGAGGAGAATGGCAGCGATCACTCAGACCTACTGCTTCACACGGACGTAAGGTGGTTGAGTAGGGGGAAATTCCTGCAACGATTCCGCGATCTCCTTCCCGAGGTAAAGCAGTTCCTACATGACAACAAACATGCGGAATACATGCCAAAAATGAAAATTCTGTCAGTATTTACTCACCCTCATGTTGTTCCAACCCCGTAAGACCTTCGTTCATCTTCGGAACACGAATTAAGATATTTTTGATGAAATCTGAGAGCTGGATCACTCCTCCATACTCCTCCATAGGCTTCTTGAGGGATTGAACTTGCAGGCCCCGAAAAGTTATAACAGACATCGTTAAAATAGTCTACAGTGACTACAGTGGCTCAATCTTAAGTTTATCAAACAACGAGAATACTTTTTGTGCGCAAAAAAACAAAAATAACGACTTTATTTCAACTATTCTTGTCCTTCTCTGTGGGCCTCGAGTCAGTTGACTAGTGTAAAAGCGTAGAGCTTCTGTTGTTGTACGTCACACGCATCACCCACATGACCAGCGTCGGCCAATAGTGAGCCTGCGTGTGACGTAGCTCTACGCTATTATACTAAGTTAACTGACTAGAGGCCAACAGAGAAGGAAATGTATAGTTGAAATAAAGTCGTTATTTTTGTTTGTTTTTGTGCACAAAAAGTATTCTCGTCGCTTGATAAACTTAAGATTGAGCCACTGTAGTCACTTGGACTATTTTAACGATGCCTTTAATAACTTTTCGAGGCCGGCAAGTTTCAATCCTTTTGAAGCCTATGGAGGAGTATGGAGGAGTGATCCAGCTCTCCGGTTTCATCAAAAATATCTTAATTCGTGTTCCGAAGATGAACGAAGGTCTTACGGGGTTGGAACAACATGAGGGTGAGTAAATACTGATAGAATTTTCATTTTTGGGTGAACTATCCCTTTAATGATGATCGTTGGCTGCTTGATTTGGCGTTTTTAACTGATCTGGCGAACTTGCTCAATGAGCTGAACGTGGAATTACAGGGCAAAGACAAAAGCGTGATCGATATAAGCACAGTGAACGCCTTCAAGGGAAAACTTAAACTGCTTTCTTCAAAGATCCAACGCCATGATCTGGGGAACTTTAGAAACCTTGCATCTGAGCTGAATAATCAAGGGAAGGACTTAACAGAGATTGACAGTGCATGTTATGCAGAACAGATTGACACCGTCCAGTCAGATTTTGACAGGAGATTTCAAGACTTCGCCCTACTCGAGCCAGTTGCCACGTTTATGTGCTTACCTTTTCTGGAGAATGCTGAGGTCGATGTCCTCGCTTCCAAAATCGCAACAATGTTTCAGCTCAGTTCTGCTGAAGTTGAAGATGAGCTCTTGACACTACAAGCGGATATTAACTTGAAGTCTAGGGCCCATGAACAATTCTGGAGTTTACTCACAGAAGTATCCCAACATGAGAAAATGTGCAACATCACTGACTGCAATGTTTGGGTCTACTTACTTGTGCGAATCGACCTTTTCACATATGAAATTTATCAAAACCAAATACCGCTCCACCCTGACCGACGATCATTTGGAGGCCTGTCTTAAACTGGCTATCAGTAGCTATTGCCCGCAATATGCATCCCTGGTGGACTCCATCCAATGCAAGTCATCATCTGAATAAGGTACTGACCACTGATGTGAACATGCCATGTGTATGCAAGAAAATGACTACATGCAACTTATTGTACATACATTTAATTCATTGTCTGAAAGTTTCAATGTTTGAACATTGAATTTCCGTGTGATATAGTGTGTAATGTAGGCCAAATGCCACTGTATATGTATGTATGTTAAAAGAAAATCCTAGTGTTAAAAAAAAGTTACATTTCAATGTGAGTGTGTGTGTGTTTGTGTGTGTGCGTGCTACCTGAATGGGTAAAGTTGCATTCCAATGTGTGGATTTTGATGTACTGTAAATGCACTGAATTGTATGGGAAATGTAATGTAAGTGCCACTGTGTATGAAATCACATGCATGTTGATTAGCTTCTATTGTGGACTATGTTACTGTTGTTACTGTATTTTTAGTGTTGGTAGGGAAATTAAACTCAATCATAAATTAATCATGATTTAAGTGTGAAACATTAAAGCAAAATAGCAGCCAATATGACACTGTGTGTTTGTTTTGATACATTAAAAAAGACACGTAATGTAATGTGAGTAGTAGATCATTCTGACCCAGTCACTTAAAAGGTAGATCACCATTCAGAAAAGCATGGGCACCCCTGTGCTAGACAGTCTTTAAATAAATAAATAAATAATAATAAAAAATATACACACATCTTCCTGATCTCTCCAGTTAGTAACATTACACACAAAGTGCAAAAAAATAAAGGAGAGCAAATACCTGCCTGTACCTCTCTGAAAATATTTAGGTAAATCAAAGTTAACACAATATAACAACTGTAAAAAAGAAAAGTATAAAATAAAATAATACATGTATATATATATATATATATATATATATATATATATATATATATATATATATATATACACATACACAGGTCCTTCTCAAAAAATTAGCATATTGTGATATAGTTCATTATTTTCCATAATGTAATGATAAAAATTAAACTTTCATATATTTTAGATTCATTGCACACCAACTGAAATATTTCAGGTATTTTATTGTTTTAATACTGATGATTTTGGCATACAGCTTATGAAAACCCCAAATTCCTATCTCAAAAAATGAGCATATCATGAAAAGGTTCTCTAAACGAGCTATTAACCTAATCATCTGAATCAACTAATTAACTCTAAACACCTGCAAAAGACATGGAGGCAATCAGCCTGTGGCACTGCTGAGGTGTTATGGAAGCCCAGGATGCTTCGATAGCGGCCTTAAGCTCATCCAGAGTGTTGGGTCTTGCGTCTCTCAACTTTCTCTTCAAAATATCACACAGATTCTCTATGGGGTTCAGATCGGGAGAGTTGGCAGGCCAATTGAGCACAGTAATACCATGGTCAGTAAACCATTTACCAGTGGTTTTGGCACTGTGAGCAGGTGCCAGGTCGTGCTGAAAAATGAAATCATCTCCATAAAGCTTTTCAGCAAATGGAAGCATGAAGTGCTCCAAAATCTCCTGATAGCTAGCTGCATTGACCCTGCCCTTGATAAAACACAGTGGACCAACACCAGCAGCTGACATGGCACCCCAGACCATCACTGACTGTGGGTACTCCAGTGCTGCTTCTCTGTAGCCCAGGTCAGGCGCTTCTGCCGCTGTTTCTGGTTCAAAAGTGGCTTGACCTGGGGAATGCGGCACCTGTAGCCCATTTCCTGCACACGCCTGTGCACGGTGGCTCTGGATGTTTCTACTCCAGACTCAGTCCACTGCTTCCGCAGGTCCCCCAAGGTCTGGAATTGGTCCTTCTCCACAATCTTCCTCAGGGTCCGGTCACCTCTTCTCGTTGTGCAGCGTTTTTTGCCACACTTTTCCTTCCCACAGACTTCCCACTGAGGTGCCTTGATACAGCACTCTGGGAACAGCCTATTTGTTCAGAAATTTCTTTCTGTGTCTTACCCTCTTGCTTGAGGGTGTCAATGATGGCCTTCTGGACAGCAGTCAGGTCGGCAGTCTTACCCATGATTGCGGTTTTGAGTAATGAAACAGGCTGGGAGTTTTTAAAAGCCTCAGGAATCTTTTGCAGGTGTTTAGAGTTAATTAGTTGATTAAGATGATTAGGTTAATAGCTCGTTTAGAGAACCTTTTCATGATATGCAAATTTTTTGAGCTAGGAATTTTGGGTTTTCATGAGCTGTATGCCAAAATCATCAGTATTAAAACAATAAAAGACCTGAAATATTTCAGTTGGTGTGCAATGAATCTAAAATATATGAAAGTTTAATTTTTATCATTACATTATGGAAAATAATGAACTATCACAATATGCTAATTTTTTGAGAAGGACCTGTATATAGACACACACACTTTTAAATTAAGACTGGCTGAACATCTTGATTATCTGCATATATATAGTGATACTGGTTCAGAAGCCCACCCACACTGACAATTGATTGGTTGTCTTACTGAAACAGGCCAATCAGGATGCTCTCTGACTTACATGCGCTTCGTGAGGCACACACATGCAAGGTCTCTCGGGGTGCTTCTCAATATCCCTCCTCGTCTCCTCGCTCCTCTGTCCTCCATCCTATGACCCGGAAACCAATCAAGCTCAGCCATCTTGAAGGACATCTCAATTCTCTAATTGCACCTCGAGGAGTCGAGGATCGAGGAGTGAGGAGGCTTCCAGAGGAGTCATGAGGGAGGATACACGGGTGTATCCTATGCGGAAGTGTTTTATTGACTAAACGTGACGCACATATAAATTCTCCTCCCCCTTCACATCGGTCACAATAATTTGAATTTATACTTTACCCTTGCTGTTTATATAAACCACACATCTCACATATTTCAACAGGGTATCTTGCTTTATTATTATGAATTTCTTAAATAAACAAACTTCAACAACATAAGGGAGATTCTTTGAGCGCTGCTGATGACGCTATGAAGTGACGGTCGAGTGATCAAGTATTCCAATGTATAAAAAAAGCTTTCATTCGATTCCTCCGTCCTCATTTTCTTTCCTTGCGTCCTTCCCTCACATCCTACAGGGGGTGGAGCTGAGACGCGAGGAAAGGAAGCGAGGAAAGGAAATGAGGATTCACAAATAAGAAATGAGAAGCACCCTCGCTCTCTCCCTCTCCGCCGTGTGCGCGCTATATGGTTTGGAGCAGTCTCTTCTGTCTCGCATGCGCGCTCTTGCTCGCTCGCTCTAGATTCCGGGAGATTTTAACTAATTTGCGGGCATCAGGGAGCCGCAATATGCGGGAGACTGACGGAACTTCCGGGAGACTTTGGATGTCTGGTAGTGTTGTCCCGTGAAGTAGCTGTAACAAGGCAGGTTTTGCACAATACATGACGCTGGGCAACATCATCTTTTTTTAAAGCCAAAATAGTCCCACCACACGACTGATGTACTGTTCCTCTTTGACACTAACATTCCTTCAGCTTCTGGTTCTGTCTCGTTTGATCATATCGCGTGATTTACTCGCGCATGTCAAGGGCATATCTAATCCATAGAGGTCTAATCACAGACTTTGCGATTAGAAAATCGCGTTTTATCATATTGCGATATTATCGCAAATGCAATTAATCGTTCAGCCCTACTTCCTGCTGCTGACCAACTTTATGGAGATGCAGATTTCATTTTCCAACAGGACTTTGCACCTGCACACAGTGCCAAATCTACCAGTACCTGGTTTAAGGACCATGGTATCCCTGTTCTTAATTGGCCAGCAAACTCGCCTGACCTTAACCCTATACAAAATCTATGGGGTATTGTGAAGAGGAAGATGCGATACGCCAGACCCAACAATGAAGAAGAGCTGACGGCCACTATCAGAGCAACCTGTGCTCTCATAACACCTGAGCAGTGCCACAGACTGATCGACTCCATGCCACGCCGCATTGCTGCAGTAATTCAGGCAAAAGGAGCCCCAACTAAGTATAGTGCTGTACATGCTCATACTTTTCATGTTCATACTTTTCAGTTGGCCAACATTTCTAAAAATCCTTTTTTTGTATTGGTCTTAAGTAATATTCTAATTTTCTGAGATACTGAATTTGGGAGTTTCATTAGTTGTCAGTTTTAATCATCACAATTAAATGAAATAAACATTTGAGATATATCAGTCTGTGTGTAATGAATTAATATAATATCCAAATTTCACTTTTTGAAAGGAATTACTGAAATATTCTAATTATATGACCAGCACCTGTAGGCTATGTTTCTAGGTTATAGCTAAAGAAACACATTTGACCTGTAATACTTTAATGTTTAAATTATTTTCTGTAGAGTTTGTGCTGTAGAACTTCTCATTTTGATATTCATATTTATATATTTATTTCATTTAGCACATTTCAGTTCAGCACTGTATAACTTGGAGTGTTATGTTTGTTTTTAATCCCAGTATCCATTAAAAAAAATATTGGTTGAATAACTGGTTATCGGCATGTGCGGTCAAACCTAAATATCGGTAAAATCCACAATCAATCGACCTCTAGTATAAATTTTAAAATATTGCTTATTACTTACAAACCGTGTTGTGCCATAAAATTTGTGATTAATCTGGTTAATTTTTGCAATCGATAATCAATTCTTTTTATTGAAAATTATGGATTTATGTTAATATCTGCGCAATGAATGTGTTGTAAACAATTGAGAATGAAAATGGATGCATATCATTCATTGTATTGGATCCGTGCACTCGTCTTAATAATAAACCCTATAATATAAATCGCAGTAATTTGTCACCAATGTTAATCAAACAACAAAAAAGAAAGAAAAAAAATGTCTTTTGCTGCTTTAAAAAAGATAATTAAATAAATTAATTATATTTAATTTATACAGTTAAGACTATATGCAGTGTTATTTTGCATTTGATTATTCAATGTCTGACTCTGAACCTGAATACAGTTAGATTTACGTGAATTTTTTTTTAGCAATTATATCTTTGTTCTATTGTCTATGCTTGTAATGTTTATTACTTTCTATGCAGATTTACTTCATTAAAAAAATCACCCCAGTCATTCTAGAATTATTCATTATTTCCAAATAGAGCTATTCAAGTCATCTGGTGAAATTGTTTTCATATCGCAAGAAAATAAAATAACGCAATGTCATTTTTTCCTAATATCGTGCAGCCCTAGAGATAATCAACACACACACACCTTCAGATTCACTCTTTCAGCTGAAGGATGCATGAGAAAAGACACATTAATTACTGTCCTCCCTAACAATTAATCTAATACACAGGTCACAGATATGGCTATAAACATACATTAACATGAAAGCTAAACCCTTTTAAACGACATTTCCACAGACTCAATCCACCAAAATGATATGTGGAGATTTTTTTTTAAACGCGCGTTAATAAAAGTCCAAAAATACATCAAACTGTTGGCAGAAAAACACATACATAACCTTATTTCAGTTTTATGGCACTTCTATAATATAAAACTTTACTTAATTGTAAAGAGGCTTCAGCAAAGTGAGGATCATTTGCAGCTTTATTGTAATCTTGGTCGTACAATCAGGGTCAATAATCAGCAAACACAACAGTAGAGACAAAGCAACTCGTAATCTGAAAACTTACATAAATCAGTCCACAATAGAAAACAGTCCAGGGCAGGCAGCAAAGAATCACGGAGAGAATAAACAGTCCAAGAGTAATCCACGGGAAGACAAAACCACAGACAGAAACGCTCAGAGACGTTCACTAGGGCAAAACAAAACTTCACAATGAGAATCTTCTTCTTCATCTGTGTTTTTTTTATTGGCAGTTTGCAAACAATGTGCATTACCGCCATCTTCTGGATTGAGGTGTAAACTCATTGGGATGTAATTTTATATCAAGCGGCAACCTCCCCGTCTCTCTCTTGAAACCAACAAGGAAGTGAGTTAAACTGCAAATCATTGACTGGCCGCTTGAGGCTGGCTGCACAAGTGAGTCAAATCTGTATCTCCCCCATGTTAAAATGACCAACTTTACAGCAGAAAAAAAAATGTTTACAGCCTGGTTCTCTATGTGGCTTTGGTCTATACAGCTAATTTTGCCTTTCATAACAACTGTGAGGGGGGTGAATTTTTTTATAACTCATCCGTTTAGTTGATTAATATTTAAAGTTCTGCATAATTTAGGGCGTGGCCACTTGAGTGACAGGTGGATTGAGGCTGCTGTAACTGCTAGCTGACGTTTGTCTATCTGTTAACGTCACCCTCAGCTAATTCAGCAGCTGCTGTACTTGCCATCTCTACTGTGTTTGTGCTTTTTTCGGGATTATTTCATACAATTTAATACACGCATTATACCTTTGCCCACGTTGTTGGATTCCGTCGTTGTAGAGTATGGAGTGAACAACCATTTATTTCCAGTTGTTTTCCTCGCATGCACTAATGGATGTCTGACAATTTCGTTGCTTTTTGGAGTATACAGGCTACACTCGTTATGCGGTACCGTTGCTCTCACGGAACAGATATGCTTATTTAACTTTTAAGTGTTAAATAAAAAGTACCGTGAGATGAAAACCTGCAGGTGTCAGTGCTTTCTCTCCGTCCATGCTATAGATGCACACCCTTGAATGAGCGCGGATTTCTAGTGCATTTACTTGAACATCTGAGGTAATATTTTTGGTTTAACCCATTTGAGAAATTGAGAGGCGGCCAAAATCAGATTTTAAAATCGACTGAACTGAATAAAGCTCTTTACGAACTTGATGTGCGATGCCGCGCTGACTGCATGAATCACTGTCACACGTTACGTTACAAGCTCAGAGCAATATTGTAAGTTACTGCATGATAATACATTTTTAACTAGCAGCATAATGATGCATCACAATACACATAGTCTCACTTTTAGTTACGTCTTTTAATTATTATAGTATTTCGAAGGGCAAAAATATGAACTTTAACTATTGGCTTTACTTCTACATTCAGCTGTCACTTTAGCGCAAGGCCAGTAGCATAGCATTAGCACCTCAGCTCCACCCACGTCCCGCCTCTTTGCCCATTTTCTTTTATCCGGGAGTGACGAGAGATGACGCGCTGCCAAGATGGCGACGGTTGGCCCCGCCCACTTTAGGCTTCAAAAACGCTCTTCAGAAACCTACGGGTGACGTCACGGACACTACGTCCATATTTTTTTACAGTCTATGTTTTATATATGTTACTAAACAAAAAATAAAAATAAAATAAAATAACATAAGAAAACCTAAATCCTGAGTTTCTTTCATAAAGTTCATAACATTCTTAATTATAGATTGTGTGCCAGGCAAACTGAATAGGTTTTTTAAACTCAATCCAATTTCCCTCTCTAGTTCTTCTCTTTTTTTCAGAGTACTTTCTACATATCAAGAGTATATGTTTTACATTTTTCACTTCTCCACAATAAATACATAATCCAGTCTGGTGTTTTCCTATTAACTTTTGGCAGCTATTTAATCTTGTGTGCCCTATTCTCAACCTTGTAAGCATAGTTCTCTTACGAGAGTACTCTCGTGTTGCGTAAGCTAGCTTATGCTATGGAAAAAGCCCCTTTTCTCGAGAATACTGAAGCCAAAAATTATCCTTAATTTTGCATTATTTAAAACGCATTTCTGCACAGTGCAGACCTAGGCGAAGCAGCTCGCGCGCCTATTGGTTGCTCTGCGGAAACTGCTGCAGCCTATCGATGGACTATTCGTGACATAAGCACCAATGAGGGCGTGGGCGCCCTCGCGCGTCACGTCCCGCCAGAATGGGCGTGGCTTATCTCTATATAAGCCAAGTCCAGATAGGGTGTTCCTTGATTTTTCACCTCTTTAGCGAAGAACTCTCATCGCTGACTCTCTTGAAAAAGCCTGCGCCGTCGACGAGCCTTCAGCGGGACGAACCATCTGCATTGCAGCCGAAGCCGACTCTTCTCGTCGCTCGATCACGGCTGGCCAGCCGCCCACTACCCCCGCCGTGCTTCTCGAGGGCCACGGGGACATCGTGGAGGAGGACACCTGCTCTCTCCTCGCTTCTGGAAGTGAAGGACGGTCGGGCTACATCCCGGACCCCGCTTCTTCCCTGCAAGAGTCGAGCGGCGTACGAGCGGCGTGCGAGCGAGCTTCGACGCTGAGCTTCTCCACCTCATCACAAAGCCCGTGGAGGACCTCGGCCTCGATTGGTCGCTGCCCGAGCAGCCCGCGCCCAGCAGTTTTCTGCCCGGTCGACGCTCGACGCCTCACACGAGGGCCGCTCCCTTCCTGCCGGAACTCCACGACAAGTTATCTAAAAGCTGGAAGGTGCCATTTTCTGCCAGGCTGAGGTCTACAGTCTCTTTGACGCACTCCACTGTCGACGGCGCGAGAGACAAGGGCTACCTCTCCATTCCTCCAGTCGAGGAATCGGTAGCCACGCATTTATGAAAGCCTGCAGAACGACTTCGGCTCTCGTCGGTCGCGCATACACTGCCGCCGGTCAAGCCACTTCAGCGCTTCATTCCATGGCTGTGTTGCAAATTTATCAGGCCAACCTTCTCCGTGTTATGGACGAGGCGGGCCCCGAACCCCGGAAAGCTTTACAGACCTCAGAAGCGTGATGGACTTAACACTGCGAGCCACCAAGTCCGCTGCACAGGCCATTGGAAGGACTATGGCGTCCCTCACTGTCACTGAAAGACATCTATGGTTGACTTTGTCCGACATGAAGGAGACATGAAGGAGCTACCTTTCTTGACGCGCCCGTGTCCCCTTCCGGTCTCTTTGGCCCGGCGTTCAAAGGCTTCACCGAGCGTTTTTCTGAGGTTCAGAAGACGTCGCAGGCCATGCGACATTTCATCCCCAGATGCTCTAGTTCCGCGACAGGTCGCTTTAAGAAACAGCCGCCTAACCGGAACTCAGCACATCCGCTGCCTCAGCCGCCAGCTTCACAGCGTCGCCGTACAGGGACTCTTAGCAGCGCTCGCCCTCTTCAAGCCGCCACATTCCGCCTCCCCTCGGGGACCCAAGCCCAAGATAGCGCTGATACCTGAGCCTCCAAAGTCTTCCTGACACTCCAGAGAAGACAAAGATGGCTAAGTCCCTCCGCGGCCGGACCGCCGTCAAAGACAGCACGCTTCACTCTCTCAGCTCCCTCAACAAAGGTGGCTGGAGAAGTATGTTTTGCAGCCAACGAGCCTGTCACACGACCCGCTCACCTGTACTCAAAAGGCATTTTTACGGCTACCCAGATAAATCTCAAAAAGAGCATTATATCTGTTTGTCCGGCTCTCGCCGAAGATGTTATAAATGTAGGCAATGTGCCCACTTCCCAGTGTTCACCCCTACACACTAGCACAGCCCGTTCAGTGTCACACAGTTATCCATGGCCCATCCCATTGAAACCGGCTCACGCCGCGTATGCTCTAAACGTAGGAAATGTGCCCACTTTCCAGTGCTCACCCCTACACAAAAGCACGGCCCATTCAGTGACACACACTCATTTACGGCCCGTACAAATTAATCCGGCTCACGCCGCGTATGCTTTAAACGTAGGAAAAGTGCCCACTTCTCAGTGCGCACCCCTACACACAAGCACGGCCCGTTCAGTGACACACACTCATTCAAGGCCCATACCAATGAAGCCGGCTCACGCCGCATATGTTTTAAATGTAGGAAATGTGCCCACTGTGCAGTGCTCACCCCTACTCACAAACATTCACTGCCCAGTGACTCACGCTCACTCAGAGCCCTTACCTATGAACATGATATGTGCTCAGTGTGCAGAGAGCGCGCGCACCTCTCAGAGCCCGCGCCCGCTCACAAACACTGTATGTGCGTCACACACACACAGCGGCCAGAGCCCAGACATTATTCTCCTACTAGCTTTAAGTATGAAAGCATGGGAAATGATCCCGGGCGTGTCACAATGGGTACTGAACACCATAAAGCGAGGCTATTCGCTGCAGTTCGCTCACAGACCCCCGCGCTTTCAAGCCAGGGTCGAAACTACGGTAAAACAGGATGTAGCACATCTACTCCGTGCCGAAATGGCAAAGCTGCTATAAAAGGGTGCTATAGAAACAATTCCTCTGACACAGAGCGAAGCTGGCTTCTACAGCAGGTATTTCCTTGTCCCCAAAAAGGATGGCGGTCTCAGACCCATCCTGGATCTCAGGCGTTTGAACGAAGCCTTCATGTGGAGATCGTTCAAAATGCTCATGACCAGACAAATCCTCGCGCAAATTCGCCCGAGGGACTGGTTTATCTCAGTGGATCTGAAAGATGCCTATTTTCAGATTCAAATAGCGCCCCATCACAGGCCTTTCTTACAATTCGCCTTCGAGGGCCAGAGCTATCAGTACACCGTCCTACCGTTCGGCCTGTCTTTAGCACCCCGTACATTCACGCGGCGCTCACTCCCCTGAGACTTCAAGGGATGCGAATTTTGAATTATTTGGACGACTGGCTAATTCTAGCTCAGTCAGAGTCAGAACTGATAGCACACAGGGCTTTATTGCTCTTTATTACTTTTGATTTGGGTCTCCAAATCAATTGGACCAAGAGCTTGCTGTCTCCCAGCCAGGAAATTTCCTTTTTGGGAACAGACTTAGACTCTGTGTCGATGACAGCGCGACTGACCTCACAGCGCGCTCGGCAGATACAGCGCTTAGCGGCCTCTTTTAAGGCCCCTCTATAGCACTGAGCTGAAGAAGCGCGTCCCGCTTTGGGCATGGGCCGCTGGGCGCATTCGCCTCAGGGCAACCTGGGGCTGTGTGACAGCACTGAAACCCTGGAAGGCGCCAGAATGGTACCAGTCAGGCGTGGATCTGGGAACGATCTCGAGAAGTAGTCTCGACGGATGCCTTCAACTCAGGTTGGGGCGCCCTCTATGTGGGCAGCCCACGAAGGGCGCTTATACATAAACTGTCTGGAGATGAAAGCGGTCGAGAACGCGCTGGGGCACTTTCTCCCCTTCCTAAAGGGCCACGATGTCTTAGTCTGCACGGACAATATGACGGTGGTCTCTTACATAAACCGTCAGGGTGGTCTCAGATCTCAGATCCTCCTTGCGTTGGCAAAACACCTCCTTGTGTGGTCTCAACACAACCTGCGCTCGCTAAGGGCGGCGCATGTTCCAGGCCATCAGAATGTGGGTCCGGACAGGTTGTCCAGAGACAACGTTCCCCCAGGGGAATGGTCCCTGCACCCTCAAACAGTCCAGTTGGTATGGGACACATTTGGCAGAGCGGAAATCGACCTCTTTGCGTCGCCAGAGAACGCGCACTGCCCAAAATTCTTTTCAAAAGACAGGGGCGCGCTGGCCCACAGCTGGCCCAGCCGCCCGCTCTATGCGTTTCTCCCGATAGCGCTGCTACCACAGGTGATCCAGCGAATCAGGGAAACAAAATGCTCGGAGGAGCCAAACATGGTTCCCGGAGCTGATGCGGTTAGCGAGCACAGCCCCGTGGCCCGTGCCAGTGAGGAAAGACCTCCTCTCGCGCCCCAATTTAGGGGCCCTACATGCATGGACCATCAACGGGTACCCACTGGTCTCCCAGTAGGAGTGCTGAATACGATCACACAGGCTAGAGCGCCGTCTACTAGACGGCTCTATGCTTCAAAGTGGTCAGTATTCTCCAGCTGGTGCTTGGCTCATAACGTAATCCCACAGAATAAATCCTCCTAGACCCCCGATGGTTCTGGTGTGGGACCTTTCCACAGTACTAGACGCTATGAAGGGCGAGCCCTTCGAAACGCTACAGTCCGTGGATTTGCAGTACCTTTTGTTTAAAACCGCTTTTCTTATGGCACTCGCCTCAGTCAAGCGAGTGGGAGACCTGCAAGCGCTCTCTGTGAGGGCTTTGTGCATTGAGTTTGGGCCTAACAACTCCAAAATTATTCTCAAACCAAGGCATGGGTATGTCCCTAAAGTGCTCTCAACTCCGTTCAGAGCGCAAGTCATTTACCTGTCAGCCCTTCCAGGGTCTGATGGCGAGGACTGCGTGAATCTTCTCTGCCCGGTTAGGGCGCTGAGAATTTACGTTGAACGGTCTGCTGCTTTCAGGCAGTCAGAAAAGCTCTTTGTTTAGTTCGGTGGCAGTGCCAAAGGGCTAGCCACTTCGAAACAGTCTTTCCAGATGGATAGTTGATGCTATCACGCTGGCTTACAGGTCTAAGGACCTTCAATGCCCAAAGCATCAGAGCCCACTCTACCAGGGGCATGGCCTCTTCATGGGCTTGGTCCAGTGGGGTTTCACTTCAAGATATTTGTATGGCGGCAGGCTGGGCCTCTCCGTCTACATTTATAAGGTTTTACAACCTGGAAGTTCCTGCGCTGCAGGCTAAGTTATTTTCTGTCTAAATGCCTGTCTGAACAGGCCATTTAGTCAGTTGCAATACAGTTCAGGCCGACCTAGGTCCCTCCTGTCTGTTATTATGTGCTAAGCACATAAGCACATAATTGTTCCTATAGGTATAGGATCATGATATATTTTAGGCCCACTACTCGTTGGTCTGAATATCACTCACTAATATAGTTCTCCGGGTATACACCCTTGGTGCCATGTGTGGGCACTTCAGCACACATGGCGTTTTACATTGGGTTCCCATAGCGTAAACTAGCTTACGCAACATGAGAGTACTCTCGTAAGAGAACGACATTCGGTTATTAACGTAACCTCGGTTCTCTCTAGAAGAGGGAACGAGTGTTGTGTAACCCTGCCGTGCTTGTGCTACGTTCTGGTTTCACTTCAGAGTGAAAAACCACGGAACACCCTATCTGGACTCGGCTTATATAGAGATAAGCCACACCCATTCTGGCGGGACGTGACGCGCGAGGGCGCCAGCGCCCTCATTGGTGCTTACGTCACGAATAGTCCATCAATAGGCTGCAGCAATTGCCGCAGAGCAACCAATAGGCGCGCGAGCTGCTTCGCCTAGGTCTGCTCTGTGCAGCAATGCGTTTTAAATAATGCAAAATTAAGGATAATTTTTGGCTTCAGTATTCTCGAGAAAAGGGGTTTTTCCCATAGCGTAAGCTAGTTTACGCAACACTCGTTCCTTCATCTAGAGAGAACCGAGGTTACGTTAGTAACCGAGTGTCGTTTCCTCCTGTCGTCGTATACTGTTCTTTTTAACCATCACTTCTTGTAAATATCTTTTTTTCTCTTCCTGATCCCATGTATCCTGCCACATTTTATTTATAGTATCTTTAATGATAACTTTAATTAATTAATTAATTAATTAATTAATTATAATTTGCTAAGTGGAAATTGTATATTTATGTTCTCTGCTTTCAGGGCTTCTTTTGCTAATGTATCCACCTTTTCATTTCCCTCAATACCCACATGCACTGGAACCCAGGTAAACTGTACATACAGTTAATCTAAAAATGAATTGATTTATTTCATCTAAAAGATCTTGCTTACATATAGATTTCCACTCTGAATACTTGATAGGGAGGACATGAATCTGATCAGATTACTATCATATACGGTTTAACTTCCTCTAACCCATTGCAGTGCTAAAATAATAGCCATTATTTCAACTAAGAAGACTGAGAGGGGATCTGAAGTTCTTTTTTGGATGTTAATGTTGTATTTTGGGATGAATACAGCTGCACCTGTCTTGCCAGTTATTGGATCTTTGGATCCATCTGTGTATATCTGTATTGAGTCATCAAACCTGGGGGCTGTTCCATAAACCAAGATTAGAGTATAAGCCAGGCTTATTTCGGTTAGTCAGGCTTATTTTTGGTAGATTCGGTTTCATAAATCAAACCTAAAAAAGTTCAAACTCAGTTACCCTGGCAACTTATGCTTGGAAACTAGCCTGGTCCAGGGCAGGCTAACTGTCAGGCTAAGCCTCAGTTGTTACACAGATCCTCAACACTGACCGACAAGAACACAATGATATTACCACTGACAGTCTCTAATACCATTATTGGACTTTATAAATACACAGTATACAGAAAATCAACTTAAATAAGCCTACAATATAGACAATATAGACACATATATAAGGCGTTTTAAAGTTGTCCGTTTAGGACATGTCATTTTTGTAATAAAGACATTTTAATTAAGGAGTGGCTCGGTTGTCAGAGAATTCTTTCTCTACACTGTCTCTTATATATATATATATATATTATGTACTTTATTATGTCTTATGTCTTTCAATTCAAACACATTTAACACAATTATACAAATGGACAGTTCCTTTAAAGACATAATATTTTCCCCCAATAAATATTCCTTATTTTTCCTTCTACTTTTTTTTCTTTTGTGATAATACCAACACATACATATAAATAAAACAATAAATAAATATTAATAAAAATATAACATTCACATATATCAAACTCTTATAATGAATGACACATAATTCCTAATAGTTATTCAAGTAATATTATTTAAATATCAAATATTCAATATTAAATAAGTAAATAAATAAAATAACAAATAACTAGAAATAAAAGGGAAGGTTACATAAAAATGTAGTTAATGTAGGTCAATATATATTCCTTTATTTTATGGAATATTCTTTGATTTTTAGAGTTGCACAGATCTTTTCAAAATGTATACATTTGTTCTTAATTTAATGTTATCCTCTCCATAATGTACTTTAGAAACTAAATCTAACCACTCATTTAAAACTGGGGATTCTTGCTTTCTCAAAAGTATTATTGCATTAAAAGCTGTAATTCTCAGCATTCTAAATAAGTATATATCATCTTTATAAAGTAGCATAGGTCCTATACTCAAAACTATATTTTGTATCTTTATATATTTAGTTTCTTAAAAAAAATCTTCCCTGAATTATAGGCTACTTCTGTTCAATTTCTTTTTTTTATTAGAAGTATTTATGAAGTTCACTGCAACTTATCCAACATCCTAAAGAGAAATTATTATAATTAGAAGATATTTCTAGTGTTATAAAATATTGCATATTAATTTTCCAAGCAAAATGTATATTTTAGTCAGAATTATTGCGCTCCTATTTGGCGCGCATGCGCGCAGCAGCGCTCATTCAATATGAAGATTAGCAGCAAAATGTATACATTTGCACGACTTTCTAACATTTACAGATGGAGAATATAACTGTAAGATGTAATTTTTGCACTGAGGGGGGAACAAAAACATGTCACAAACGCATAAAACAGCACAAAATATACGCTGTTTGATGGTGGATCGATTTGATCCACGATCGACCTCTAGGGCTGCTTCAGAAACGCGTGCACACGCAATTATCTAGACTAGATAAACCTGGATCAAATTAGTGAGATTGCGTGAACTTCAATTACCTTTTATGGAACCACTTTAGCCCCAACTTATTTGTTAGGCTCATTCAAGTCCGGTTTTGGAGTTTAATCCCCGCTTTTCTAAGCTTCATTTATGGAACAGCCCCCAGGTTACATACAACTAATTTAATTTATGTTTCATAAACATTGATTCCATGTGACAAAATTAGATCTAAAGTATGATTACGACAATGAGTGGATCCTGAGATGTGTTGGAACTGCAATAGAGTTTAGGATGTCTGTAAATGTCAATCCCAATGTGTCCTTTTCATTATCATCATGATATTAAAATCACCAACAATTAGGACTTTATATGCAGCCAGTACTAACTCTGATAGAAAATCAGTAAATTCTTTGATGAAGTCTGAACGGTGCCCTGGTGGCCTCTATACAGTAGCTAGCACAAATGTCAAATGGGATTTGTCATTTACACTATAAGACTTGATTTTCCTGCTAAGACAAAAGCTGAGATAAAACGTACCGTGCAATAAAGCAATAAAACGCACCATGGAGAGAAGATCTAAAAAAAAGAGCACAGGACACACTTTTCTCCTACTATATAATCTATATACCACATATGGTGTATCTTGTGAATCTATTGTTTTATCCTTTTCATGTTTGGTATCATTTTAAATGTCTCAGTGCGATCGGTAAAATGGTCTTAATTTCATTGCAGTCATTGGTATTATGAGAAAGATTGAAAACTTAGGAGAATCATGTTCTCCTCTTTGGGTGGTGTCTCTTCAATATATCTGATAATTCTCCCCTGTCCCCTGAAACCAGGTGTTACCCCCTGGGGTATGTTAATAGATCCAAAACAACTCTAAAAAATATTTGTACAAGCCTTTTGTTCTGGTCTGGGTATATAAGGGTAAGTGGCAGAGCAGTTCTTTGGGAACCGGTAACCAGAAAACCCCCATGCAGTGCTGTGTAATGTCTTCCCGAGGCTTACACTCGTAAAACACTCACACACCACTGTGTGTCTCTGTCAGGGATGCATTTCTTGCTCTTAGAGTCATCTTTGAGCAATTGATGTCATGTATTTATTATTTCTGAATTGGCTTCTAATTGTTTACATGTGTAAATTACACAATATTTTTATCTCCATCCATCCATCCATCCATCCATCTTCTTCCGCTTATCCGGGGCCGGGTCGCGGGGGCAGCAGTCTGAAGGGGGTCGCACACCGGACGAGAAGCACAGCCCCGCGCAGCGCCATGTCTTTAATATTTGAACACATTATTCTCTATGAGTGTACACACACCGGTGGCGCAATTCGGCGTCTGTCCACGGCGCCCAGCTACGGCTCAGGACCTTGTTCAAAACCCTGCCGCGCCACAGAGCGACATTTACATAGTTTTCTGTTAAATTTACATTTATTTGTTTCATATCGTCGTTAATGTATATACTGACTTCACCCTGTGCTGCAATATACATTTAGTTTTACATTAATTTACAGAAATCAGCTGCTTGAATGAAAATTGCTGATGTTATCGGATTTTCAGACGAGTCGCTCTGAGGTAAAGTGTGTTCAGACTGCAGACTTAGCAATGATTGTATTTAATTGTACAGTACAATCATTACATAGTACAGACATTATCTTAATTCCATAATGTCCTTAAACATAACAATATTGCTGGCCATAAACTGAAAAAGTGTGCATCCGATGTGCGATACCTCGAGTTGTCCTAGAGGTGATAATGACATAATGCCCGATAGCGCGATAATGTCCCGTAGATGGTCTCGCTAAAACCTTACACACACACACACAAAGCTTTAACCTCACACATGAGCAGATCCGTTTGCGCTCTGGAGACGCGTTCGGTCTTTCCACTATCAAATTCCGTCATGTAAATAGCGAATCCGCCATGGCGCGCAACACACCCATTACTCATTAAGAGAATAGGGACAATCCTTTTAGTTTGGTCTCAAGTTTTTTTCTCACTATAAACTGCTTTGATTTGGAGTGAGAGATACAGGGGAACTGGCTTTATTGTATCAGATACATGTCACTGCACTGATTGGTCCAGTTTTGGTCTGCGATCTCTAACCCAGAATAAAGCCTGCTCCAGAACAGCTTAGCCGTGTAGCGTAAGTTAACATGGTGATGAACACAACTGTTGGCCACTGTTAGCAACTGAAACTGGCTTTGTGAAACAGGCCACGGGACATTTTTGTTGTATTATGTCACAGAACTAAAGTTTATTTCACTATACGTTTGCTTTATCTGAATTTCAGTTTATTTTAATCATTGGATCTGTAGAAAACTTTAACTCACAAAATCACACATTGCCAGTGAAATGGTCCATTTATTTGGTATTGTACAGAGTTATTGTACAGATTTATATTATTGTACATACATCTGTTTATGTAATAACAGGCTTTATTTAACTAAACAAAGTAAAAAAAAAAAAACATGATCAAATTCAGGGAATTGTTTCATATATTAACAAATAACTGATTGTTGTTGTTTTTCTACAATTGTTTCCAGTCGCTTTTAATTTTGGTATTTCTTTGAGTAAGCGTTCAATCAAAATAATTTCCAATAATTTTCTTGTTCTCAAACATATAAAACACAAATCTTGTGGCATTTTACAGCAACACTAGTTTGTTAGTTAACTAACTATACATTTACTTTGTGAATAAAAAAAACAAAAAACATTTGCTCACTGTGACACAGAACAATGCTTTTTAATATGATTCACTAGATTCTTTGATTGGCTGAAACTCTTCTCACACTGAGTACAGTCGTACGGCTTCTCTCCAGTATGAACTCGCTCGTGTGATTTCAGGTTTCCAGACTGAGTGAATCGGTTCTAGTTAAGCTCTTCCCACGGTCACAACACACATTGTGTGTTTTCTGGTGCAGTTTTAAACTGTCCAGCCGTGAAAAACTCTTTGCACAGAGAGAACACACATAAGGCCTCTCATCTGAATAAACTTTTAGATTTGATGATGAAATAAAATCTTTACCACACTGATCAGTTAAATGGTTTTTCTCCAGAGTGAATGAGCAGATGATAACTGAGACCTGATGCTTGAGAAAAACTCTTTCCACACTGAGTGCATGTATACAGTTTCTCTCCAGTGTGAATTCTCATGTGTCTTTTAAGGGTTTGTTTAATTGTGAAACTCTTCTCACAGTGAGTACAGTCGTACGGCTTTTCTCCAGTATGAACTCGCTCGTGTCTTTTCAGGATTCCAGACTGAGTGAAACTCTTGTCACAATATGAGCACTTGTAAGGTTTTTCTCCAGTATGAATTATTTGGTGCTGTTTCAGATGCTCAGCTCTAGTAAATCTCTTCCCACAGTCAAAGCACATATAATCTCTCACTTCATTATGTGTTTTCTGGTGCCGTTTAAAATTGTCCAGCCGTGAAAAACTCTTTCCACAGAGAGAACACACATAAGGCTTCTCATCTGAATGAACTTTCAGGTGTTGTTTTAGTTGTGATGATGAAAAAAAATCTTTACCACACTGATCACAGTTAAATGCTTTTTCTCCAGAGTGAATGTGCAGATGATAACTGAGACCTGATGCTTGAGAAAAACTCTTTCCACACTGAGTGCATGTATACGGTTTCTCTCCAGTGTGAATTCTCATGTGTGTGTTAAGGTTTACTTTCCATGAGAAACTCTTTCCACACTGAGTGCAGGTGTGCGTCTTTTTGGCTTTTGTTCTTTGAATTGTAAAGTTACGATGTTCCTCCTCCACTTCATTCAGTTCTTGTCTTTGCTCTTTCACTCTTACCTGGTCTAAAATACAGATCAAATTAGAATCAGTTCAAGTGAACCATTATTTATTAACAGAAAGCAACATAGATCAGATCTTTCATTTTTTGTTCTGTCATTCACTTGTTAATATAGTAAAAATATGTTTGACAACTGCTATATACAAGGTTATGATCATTTGGATCATTTATCATCCATATACTGCTTAATTCACATCTACCAAGACAGTCAACAATGAAGAATCAAGAATGGACACCAACCTATTTGTTCCTCAGTATCTTCATGTTTTATTCTGGATGGTTCTGGATCACTCATGTCTTCAATCTCCTCTTTAATAAACTCCATCTTTAACAGTCACACAGATTTCAGCTGCTACTCCTGGAGTTTGTCCTTCTCTTGTAGGATGATGGGAATATTCCCAGTATTTATTGGTGAATTGTTGTGGGAGGGGCTTCACTGCAGGTGTGAACTGTGATCACTGTGTTTTTATCCAATCTACATTTAAAAAGTACAGGGCCATCATGTTTAACTGAGCTGCTGAAAAGCCTCTTTGTCTCCAAAAGTTCCCTGTTTTCAGCTCATTCATTATGGTGATGTCTGAGATCTTCAGTAAATTGGCACATTAAATCATTTTATTGGAGTCAACAGGCTGAAACAAACTACAGCATCATCACCTTTAACTTCAGTTCTTGTCTTTGCTCTTTCACTTCCATCTGGTCTGAAATAAACATAGTAAAACATTTAAGTTGTTAGAATGAGTTCAAGAAGGATAAAATGTGAATATTGAAGTGAACCCTGATTTAATAATGGAAAACAATTGAGATCTGTTTATCAAATATCATATTTTTGATGTACCAAAGGTTAGTTTTGTCATCCTCTTGTTAAATAGTCCAAATTTGAATGACAACTGCTGTACAAGATTATATATACAGGAATTAATACATTTTAAGATCTTTTTTAAGACTCCCTCCATACATTTTTAGACCTCATCGCCACTTCAAGTTTTAACCATTACATCAGCGACACCTTAAATTTACCATATATTAATTGTAAGATAGCACAACTAAACAGTCTTAGTCTGTGATAACTCCTTATCAATACAACATAATTTAGAAGGGTGGGAACGAAGTACAAGAGAATTAAATGAGTCACTAACCCAATGCAAGGTTTATTAGAAAGAGAAACCAGAAACCAGAATTAGACCAATAAACAAAACAATTGGGGTGTAAATCGGACAGTTCATCACGATACGATACGATATCGATTCTCTCAGCCAGCGATACGATATTTGCTGATACCTCAAAAAATTATGCGATACGATTATGATTCGATTCAGGGCCAAATCGATCGATTAATCAATATTTAGATATTATGTTCACACAACCAGTTATGTTTTTATTAACTCACAAATGCAACCAAAATATATAACATGAACGTTTAATTAAACCCTTTGGAAATTGCATGCCCTCTCCAAATTGGGACATTTACAACAGAAGAGGTCATTTGCAAGAACATTTTTTTGTGTGTGCATTCCAAGTAATATCAAACTGCAGCTGGGTTGTTTTGATTAATAATAACTTAAAAAAATACAAAATTAAAGTGAATTGAAAGTATGTTTTTTATATATTTAAAGTTTTTTGTTGTTGTTGCAGAAGCAGATAACTCCACATTTCATGTTACAGAGTTAAACAAAACCAAGTAATTGTTATGATACATAATACAACACTCGGTTAATATTTGTAACGTTAATCTCCTCAGATGACACAGACGCCTGACAAACTTTGCTGTTGTGATTAACATACACACACTACTTTTCCCTCAACACTAAACGTGCTGCTTTAGTAAGTTTCCATTTAAGTTTTATTTTCCTTTTACGCCCCGAAGAAGAAATCACGGGAAATCAAAGTTCGTTGAAATTATCCATCCTCAATCACTTTTAGTCAGCTTTGATGAAACTCCTCTTAGCTAGCGCATCTTTTCGAAGTGACATCTGACATGAATACTGCGCGCTGAGTCGCTAAAACGGACTTATCGTGTTGTGTTCAACAACAAGGGTGCTACTGCTGTCGGTTTCTGCTGTAAAACATGAACTTGCGATGCCTTGACAGTGGACAATACCGGCTTTCATGACAAAACGTGTTTAGGGTTCAGTCAATATTTGTCAGGGGTCTATTTCAGCTGAGGAGATTACCGTTATAAAGACACACCGGCAGACAGTATGGTGAGTAAACGAAAATGCATGCTTTGGTGGAAGGATGAGAATGTGGAGAGTGTCAAAATAAAGGTACCTTATATCTATATCTTACGCGTGGCATCGATGCATCGTATCGTTAGATGTAATATCGATGCATCGATCCATATCGATGTATTGTTACACCCCTACAAAACAATTGACAAAACTTATTGCAGAGAGAAAATAAACCTCTCTGAGCTAACGGGACAGTGAGTTCACACAGTATATTCAATAGACGTATTTGTAACATCAACTCTTATAACTATCTGCAAACCATAGCTCTTTTGTGATACACTTCTCATGACAAACACCTGACTGGTCAGACAGTTTTCCTGTGATTACGGAGTGCTTTGTGTTTCTGGTTTCACGTTCCCTGGTGCCATTTTACATTTCCAGAAACAACTTGTGTAGCTTAAACATTTTCACAAATTATTATACGCCTGTTTAACCGAAGCTAATTTGGGTGGGTTTCTCGCATCCCCATACAATGTCACTTCTCTGTCTTTTGAGGCCCTGATGAGAACGTCGGTCTCCTCGCCTGTGAACCGCTCCTGGCGTTCGCCTGGCAAATCTGCCATTATAATAGCAATCCGCCATGGAACAAGCGCACCTGCTTTTAAAGGGAATGTGAGATGGCGCTCTGATTGGTTTATTGCACGTTACGCCCAAACCACACCTATGAGTAATGTAGCTACTTCAGACCAACACATTTTAGATTTTTAGAGATCCGTCCACAAAGTTACTTGCGTTTCTAGTTTGATACTTGTGTTTTAGATAATAAAATAGGGCCCTAAATGTTTTTATTCTTTAAATTTGTTTACACATTAATATTTTCAACTAAAAGAAAACCTTATGATGTAACGTAAGCTTGTTGTGTATATTACATTTCCCTATTAGTAAATGATGTTGTTTAACATCTGTGCGTAAAGGGACATATGCGCGAGTCAGAGAGCGCGCAAAAAACAAATGACATCAATTCTAGCTGGATTCCATAAATAAACTGCACCGATTCCCACTATTCGCCTACGCAAGGATTAAATTCAGGCAAACTTTAGCATACAGTAGGTAGCCAACCAGAATGCCTATTACCACCGCAGCAAAACCACCGCGGCAAAAATAAACCAGTCGAAAGTCATTCGCGAAATGACCGCCAGGTGGCGCAAAGGGATATTGTGCAAAATAGCAGCAATTGCATTTTGAAATGTAAGTGGGGTTAATGTCAATTAACAGTAACGATGAAATACTCAACTATGGTAAAAAGAATAGAATTTTTTTTTAGGACAGAAAAATAGAATGAAAAGTTAAGAATAGAGACGACAACAATAGCCTATATTTCATATTGTAGGCCTATGTGGGCGACATAAGCCTTTTCCCCGGGGGAGCAGCGCGATAACAAAAAAACAAAAACAAACTAATAAAAGAAATAACAAACAAAAATAAATTAGGTGCAATGAAGATGATTATTTTTACTATTATATTTGTCTGTATTATATTTGTCTCTGTAAAGTCCAAACCAGCGTTTTAGTCACGTTCATGGTTCCAGTGGCCTTAATGCATGCACGGCTTTTCAAAATGTCACAAAGCGTTTTGAGATTAATTTGAATGAAATATTGAAGTTTATAATTAAGTGTTTTGGCACACCACACAATGCATTGTTCTAAAGTCGGGTTGTGTGGAGCCAAAAATGTTTGGAGCCACAGTTCAGTGCTTTATCGTGCGTGCAGGACAAAAGGTGTTAATGTTCCGTCTTTCATATGGACCGTGTCGGATAGCCAGCCTGATGAGCAGGCAAAGGCAAAATTCTTTTAAGGATAAATCTCTCGATGGGTCCAAATGTAGGCCCTATATCTTATTAAATTATAAATATTGTAGTCTATTTATTGTATTTAAAGTTTTTTCACACAACATTTCAATTGAAGTGTTCAATCCAGTTGTTTCAACTGGTTTTGTAGAGTTTTAGAATGTTTGAGCAGTGTGTATGATTGTCATGTAGGATTTGAGGGCGAACCAAACACAAATGAATCTTCCAGGTGATTCGTTCAAAAATAATTCCACACAAAACTCAACATTCCAGACCCCCAAATCACCAGTCTAATCTAGGGCCATAAATGGAGTGGGCTCCAGCCAGGTCTAAAGCTTCAAAGAGATGTGCCCAACTAAAGGAGAACGTCGTCAACGTTAGATAGTTTGGAAAAGACTGATTGGTTCAGAGATGGCACGGCTCAGAACCCACCAAGATACTGGCAGAGGTTGTTTGAACCCATGACAAATGATTTAAAACAGACCTCCTACTTTTTAAGGACCTTTGAACGGCCCCAGGGTTGAAATCTCTTAAAACCACAGAGACTGAGACTTTACATATAACATACATAAAATCATCCCAAAACAATTATTGACGAATTTCTAATCAAATATTGTTCAACTACATAATCCTATATTGTATCTACAACCTCTGTATATGTGTCTATTATGCTTAGATCACATACAAGTCATGTAATTGTTATAACTATTAGATGTTTGAATGAAAGTGTGTCTTGATTCCTATCAATACATTCATATGTTCTTAATTCAGAAGATGGCTTGATTGAAATCTGTGTAAGCCGAGTTTAAAATCTTAGAACCCGAACAAAGCCAGAGTTTTTAGTGGGGTTGAAAGAGTTTGGTTGAGTTGAATTTGTTCGCTAGAGCAGATTTACAGAAGTCATGGAGAAGCCATGACGAGTAACCGGACAGACAGACAAGTAACCATGTAGACGAGCAGACAAAAGAACCCAAAATCAAGAACATGGGTTAAACAGCTTCATTCAAGCCATCTAACTACTCTCGTCTCAATTTTCTTTCTTTTTCTTAGTTTTCTTTTCTTTTCCGTTGAGAGTCTCGGTTCTAAGTTAAATTTTGCTGCAAAGTTTCGTTTAAACAATTCGACTGCAAAGCCCGCTTTCCAACTTCAAAGACTTTCCATCCACCCGCCAACACGCCACGTGATTGGCCGCCCAAGACATCTATCCAGGCACGAGGAGACCGCAAGCCAGTCAACGAACCCGGGAAACACCCTTTTACACAGACAAAAGGAATCCCCAAAGAAAGGCAAAGACAAGCAAGTAGCCTCCAGACTCTTAACTGAACTGGTGGTTTGATATAACATTTAATAACCCCGCCTAAGAAACGATAGAAGGGTTAAATTAATGATTGATGGTTTGTTCAGGTTATGTTTTATAAGTGCATATAGAAACTTGGGATTTCATCATCTCACTCTTAAAACTCATTCTTTCCTCACTCTCTTTCTTTCTGCAACTCGTATGAATGTGTGTGTGTGTGTCTGATTGTGTTAGATATTAGTTTTATGTGTTAGAATAATCAATAAAGTCTTCTTTGTATTTTAAAGATAATTGTTCTTGTGTTATGTGCTTAAGAATTTAATGTCTTAAACTGCTAATCTAAGTTACCTTGCTTATACATAGTCATTCACTATAGTTTGGATATTTACATCAGTTTTATAGCTGATAGTTACGGCCCGTTCAAATGAACGCTGGACGAGCATTTGCTCGGCCGTTTAAGTGATTAATTTAAGATTCCCTATAAATTAATTAATTCCTTTTGAGCTAAATTGACCTGTCTGACCCTACACATTACTACAGTCAACAATCTGGCATTATCTAAACATGAACTGTTGACGAAACGCGTTCATGCCAAGAAACGAATAGGAGTGAGCAAAATATACAGAGCTCTTTAATTCGCAATCAACCTCGTTTTATTGTAAGATGAATTCAACAAGGCATGCTGTGTCTTTGAAGCAACAAATGCTAAATAATTTGTTAGTTTTTTTTCGTGATTTGTATGGATGACACGCAGCGACCATACAGTATTATCAGCTGTATGATGTGTTTTTACCCTGAAATGTTTAATTTCGAAAGAAACCCGGCGCGCACAGTGAGGGAGACTAAATAAACTTGCTAAAAAGAGATCCAGGGTGCGAGAGAGACAAAGGAAAACGCATGTTCTTAATTTATGTTGCTTTAGACTATTTTCGTTCTGTACTGTTTTAATTGTTTAATTTAGCTGCAATTTCTTTTGCAATACAAATTTAAAATGTCGCAAGAATAAGATTGTTTCTTATTTTGCATCGTAAAGGAAATAAACTCTAAACTCGATGCGATTTAAGTTTATTAAATAAATAAACTATCCCAACACTTTATTAAACCTTGAAATGTGCGATGTGGTTTCAAACTTAATTAATTTTTGTCTTCTTTTACATTTTCATTGGTTTTTATTTTGAAAGCAATACTATTTGTGACCCGATCTGGCGAAATGAGTCGGAAGTCGCAACGTTACATTTTAAGATGTGGGCCGATTATGTGGAAAAACAATGTAATAATAGATTTTTTTTGTTGCTAATTTCAAAGAACAGACATTCAAAAATAATCTCCCAAAGTTTCGTAGTCCAGATAATTGAGTAAAGGTATTTAAATTACTATTAAAGTTTACAAAGTTTTACTACATTCGCTGGAAATAAACATTGCTTTTCTCAACTCCTATCGTCACCTCTGAGCATTTCCCGGGTATCCCCTGAAACGTCACTATCTCTGCTCTCCAAATGCTGTTACACGTTGTATAGAACCAATCAAAAAGCTTAGAAATGTACACAAATGCTGATCATTTGTCGATGGGAAGCCGTTTCGACTAACCGGCACGCGATTGGTCCAGCCATCCTCCTGTCAGACTCGCAGCGAGCGGTCTGTGTAATAAACAAGCTAGCAGATCTCCTGAGAAAGATTAAATATTATTAATTTGAGAAAAGTCGCTGTCCAAAGAGAGCAAAGTTGCCAAAGCGTCGCACACTGAGTCCGCGTTTTTTTCGTATGCGTTTTTTCGTCTTCGTGATTCGGTGGCTCCGAAATGTCAAAACACCATTCAAACTGCTTGCTACGGATGCGAAAAACTTACAATTTTTTTTATATAACGGATGAAAGTTTCGTAGACAGTGTGCAAGCGTGATTGACATAACGTGAGGTCGAATTTTTTTTTTTAACGTGCGAAATTTTCGGATGCGAATTTCAGACTCAGTGTGCAATGGCCTTTATCTGTACAAAAATATCCGTGAGATTTGCCCAAAACCACCAGTTGAGAAAGTAAGTTGTCCCTCTCCCTGCCCAGCTTAGAAGAAAAGAGCTGAAAGGTGAATTTAATGTCAAATTTGAATCTGAGTGAGTGTATTTACGGTGTATGGATGTGAGTGAGTGCAAATGTGAATGAGTGTAGCTATTTATCTGCAAGGAGAATCCATTACAATGTGTTTGATTAACCCAATATTTAACTGTTGGTATCTCCGTTATGAATTTGTTACACTGTTATTGTCAACTAGCCTACACAAAGATATGATTGCATAGACTAGCATTATTTGATCTGTTTCCTTGTCTCTCTGCCTCTCTCACTTTCTCTCTCACACTCACACACACACACACACACCCTCTCTCTCAAGCAAAAATGTAGCTCTGTTCAATCTTTCTGATTTTAGTAAATTTTTGTAAAAGGTAGGCTACTTTTAAATTATTTTTTCAAATAAAAACTTTAAAATAATTTAAGCTTCAGCCTGATTTAATATCATTTATATATATATATATATATATATATATATATATATATATATATATATATATATATATATATATATATATATATATATATATATATATATTAATGTCTTTGGTCAAATTAAGCTGTAAAATAAATAGTTTTACCCTTTAAATGCAATGGATTTTGAAAGATATTTTCTCAGGTTTTCAATTGGAAAAAGAGGGCAGACGACCATAATTCAAATGTGTATATCTTTACAACCATTCAAGGTATGACTTTGACTAGGATATCATTTGAATGCTTATGGTTTCCTCTTTCCATTAATACCAAAATCTCAATTTTGAAATTTGGGTCACTGTGACTCATTTTGCTGGATCAGGTCACATTTAGTTAGTCTGTTATTTTGTGTAGCCATGACAAAATCAGTCTTTTTCTGATTTGTTCCATGTATGGATCTGTTTTGAAAAATTTCTTCCATTGCTATGGCTGGGTATCACTGTCAGTCATCTCAATTTCGTGAATGATTCACAAAACAATATATATATATATATATTTTTTTTTTTTCAGATACATTTTAGATTTTTATTTTCCTTTTTGGACAGTTTATTTTCCAGTGTTATCCATAATCATTTCCTTTGTCATTTTTGCATAATTCTTATAAGGCTATTACGAGGGCCATTGCTATGGTTTCAGACCAACCTGCATAGCAATTGGAAGACAAAAAAAAGGGGCTGACACTGACCCATTAGCAAGAATGAGTAAAACATGACTTGACATTTCATTGGCACAAAATGGTCTCTGTTTTTCACCCTTCCAAATATTAGAATCTTTAAGAAACATGAATTGTGAATATCACAAACTGAAATTAGAAAGAATAACCAGTTTAGTGTACGTTTTAGAGACTTTGGGAACCTTGGGACTTCTACTGCACAAGCAGCTACATCCCTGGGACTTCCAAAAGCAAATGGCAGTTTGAAAATACTTTTGTAGTGAAAGTCGCTCTTTTTTAAGTCAGAAAAGTTGTAAAGGCTGCATGGAATCCTTTCCCAGAGTCAAGAGAATCAGGGATGGGGACAGAGATGAGTGAAATGTCTGCAACAAAATGGCTACCCTAGGGAACGAGGCAAAAGTACAGCTGGTAACCCATTTCCTATGAATGAATCTGACTTCAACCAGAAGCAACATCTTTCAGAGGTATACAGTATATTTTTCCCAAACCCCATTGCAAAGGCAACTATGAAACAGAGCAGCTTAATAAACCAAAAAAATAACCTTTGTAATGAAATAATGTTTTTGTAATTAAGTAATATCAAAAATCACTTAAACCTGGATCATTACATATCTGAAGCATGGTCAGTACTTTTGTTTTCCTTCAATTTGAGATTCGCTCTAAAAATGCAAACATGTCGTCTCATTTCATACTAATTCAGGTGAACCTGGTAGAGATCACCCCCTCATAAAGAGAACAATGTTTACCACCTGTTTTGTTTTTAAGGGTCACTGAGATAATAAATCAAGACCCTTACTAGCAGAAGTAATTTGAGCAGAGGAACTGTGCTGATATACTGGGGGTCAGAGGAAGTGGTCAGTCCATGTCCAAATGGGTCAAATGAGGGATAATAGTAAGGGGGAAACCAGGAGGTTGCAACATAACCATTGAAGGACACATTTTAAAAACGTTTGGGTCCCCATGGAGATGATCTTGCAGCAGCCACAGGTGCACCAAAACTGGGGAATTCCTCAGAGCTGCTCATATCTGGCTTCATCAACCTTCTCTGGACGGCCAGTCACAGTCACTAAATTTGGATCTGCAGCCCCACTCTGAGGGAACCGAACATCAACCTTAAACTCATCCATGATCTTGCGGATTCCCTTGCCACGTGCCCCTATGATGCGAGCGTGGACTCTGCTGTCCAGAGTGATGTCTTCAGAGATCATTTCCTCCAGTTCACCCACTATAGCCTGAATGGCATCACGTGCCGCCACAGCATTTTGCTCATATCCAGTAATGGTAATCTGATCCTGGTTCTCATCATTTTTCTCTGGAAACTGAATGTTGACCTCATGCTCATTGCGGATTTGGGTGATAATGGCGCCTTTGCGTCCAATAATCTTAGGGTGATACTTGGGATCCACAGTGATGGTCAGCTTGAAGCTCCTGAGAGCTCGATCCTCCTGTTCAGCCTGTAGCTCTTTGACACGCTCAAGAAGACCATCTTTAGCGCGGTCAAGGTGGGAGGCCAGGCCAGTAATGGAGATAATGTGAGACTGTAACTCATGAGCAGGCACTTGAATATTAACCTCAAACTCATCCATCATCTTGCGAATTCCACTTCCTTTTTGGCCAATGATGTAACGATGAAGCTCAAAAGGCACTTCCACCGCAATGGTCACCGGAACCAAAGTCTTTAGCGCCTCAACAGCAGCTTCACATCTCTCTTTGCGGCCAGAGAGCACAATGACATCACACTTCTTTGGGGCCAAAGGATCAGCAGGTTCTTTCACCTCTCCATTGGCTTCTCCATTCTCCTGAACTGGAGCATCAGTTGATGGTGCTTGCTGGTCCTCTCTGTCTGGAAACTTGATCTGCACATTGTGGTCTTTAGTAATCTGCTGTATGCGAGAGCCCTTCGGCCCCATTATGGAGCGGTGGAACTTCTGAGTGATCACACACTCCATGGTCACTTGCGCACCCAAATCATCAATCAATTCCAGCATGCGTTTCATGGCAGCCTCCACACAATCTTTGGCTCCCTTTAGGGTGACCTTATCACTCTGTGAGCCAGTTCGGGGGAAACTGACTATAACACCACCATACTCATCAGCGATGTCCCTAAGGACTTGGCCACGACGTGCCACAAAGAAACGATGGTGCTTGGGATCAACGATCATGGAATCCTCAACAACATTATCCAAGCTCTTAATGAGTGCCTCCAGCTCCTTCTGTGCTTCTGCTACAGCTTCCTCAGTACAGATGACAGTGATCAGCTCCTGATCCTTGTCTTCAGCAGTAGGGAAGATGATCCTGGCGCCTGTGCTGTCCCGTACTTTGCGGATATTTGCACCTCCTTTTCCAATAAGGAACTTGTGGTATTCAGGTTTGGCACGAAGCTCAACTGTGTGGCTTTTAGTTTGCTTCTCTTCTGCCAGGGACAGCAGCTGTTTCTTGGCTTTCTCGACCTCCTCCGCTGGGCCTCTGATTGTCACTGCATCGATGCCAGAGCCCTCCGTTGGGAAATGGATATGCACACCACCACACTCCTCCATGATGGAACGCACAAAACGCCCCTTAGAACCAATTAGGGAATTGTGCAGTTTTGAGGGGATGGACACCTCCATCTCTGTAATATTCGCCAGTTCTTTCTGAATGGCAATGATCCTGGTTTTTGCTGCCTCACAGTTTGCCTTTTTCCCTGTGATGACAATCATTTCAGAGTTGCTGTTTTCCGCAGGCAGGTCAATCTTAGTGTTAGTCTCTTCACGAATCTTCTCTATATTTGCTCCTCCTTTGCCAATTATGTTTTTGTGGAATTGCTTGAAAATGGGAACTGAGACAGAAAAGCTGTTCTCAACCATTTCAGCCACCACTTTCTGCATAAACTTTGCACATTTTTCCACCTCAGTGCGAGGCCCACGCAGTTGTACAATGTCACTTTTCTGCGCTGGGTCAGGGAAGTTGATGACCTCAGGGAACTTATCCCGAACTTCCTTAATTTTCTCCCCTTTCTGTCCAATGATGGCTCGATGAAAACGCTGTTCAATGATCATGTCCTTTGTACGCTCATTCTCCATGCGTGACGCTAGCTCCAGCAGCTCCTTCTTGGCCTCCTGCACGCCCTGGGGGTCACCCTCGATACGGATAAGGTTACTCTTCTCATGGTCAGGTGGAATGCGGACTGACACTTCGTGCAGTTCCTTTATGCGGTTAATGTTTGCACCGCTTTTCCCAATTAAGTGTCGGTGGAACTTGGGGTCCACACTTATCTCAGTGTAGTCCATTCGACTAACCAGATCTGTAACGATTTCTTGAATCTGGCCCTGTACTATCTGTACGTCTTTAGTGGGCCCCTCCAGCGTGATCTTGTCCTCACCCTCAGTGAACTCGATGTGCACCTTGGGCATTTGCTGCGTGATCTTTGCCAGATTCTGTCCCTTCTTGCGAATAATGAAACTATGAAGCCAAGAGGGAGCAGAGACTGAGGACACAGTGTAGCTGTTAGCCTTGGCATACACTTCAGTGAGTGCCTGGCCCAGCCGGTCTGGCTCCCCACGCAGGATTACTGTCTCTGAGCTGCTGTCGAGGGGTGGGATCTCGACCGAGACGCCGGTCCTGTCCAGGATCTCTTGCAGGGTGTTACCCTTAGGCCCAATCACATACTTATGCTGAGATTTCTTCACCTCCACTGCAATAGTGGTTGCATTCTTCTTCTTCTCCTCATAAATCTTGATCTTGGCCAAGGCCAGGGCCACCTGCTCTTTTTCCCCAGTGATGACAATCTCAGTTTTGTTCACACTGGGTGGAGGGACATTAATGCGGGCTCCCGTCTCCTGCATCAATTCCCCCACCAGCTTACTATAAGCTCCAGTGAGGAAGGGGTGGTAGACCTTTTCAATGTTAATTCTCTCCACAGCACGTTTATCCTGCTCGGCAGAGATGAGCAGGATCTCATGCTTGGCCTTTTCCAAGCCTTCCTTGGTTCCAGAGATCTTGATCAGGTTACTGGGGTCTTCGGGTCTAGGGATCTGGATCTTGGTGACAGTCTTCAGCTCGAGCTCCTGTAGCTTCTCCCCATTCTTGCCGATGACAAAGCGATGATGTTCTTTGGGGATGGCCACAGTAGCTGAAGCCTGAGTCTGCAGTCGGGACACAATCTCTTTGCGGGCTTTCATGACAGCATCATGTTTCCCAGAGACCATTATGGAGAGGCCTTGGTCTTTAGCCATGGAGAGTTCCAGGTGGGCTCCAGTCTTGTGCATGATGTCAGGACACACTTTAGCCTGGTCTCCTTCTCCAAACTGGTTTATGTCCTTGTACTTGCGCTCTTCCAGAGGCACATGGAAAACCTGGGTAATTATTGAGGACTTGAGAGGTTTAAGTTTAGATGTCCAGGCATTTCCAGTCTCCTGTACCCCCTCTGGCATAGGCTTTTCAGGCAGAGGGGGAAAGGCATCCTTGTAGGTGGGGAGGCTATCCTCCTCTTCAACACCGCTAGAGCCCGCCACAGCAGCTTTGACCTGCTCTGGCAGAAGGCCACTGCGATGCTCATTAAAGCTTTCTTGCGTAAGTACAGCGACTGAGCTCATGGTCGAAATCCCACGTTTACACGGAGTCCGAGTGTGCCACAGCTAAATGGTCAGTTACCAGATAATCCGTCCTGTAAAGCTCCCCGTTCGTGTCAGCCTGCCATCTTTTGCTTGTGTTTGTGTTCCCGTCTGCCCTGTGTGGTGCAGAAGCTTGTAGTGAAACTCCACTGGCAACAATAATTTAGCAGATTAAAGACGAGCTTCTTCATTTTCATTTTCTGACGCGATCGGCTGACAATCTTCCTTCAACAGTTTTGTCGTCTGTGCAGCGGCTCTACTGGAATGTAGCAAATTTATGTTGTAATGTGCCATTATAATTAAACAAAACGCCTGACTTTAAATAAACAGTTAATAAACTCGCTAATAAACGGTTACCTATTTAAGCACCAAGAACAGTAAAACATAAAAGGCTGCATTCCATGTAGGCTTCAATGAGATTCAATCTCGGATTGCTTGAAGCTCCGCGAGGCTCATGTTGCGTTGACCACAGAGCTACCGTTAGAACTCTGTTGGGATAACGTCTTTTTAGGGATGCAGCGATTACCGGATTTCACAATTAACCGCGCTTTAAAACGTCACGGTTAATTAATCGTAAAGACTATGCTACACCGAGTGTTCTGCACTGAACGGAAATTTTGCAACTAACACAAAACGAAAACAAAGTTGCACCAGCTTAAAGTGCCTTGCTCATCAGTCACTATGGCAGAGGGACTAAGCAGCGACGCTCTATTTCCACCGAAAAAACACCTAAAGTCAGCAGTGCGCACATTTGTACTGTAACGTGCTGATCTACCCATTGGTCCCATAAAACGTTAAAAAATGAGAGAAATGAGTAGAGCAGACATATAGATCTGAATAAGAGTGACGATGCAGAAAAGAGCTCTATTCGGTATGGTTTTCTGTGCGCACACAGCCGACCCGAAGCGTGCAGCCATGCACAATAGACTCTATACAGCGTCAGTAGTAAAACTACTGTAGATTTAGTCGACTATAATCTTATTGTGCTTCATCGACTAAAACAATTCAGATGACTAAAATATGACTAAAACTAAATGGCATTTTAGTCAAAAGACTATGACTAAAACTAAATCAAAATTTGCTGTCAAAATTAACACTGTGGTGAGTGATCATGTGATAGTATACATTAGTAGTGTTGTGAAATTAATTGATGCATAATAATCGTGATAATCGTTAAATCGGGATTATTTCTCAGACAATAATCGTACTTACAAAATCTGTAATCGTTGCATCCCTACGTCTTTTATGCTCTTGCAAAGCCTCATTGATGTAACCTAACATGTTTCTATTGCAATGTTTTATTTTGAAATGTTTTCATTATTTATTCAATTTAATTTCAGTATTGTGATTATGAATTCATTTAACTACAATGTTTCACTTGAATTTATCTGCTACCAGCTTTCAATCGCTCTGAATGAGCCGCGGCGCGGCGGCAGATTACGCAATAGAGAGAATAAACTGACACTTTTCAAAGTCTGTGATTGCAGTGCCTCTTAGTGGTAAAGGGCAGCAAATACACACCCGCAATTTCCCGCCGGCGGCGGTAAAAGTATTATTCTGGTTGGCTACCTACTGTACAACTAGCCTGACGTCGTCATACTCAGATTCTAGTCATAGTGTGAGTTTGATACTGCTCCATTGGGCTGTGATTATGGGGCGTGTTTCAAACGAACCAGGAAAGAAAATGCCTCTGCACACAATTGGATAGACCTACAACCAATCAGAGACACGGAGTGACAAATCCCGTAGGAAGGACGGCAAAAACATATTTCCGATCGACAAATGCCTTGATCGCTGTTGTCTGTTCCTCTTTTAAAATTAATGCACTGTCGATATCTTCTATAACAGACGCGATGGCTGAATCTACACAAACTAATTCAACCCAAGCACTCTTTGGTGACGTGATCCAGGCTAGCATACAACCTCTTTGGACAAATATACATAGTGAATAGATTATACAAAATGTAATACCTTGGAAAATGGCATTTAAGACTTTTTAAGGGCCTTCATTATTTCTCAATTCATTTATCAACTTTTAATACTTTTTTAGACCCCACGGACACCATGTATCATGTCACTTTTGCCATGCAAAAGTGAAACAGTATTTCCTATTCTATTAATAGTAAATACTGTTATAGGCCTAATCATTTTGCTGGTGGGATTCTCTCTGAAATTTGTCTAAAATCCTCCGGCCATGATTAAAGCATATTTAAAGGCATTGTCTGGAGTCTGTTTAGTTATTGCTGCGCAGCAAATTAGTGGAGCACTAGAGATCTTATTTTAGTGTTCATGGGGGTCAAGACGTTGACCGACTCAGTCGACGTCATTTAGTAGACTAGACCCAGGAAAACTAATGTCGATCAGGAGACGTTCGGGGGCGTTGATTAGTAGACGAGACCCAGGTAGATTTAAGTCAGGTGTGAAAGAATGAAGAAAAATCTTCCACAGTATCTAACAATATACTGTATATAAACTAAGTCAAACAGCCAGTGATTATCATGCATTTAAAATAATCGAAACAATTAGTTTTTTTTTTTTTATTGAAAATAATGTTTTGTGTAAAAGGTAACTACAGAATTAAATGAGAGAATCTCGTGATTCGGATAATAAATGTTTTTGTCTTTGAACTTTTATTAGGCCTATACAAATCAAATTACAGAAAAATAGGTTGTCAACTTTTTTTGTCTTGTAAAGTTAAATAGCAGATTTCAACTAGCAACACAAATTAACCACATCTGCAGTGTATTGACAGAGGACACACAATAAACACACACACCTTCAGATTCATTGGCCCTAATTTATCAAAAGTGCATACACCAAATTTCCAGCGTACACCTGGCTGGCGTACACCCAAAACCACGGTGACTTTGATATTTATCAATATGGACGTTGGCGTACGGCACGCTCAAATCCTACGCCAGGTCAGGAGGTGGTGTACATGTACGCACGTTTTGAGTTAGTGCGGAAATGCGCAGAAAAACAATTCCTAACACCACAAAACGCACTGACAAACTAAAAAATATGAGGAGCTCTTTTCCAAAACGCGATAAACGCCATTTTTAAAAATAAATTTGTATTTTATTTCTATTAATAAACTAGTGTTGTGTCTGCAAAGATGAAATTGATGATCACCATCTCCGTAGTGAACGCGCCTATAGAGAGAGTAGCCTATTTCTTTTCATTTATAATTGTTTAGTTTAAAGACATTTCAAGCTTTCTTTATAGATATATTTCTCATGTCTGTGAGGCATATACTGAGTTTCGGTTAATTTGTGATGAGATGCGCTCCAGTTCACGTGCAATGCAAGGGACCGCGCCCGCGCCTCCATGTCATGACTCATGATTATATTGTCTGCTATTTGCTTCTTATTTATTAAATCCAGGCAATTGGTTGATGAAAAAAATATTAAAATTAAGATACAATTTATACAAAACGAAATTCACTTTAAAGAAAGGCTTTCTACAAAACAAAACTTAATTAAGTGGCCAAAATCATGTCTGAGCATGTCTCCCGATATATTGCGCATCCTATCTTAGCCTATGTTCACTTTTCATAATCAACATAGATGGGGAAAAAATAACATTATAATTTAACAAATATGAAACTAAATGCACTTAGTTAATGGCTACAACACGTAGCCTAATAGTAGGCCTGAATATTGTTATTACTTTTTTCAAGTTCGGCAGGAATGACTAATAGCCTAAATGTGTTACTAAATGATTTTTATGTATTTTTAACATTGTTGTATTTAAGGACTGTATTTGTGTGTTATTTTTAAATTATTTGTTTTATGTGGTGGACAATATTGGAAGGTGACATTGGAAATATTTAATTTATTTAACTATTTATTTTGTTTGGCTTTTATTTATTTCATGCAGTTGCACTTATTTAATTTATATTCATTTATAGTATGAGTCCCTGATTATATGTTGCATGTTCTCTTGTTGTTGTTTTTTTTTTTTTTTTGACAAAAAATGGATTTATAGCGTTTTGAAAAAAAAAATACAATTAACTTTGAATTTATCATCAACAATATTGTTGTTTTATTTAATAATAATTTTTCATGATGGTGATGGTCTCAATCTCCACGTCGGAGAAGTGTCTCCTCTTTGCCGTCTTCCGTGTGTCCATGGCGTAAAATGAGGGCGTGGGGGAAGCGGAAACTTGGGCCGTTTCTCAATACCAAGTACGCAAACTTCGGACTTGCGTCCTTGGTAGTTCGGACTTGCAAGTTCGACTCGGGAGAACGAACTCCCGAGGACGGGAGGACGCGAGTCCGGTTATTCTGCAAATGGAACAGTGCGTTCTTGATCGCGTCACTCAGCTCGCTCTGGTTACTCCAGTTATCTCTTTATGTATATTTTAGGCAACCATAAAACGAAATATGTTAAAACACCACTCTGCCTCTTTTCATTTGAAAAAATATTAAACATATTAATGGCCACACAAATCTGGTTCAGGCAATGCGTACATTATCTTCAATGCATTTATAACACGAAATATAAAACACAACCCTTCTTTTTTTTGTTTTCATTCAAAAAAAACGAATCATTAAAACGGACATTTAAAAAACAGACAGGGTTGTGTCATTTTATTGTATTATACATGTCCATACAGTGAAAACAATGTAAAATAAATATTAAAAATATTCAAATTATTTTAAAATATATTAAATAAAATTTTAACTTTTTGTTAAATGTCCGTTTTAATGATCAATCCAGTATAAGAGTAGCCTAAAAGGAATAAGAAGCTATATAACGAGAAATAAAGCAAACGATTCAGTCAAACATAAGTCAGCTCTCTAATAGTGCTACAAAGTTAAATTTAAATAGCCTAAATATAAAGGTAAGAAACTTCACTTTGCCCTCAGCCAAAACAAATTGCCATGGAACAAACTATAGATTACAAACTATATATTAATCTATATAGATGAATTGTTTAACCACTAGACTAGAGACATCAGAGCCAGCGGCAAACATCAGAAGCACTAGCCGAGGAAAAGCTGTTCCAGTCGGGGTTAATGAGCGCTGAGCGCCCGCTGATTGTCTGGATCTCACAACTCCGAAAACGTCAGATAGATTTTTCAAATAGGCGCTCTCTTTATAAATAAACCACAGATTTGAGCTTTAAACAACTACATTCTCGACTGAAACACTCTTAAAATTGCATTTCGTTACACAATAACAGTAGTATTTTGATATTACGCGGGTTTTCTCCTCTGCTATTGACGATTGCTGGTTGGTGCGAGATGCATTCTGGGATACCTGGCTGTCTCGAGTCCGCACAAGTCACCTCTCGATGCATCCTCGGTAAACGGGGCGGATCAAGAGCACATCCGGGGATTTGAACTGATCTTGGCTAGATGTGAACTTTGAATTGGAACAGTACTTGGGCAACGACTGATGACGTTTCACAAGTCCACAAGAATACAAGTACAGACAAGAACGCATATTGAGAAACGGCCTTGAATATATAGGGGCGTGTTATTCTAATGACGATCGTTTTCAGCCGCGCCATTTACCAAGGGCAGGTATTGCGTACACCTGTATTCAAAGGTACGCACAGCTTCATAAATCAGGCGGTGAGAGGAGTGTAAGCATAATCTTAAACCAACATATACGCCCGTTTCTACGCAAGAATGATAAATGAGGGCCACTGTCTTTCAGCTTAAGGATGTATGAGAAAAGACACATTAATTACCATCCACCCCAACAATAATTGCAATGGATCTAATACACGGATATAAATATACATTTTAACATCAAAATGAAAGCTACACACATTTACTAGACTAAACGACATTCCCACACACTCAATCAACAAAAATTATATGTGGAGAATTTTATTAACAGGGAAAACCGCGCGCAGGCGGCAAAACAAACCCGTGCGTTAATAAAACTCCAAAAATACATCAAACTGTTGGCAGAAAAGCGCATACATAAACTTGTTCCGTTTTTTTTTACACTTCCATAATTAACATAAACCTAAACCTTAACTTAATACAGCATATTTTCACTCTTTAATGAAGAGACCTACCTGACTGACTCTCTCCAGTCACGGGCTGTTCTGACTGAGCGCGCGCGCGCCCGGTGTAGCAGTCGATTCTGTTTCCTAATGGAATTTCTGTTCCCCCTCAGTTTCTGCTGACAGCGCATGCGCATCAAAGCAGCTGGATGTACGGAAAGCGAAAAAGGCCAAAAGCATTGGCGCAACATTTAAAGGGACACCAGGCAGGAATCCCGTTTTTGTCAAACAGCGACCCCTAGAGTCGCTGTGGAGCACTTGTATTTAACGTTACTGTCGTAAATTTCTTTTGCCAAGTGTGTCAGAGGTTCTGGGTTCTAATCCGTACTAGTAGTATAGTTTATTTTCCTCATCAAAACCGATTGTTTATTAGTGGTTGTATTTCAAGCAGGGACACGTTTTTTGTGCATTAGGTTTTGTGATTTCACCGTAACAAATATAGAGTCTCTCCTCAACGGATTGAGGCGCGCGTTTGTGTGAAGACTGTGCGCGTCACAACAGAACACTCTATCCGCGCCACTGATCGCAGCGGCAACAAGCACTTTGGTCACTTGATTTTTAAAAACAACACATTTCAGATCGCCTCTTATTTAACAAACGAACGAAATGAATGCTCTACTAGAATTACCTGGAGATGTTTTATTTGTTTGTATGGGTACATCCGTGCCGCGAGATGTTTCAATGGGGACATATAACACCCGCAAATTACGCTCGTGTCTGACTCCTCGCTCGGTCAGTCTGCCGTTTCCTCTTTCTCTGTTCCTCCGACAATGCTTTCTGCATCTTATATGCCGGCTCAGCCATGACGATATTGTGACAAACTCCATCCTTCTCTACCTTCCTGGATGGGGGCGTGTATGTGTGCAGTGCCGTAAAGGAATATGTTACATCGCGAGAGCTGATATCACGCGATACTTCCTGAGGCTGAGGCCGGCGGCCCGCCGCACCAAAGTTGCAAGTGAGATTTTTCCGCTCACAGGCACCAGGGGGGTGCGAGAAGGCCACCATTCAACCCGAAAGAAGTCATATAACCATTTCAATAACTCTGAAGCTGTTCAGTTAAGCTAAAAAAACTGCATAGAATCCCTTTAATTGTCTTGCTACACTGCAGCATAATAAAATGGTTCTCACACTCCAGTAATATTTCTGTGAATTGAATTAATCTTGCACTTGTTCATAGTTTTTGTATTATGTCTGAATATGTTCAGTTGAATTTTGCCCATACAAATTGTCTTATCTGACCGTGTTTATGTCCAAACTCAATGCCTCATATTATGGTCTTATTATTTATAAAGATGGCAAAACGTCAGAGATTACAGGTTTATGATATACAACTTTGTAGACAGTATACAAAATGAATTAACAATATGTTAAATGTCACCAAAATACACATGAGAAAAAGAGTTTGTCATATTATTGTTTATTTTTATTATTATTTATTCATTTATTTATTTATTTTAATTTGAAAAGAAATAATCTGGATTGAATTGACTGATGGGGAAAAACTCGCTTCTAAAAAAAAAAAAAAAAAAAAAAAAAAAAAACACTGAAATTTCAGGGAAAAAAATACAATCCTTTTTTAACCTTTTGGCTTCCCGTACATTCAGTTGAGCTTCTTGCTCGTATTCAGTTCTGATGGTACATATAGTAACTGGGTAACGCATGATTTGTAGTATGATTGCGTAAAGGGAACAGGAATGCCGGTAGGGAACAGAATCGACTGCTACACCGGTCCATTACAAATTACGTCACTCACAGAACGAACTCAAAATATTATTCATAAACAAAAATATATATTTTCCTTCCGTCGTGCACAACAAAATAAAGATGATGTACATTAAGCAAAATATTATTTTGTTAAAAAAAAAAAACATTTAAAGCATATAGTTAATTGTTTCAGAATCGGAACAGTTACCAAAAAACCTCCTCTCAACACTAAAAATTCATTATTTGCACACACTTGCAACTTAGGCTACTACAGCAGTTTAATGGCATTTTATGCCATCTTAAAATCAAGAAAACAATCAACTCTATTTTTCAGTATGTTTAATATTTCTTTAATATTACTTTTATTAATTAATCTTTTATTACAACCCCAAATCAGAAAAAGTTGGGACATTTTGTAAAATGCAATAAAATCAAGAATCTGTGATTTGTTAATTCTATTTAAACTTTTTTAACTGACAAAAGTACAAAGAAAAGTTTTCCAATGTTTTCACTGACCAACATAATTGTATTTTGTAAATATGAACAAATTTTGATTTTGATGGCTGCAACACTCACCAAAAAAGTTGGGACAGAGACATGTTTACCACTGTGTCACTTCACCTTTCCTTTGAATTACACTTTTTAATCATTTGGGAGTTGAGGATACTAATTGTTGGAGTTTTGCTAGTGGAATATTTGCCCAATCTTGTCTGATACAAGACAGCCGCTCAACAGTCTGTGGTCATCATTGCCTGATTTTCCTTTTCATGATGGGTCATACATTTTCCATAAGAGACATATCTGGACTGCAGTAAACAGGCAGGAGGAACATCCCTTCTATGGTGCAGAGTGTCTAGAAACCACTCAGTTTTAGCACGTGCAGAATGAGGCCTGGCATTGTCTTGCTTCCCAGGAAACATGTCATCTTGATGGCAGTTTGTGTCTCTGTACAATCCAAATATATGCCTCCATGTCAATGGTACCTTCACAATAATGCAAGTTACCCATACCGTTTGCAATGATGCACCTCGATACCAGGACAGATGTTTGCTTTTGCACCTGTCGCTGGTGAAAGTCTGGTTGGTCCCTTTCGTCTTTGGGACTGAGAACTCGGTGTCCATTTTCTCCCAAAAACAAGCTGAAACATGGACTCATCTACAGCAGACATGTCCACTGTCTTCTAGACCATCTGAGATGAGCTCAGGCCCAGAGAACTCGCCAGCATCTCCACATAGAACTGATGTAAAGCTTTCTCCTTGCGTAACAGAGATTCAAGTGACATTTCTTAATGCAAAGTCAGACTGTGTTCAGTGAAAACGGTTTTCCAAATTACTCCTGAGCACATGCGTCTGTATTTAACAGAGTAGCATGATGGTATCTTGTGCAATGCCATCTGAGGGCTCAAAGGTCACGCACATTCAACAGAGGTCTACTGCCTTACCCATCACAGACTGAGATTTCTCTGGATTCCCTGAATCTTGTGACAATATTATGTATGGAAGATAATAAAAGACATAAATTCTTTGCAATCTTGCATTGAGAAATGTGATTTTTTTAATTGTTTGACAATTCTCTCATGATATTTGGCACAAAGTGATGAGCCATGACCCATCTTTGCTTAAAAAGACTGAGAAGCACTTTTACACCCAAACACGATACCCTCAACTATTACCAATTCACCTGCTCATTGTGGACTGTTTCAAAAGAGTTGAATAATCTAATTTGGATAATCTTTTCACTTTTATTTTGTCTCTGTCCCAACTTTTTTGGGTGTGTTGCAGCCATCAAAATCAAAATTTGTTCATATTTACAAACATAGGCGGAAATCGCGGGGGGGATGGGGGGGTCAGGATCTGAGGGTTGTCCCCCCTAAAATATCATTACAATATGTGTGTTGTAAATAAAATAAATGATATATTCATAAAATAATTGTTTAAGAAATCAAATAATACAAATGCAAACGGGGCAACAACAAAAAAACGTTTTAAACATTTTGAGTCCCCCCTCCCTTGCCTCACAGTGCTTTGGTCCACTGCCTCCGCCCCTTTTACCTCACCACCGACACACACACATTCCGGTGGCGGGAGAGATGAACTAAGTTTTTGAGTAGTTGTGGAACTCCAGTAAGTCAATGTTATTTTATTCACTTTAAACATCGGATGAAGTGATTATTTTCTCTTTAATATAGATGATGCTGAGTCATTAATAAATCATGTCAAAAAAACAAATATATGATTGTGTACAGTGTAACGTTACCAATGTACTTTTGATGTAGTCTGCTATGTTAGCGATTATAACGTTTAACGTTAACTTACCCTTGTTTAATACAGTCTGCGTTTACCTAGCTTGTTTAATACAGTATATCCACCCACACCCATAGAGTTTACGCACTACGTGATGTAACGTTAACGTCAGTCTTGTAGATTAGACTAGTCCGGGTGCGCATTTAGATTTTACATGGACACTTATAATCGGATTGATGGCTCAATCGGACTAAAAAAACCTTCATGTAAACACCTTAATCGATCCGATTGAGCTCGATCCGATTGAAATTTAGATCCGATTGAAAGGGGTGGTTTACTCCTTTTTTAATCCGATCGATAGAACATGTAAACACTTGAACGAATTGAAAACCGAAACTAAAAGGACTGCGCATGTGCAAAGACGTTGAAATAGCGTAATGACGTATGACGCACGGAACGAGCTGTTCTTCTTGTTGAATAAAGTGAATATAAAATGAGTGTTCCGTTATTAAAAAATTCTCATTTCACTCAGCGTCTGTGAAGTGAAGCAGGACAACGTCCCACCAGTGCTTGTTTAAGATTATCATCCATAGACGACTAGTTTTGGGCGCGGGGTTTTACTGCGTGATCAATATAAGCAGCACGGCAAAGCGGTTCATGCTCATCGTCTCCAAATCATGACCAGAGATGGATAAATATTAAATCTGCGGTTTAAAAAAAATAAAGAACCAATAGAGAAGAATAGTTATGCAATAGAGGAGAATAGTTATGCTCGAACAGCGGCATATTCGTGCAGTGTGCGGATGTCAAAAAATAAATTCCGTTTTGAATCTTGTGACATATAAACGCGCACATCAACCCGATTACTTTATCTTTCATGTAAACACCGTGTTCGGATTCATCAATCGGATTGATTTCATTCCGATTGAACCATGTAAACGCTGTGATTTAGTCGGTTTATATTATTTAATATTATAGTTGATAATATGATATGTTTATCTAATATAATATCACACGAAGAGTGCAGTTTTTCTCCAGATATCAGTATGATAGCAAATGTGATTTTGATTTATACAAGTTTAATAAACAAGAAGTTAATATTAAGTGATGTACATTTTAGACACCATATTACCAACGAAAATAGTTGAAAACTAAGCCACAGCACTGAAGAAACACACCGAGGTGTTTCCTTACTGAATGAATGAGCTTTTTGAACAATCAGTTGAATGAATCTCAATGACTCTCATTAACAGTGACTTACTGCCTCCTACTGGCGGTTTTAATTTCACATTTAAAGTATCTTTTCATGTTTTAAATCATTTCAAATATAAATATTTAACATTTTATTTTTAAAACGTCATAATATTATTTATGTCTGTGTAAAAACATCTAAATGCTACTTTAACCCTCATTTATCTTTGGGGTCTATGAGCCCAATCGACTTTTCCGTAGTAAATAAAACATGGTTCCCGTCATCTCAGTTGCGTCAAATTGTGTCACTTTTTCTACATTATCTATACACAATATACACTATAGCCTACACTGGGCTTGATTCGGTTGTTCTAAAGGTATGTAAAAAAAAATCCATTGGTGGCTTAATGAATGAAAAAGCTAACTAAATTGACCAAAAAAATCTTCAAAACCATACAATTTTTGTAAATAAGTTGTTTACACAAAACAACTTATTTACAAAAAAAATGTATGGTTTTGAAGAATTTTTTTGGTAAATTTAGTCAGCTTTTTCATTAAACCAGAAAGAGACTTTGAGAAGAAGGATAATGGAACGGTCTCCATGCTACACTAATAATAGTAGTACGTTAAGGCTTTCCTCGGTGTACACGTATCCTTGCAAGTACAATTTTGCCTGTGTTATTGGTGTCCCCTTCAAAAATTGCTCTTGAGAATTATGTTTTATTGTCCCTCCCAACATTTTGATGAAATTTTCGCCCCTGTTTACAAAATACAATTATGTTGGTCATAGGGGTGGCACGGTTCACAAAACCCACGGTTCGGTTCGTATCACGATTTTAGGGTCACGGTTTTCGGTTCTGTACGGTTCTTGTAATTTTTTTCTTTTAATCTTTAACACTCCAGAAATGTACTTCAGCATATGATATAGGCTATAGCTTAATTATCCACAATTCAGGATACAGTATTTAAAAAAAAATTATATATAATGTAATCATGCACAAACTGAATTTGACTTGACTTTAAGCACATTATTGAGACCATCTCTGAGGAAAGCTAGGTGACATTTTGATACAGCAAGAGAGAAGACATTGATGAAATGCTTTTGTTTATTTGGCAAAAAAGGATAATGTGTATTGCTATCTCTACAGGAACTTATGTGCATTTTTAGCACACAAAGATTAAAATTAACTTGCATTTATCAAACTGTCAACTTCAGTGTAGCTCTTACAAAATGTTTATCTTTTAAAAGAAAAAGAGAGGAACTCTTAAAGCACTATCTTTTAAATAAGTCAAAATACGTTACACATAATTGCCTATAATGAGGCTATAACAATAGCAAAGGCCATAATCATAAAGTGAAACATAATTAAGTTCAACCTCAACACAAAAACAGTATCAACAATGCTTATAGGCTATTCCCTGAGAGTGAGGATAAATTTTTTTCCACTTGAAATTAAAGTGCAGTAGGCTATTTGGAAACATATGACTGGAGTTCTTATCTAAACTTAGGTTCACTGTATATATTTAAATATCATAGGTAACATGAAATCCAAAATGTTCCCACACACCGGACTTATACGACGCTGGCGCATCCTCCATTTCTACACGTGACGAGACCTACTCCACTTTTACTGTCGGTTTATGACATCAAAGTACCGTGAGAGTGATTGAAAAGCATACGGAGCCGTTGTTCATCGATCGGTCTGTGCAGAGCCAGTTCAAGTCAAACACGCCTCATATGTATGTCCACACATCTCTTATTTCGCGCGAAAAGTAAACGCACTGTCTGAGGTCACGGGCACGAGGTTACATTGCGCATGCGTTGAACGAACCGTGCGACGCACACACGCACAGAACCGAGACAAGCGAACCGAACGGTTCGGATGTTTTTTCATGTACCGTGCCACCCCTAGTTGGTCAGTGAAAACAGTGGAAAACTTTTCGTTGTACTTTTGTCAGTTAAAAAAAGTTTAAATAGAATTAACAAAATCACAGATTCTTCATTTTATTGCATTTTACAAAATGTCCCAACTTTTTCTGATTTGGGGTTGTATTTTCTATACAGCAAATGACTCTTGTACAATCAGGAAATAATATAGCCTGTGAAAAGCTGAAAAAAAGCTTCCTGTGCTACGACATCATCCTCAACAGAAATGTCACAAGGTGACAAATCCAGTGGAACCAATTTCCGCTGGGAGTGTGTTTCCCCCCGGGATGATTTCACTGACACACCGTGCGGGTTCGTTGTTGTCAGTTGCCATGACAGTGGCAGCTGATTAGCTAAGCGGTACCAGGTGCGGGCGTTTGGTGTGGGGATTTGTGATTGGGAAACACGGCTTAGAGAAGCAGTTAAAAGGAAAAGGAAAACGCATTCGGGTGTGGTATTTCCCCGGGAGAAATCGATTCTTTTGGCAGTGGCTTGGATTTGCTGGGATTTTTGGAGCGGCTGTGAGGATCTGACTGGAAAGGGGTGCAACGGTGGTTGTGTGAGTACAAGCTGGAACGTGAATGGGATGTGAAGTGAATGTACTGTGGAGATTGAGTCAAAATTGGATAATGTCATCACTCGAGAGAGAAAGATAAGTAATGAAACACTGGATCCGTGTGAATGCATGCTGTGTATTGAACTGAATAAGGAATTGTGAAGTGTAATGACTACAAATATAATTTCCACCAAGAGTGTGAAGTGATTCATTTGTGAAACCTTGATATCTTCTGCTGAGTGTGAAAGAGTGGTGAAGACGCTGTGTTCCATGTGGTGTGAAGTCCTCTGCATCTCTTCAGCTTCTGAGTATTGATTCAGCGCAACAGTGGAGGGATTGAACAGTGGGTGAGTGCTGGCCTTATTGCACGAAGGTTTGAGAGTGGATTGCGGTGCCCGAATTGAAGTGTCACACAGTATTGGACTTGAAGTGAAGTTGCAGTGTGTGGATGTACACGTTTATTTAACCGCTAGTATTCTCCAGTCCACGTCCTCGCCCAGTGTTGCGGAGCAAAGCCCTCAGGTTGAATGTGCATGTTCCATTTCGGCCACCAGGTCCAGTGATCTGAGAGAAGAGTGTGATTGTCCTGTTTAACTTGTCTTGTCTATTTAAATAGAACGTTCTTCTGCCGTTGTCTTCGTGTGTACTGCCTGTTTGGAGGAGAAACACACCCCCGCCTTAGTGTTGTCGTGGGAACCGCCAAGCCGTAAGCCTGAGTCTCCATTATATGAAAGGATCATGTTCGCTCTTGTATTAAACGTTCCGTCTATTTAAGATTCTCCTGCCACTGCCTCTGTGTGTGCTGCCTGGTCGGAGGAGAGACACATCCCAGCCTTAGTGCTTGTGTGGAGCAATCCAGCCCAGCCATTGTCCTGCTTAACTTGTCTTGTCTATTTAAATAGAACGTTCTTCTGCCGCCGTCTTCGTGGGTGCTGCCTGTTTGGAGGAGCAACACACCCCAGCCTCAGTGTTGCCGTGGGAACCACCCAGCCCAGCCATTCTCCTGCCACCGCTTCTGTGTGTGCTGCCTGGTCGGAGGAGAGACCCATCCCAGCCTTAGTGCTTGTGTGGAGTAACCTAGCCCAGCTATTGTCCAGCTTAACTTGTCTTGTCTATTTAAATAGAACGTTCTTCTGCCGCCGTCTTCCTGTGTACCGTCTGTTTGGAGGAGGAACACACCCCAGCCTCCGTGTTGCCGTGGGAACCACCCAGCCCAGCCATTCTCCTGCCACCGCCTTTGTGTGTGCTGCCCGGTCGGAGGAGAGACACATTCCAGCCCTAGTGCCTGTGTGGAGTAACCCAGTCCTTACTTTACTGAAACAAAATTGAACCTATAAACTTCTCACATCTGCTGCTCAGTGACGTTACGGGGGAGAGCACCCTACACGGAGAGGATCTGCCTACCCGACTACCTACCTGGCCGGCAGCGAGTCCCCCTCCTGGACTCCATCGCCCCCTGTGCCGGTCATCTACCGAATAGTGACGCTTGGGAAAAACTTACCTGCTACCCACCTGTCCTGTGGAAAGAGTCCCCTCCTGACCCGTGGCCCCGGCCCTGGTTTGCACGGGTCGCCGCCCGCCTGTATTACGCCGAAAAGGGTCTACTTACCCCGGTACTTACCTGCACGCCGGACGGGCGTTTGATTCCTTCCTTCTCTGTGGCAGCCAGTCACCCGGGCCCTTGCAGTGAACTCCTCGGCCTCCTCCTCCCTGGAAAGAGAAACGAAGCCCGCATTAAGACTTTTAATTCTTGCTTTTATTCAATAAAGATTGTTACTTTTAGAAATTCTTCGTGTCTGCCTGGTCTCTGGTACGCTCCTCGAGGTGGTCCTGGGTTTGAGGGGTGGGTGCAGTCTGGCTTGGCCCCCCCGACCTGTGACAGATTTTGGCGTAGTCGGCAGGACACCACCTTGAGTTGAGCGGCCAGAGACCAAGATGGCGGACGAAGAGCCACCTGTGGTGCAGCAGCCGGTCATGCCGATCTTTATGGGAGCCCCATGGGCCCAGAAGTATGGAGGCCCAGGATCGGAAGTGAGTTTGTCGGCCTGGAAGACCCAAGTTGAGTACCTGGTAGGACTCCAAGGCTTAAGTGCCCCCCAAGGAGTGCAGTTTGTTTTAAATTCACTAGAGGGAGAAGCGAGAAGAGAAGTGCAAGCAGCACCAGACGCAACGAGAACCACGGTTCGGGCCATCTTTGATTTTCTTACGGAGCAATATGGAGACACCACCCCGGTTGCTGTGCTGCGAACACAGTTTTTCAATTGCAAGCAGGGGCCACGACAAAATATCCGGGCATTCGCACTGCAGCTGAGGGAGCAGTTCTCCAGGTTGAAGAAGAGACAGGATCATGGCCTGGGAGGTGAGGAGGTCCTGCTGCGAGATCAGTTCTTACTGGGGTTGCTGGAGGGTCCCGTGCGGCAGAATTTGCGGATACAGCTCCGACGAGAGCCAGACCTCTCTTTTGAAGACCTTCGGAGGGAAGCCTTAGCACTTGAGCAGGACCATACTGAGAGTATAGTTCCTCCCCACTGCATGGTCGCGAATGCTTTTAGTAGACCTCCGTCCCCCGTCATGTCTGATTGGAAGCAGGCCTTCCGTGAGGAACTGAAGAGGGATGTTCGTGAACAAATGTCCTCATTGACTAAATCCTTTATGGAAGAGCTTCGCCGAGAACACCTCCATTCCTTGTCCTTACCGAGGGAGCGGGCCTATTCGGAGGGGAATCGACCTCCAGCACACCGTCCACCCCGACCAGCCGGGTCCCGATTCCAGTGGGACGAGCAGGGGCGCTCCATCTGCAATGGTTGCGGAGAGCCGGGACACTACCTTCGCCAGTGCCACTCTCGCCGTGCCTCACAAGGGGGTTTTTAGTGTCACCGGCCACTGTGGGTCAAGTGGTCGGGACCCCTTTGTTGGACCCATGTTCGTCTGGGACTTCCCAAGAGTTTGGTGGGGCGTTGCCCCGTGGTGATGGTCCAGGTAAATGGCCAGAAAGTACAATGCCTCCTGGACACGGGATCGCAAGTCACTCTCTTCTCAGAAAGTTTGTCTCAGGAGTTGTTTGGGGCCCAGGACCGGCCCATTACGGAAGCCCCATGGCTGACCTTGCGGGGAGCCAACGGACTTGACATCCCGTACGTAGGATATCTAGTAACCGACCTGGAGATACATGGGATTGTTGTGCCTCAGAAGGGAGTGGTGATTGTCCGGGATACATGCCTGGGGTCACACCGCGCGCTGCTAGGCATGAATGTCGTTTCGGAGTGCTGGGAGGAGATATTCCGGAATGGACCAAGTCGAGCAGTATCAACCTTGGAGGACCGAGAGTGGAGTCGTGTGGAAGCCGATTGCCGTCGGGTCTGCCTGGCCGAGTCACAGGGGAACCGTGAGAGCACCGGGAGAGTGTCTTGTCGCTATGCTCTGAAAATTCCAGCTCGGAGTGAGGCCGTGGTTTGGGCCAGGCTGCCTTCCCGACTCTATCGCTCAGAGGAGTGGGTCTTGGTGGAGCCCCACTCAGATTGCTCCAAGGTGGAGGTCGCCCGGGGATTGGCGTCCGCACGGAGAGGCCGGGTCTTCGTAAAAGTCAGGAACACGAACCCCTTCCCTGTCCACTTATATCGCCACCAGCGTTTAGCCCGAGTTACCTCGGTGAGGGTACAGCAAGTGCGAGAACCAGGAGAAGTCAAATTCAGCCGGGTGAGTCCGACAGTAGTGGAAGTGGCTCTGGCACAGACAGCTCAGTACGTAGAGGAGACTGGAGAGAGAGTCCCGGCCCATCTTGAGGGAGAGTCACTGTGGGGAGAAGGTCTAGAAGGAGGCCAGACTAACCAGCTTCAAGGCTTCTTGTTGAGATGGCAGCACATGTTTTCCACCCATGACGAAGACTACGGTCGCACGGATGCAGTCAAACATCAGATCCCGACTGGAGATGCCGCACCCAGTAGAGAGCGCTACCGGCCTGTACCCCCTACCTTGTACTCCGAGGTTCGCACCCTTCTGCGGGGGATGCTGGATAAGGGAATCATCCGGGAGAGCAGTAGTCCTTGGGCCGCGCCCATTGTTTTAGTGCGGAAGAAGACCGGCTCCTGGCGGTTCTGTGTGGACTACCGGAAGTTAAATCTGGTAACTAAAAGAGATGCTTTCCCGTTGCCCCGAGTGGAGGACTCCCTCACGAGCCTGACACAAGCGGCCTGGTATTCCACTCTTGATCTGGCCAGTGGGTATTGGCAGGTGGAGGTGGATGAGCGAGACAGGGAGAAGACCGCGTTCACTACCCCCTTTGGGCTCTATGAGTGGGACCGGATGCCGTTTGGCCTGTGCAACGCCCCAGCCACCTTCCAACGGTTGATGCAGCGTTGCTTGGGCGGCCAGTTGATGGAGTCCACTTTAGTATACCTGGATGACGTGATTGTCTACTCCCCAGATTTCGAGTCCCACCTTCAGCATCTCGAACAAGTCTTTCACTCCTTGGAGAAATATGGGCTGAAGCTCCAGCCGGAAAAATGCCAGCTTTTCCGGAAGGAGGTGAAGTTCTTGGGGCATATCGTGAGTGCGGCAGGGATTGCGGTTGACCCAGAGAAGGTATCAGTCGTCCAGGGGTGGGCAGCGCCCAAGACCGTACGCCAGGTCAGATCCTTCTTGGGCTTCGTAGGATACTACAGGCGGTTCATAAAATGCTTCTCCCACATCGCCAAGCCCATAAACCAGCTGTTAGGGGGCTCTGGACGGCCCCGGGGCCGGGGATCTCCTTCAATCCAGTGGGATTCAGCCTGCGAAGTTGCCTTCCAGCAGCTCAAGCAGGAATTAATGCAAGCCCCGATTCTAGCCTATGCCGACTTCACTCAACCCTTCATCTTATACACCGATGCCAGCAATCTGGGTCTGGGAGCTGTACTGGCTCAGAAGCAGCAGGGCAAAGAGAGAGTCATTGCGTATGCCAGTCGAAGCTTACATCCGGCCGAGAGAAACGATGCAAACTACAGTTCCTTTAAGCTCGAATTGCTGGCAATGAAATGGGCGATGAGTGAGAAGTTCAAGGATTATCTGTGGGGAGCAAAGGTACTCGTTGTGACTGATAACAATCCCCTGGTGCATCTGCAGACCGCCAAGCTGGGGGCGGTTGAGCAGAGGTGGGTGGCACAGTTGGCCAACTACGACTACCAGCTTCAGTATCGGCCGGGGAAAGAGCATACCAACGCCGATGTATTGTCCAGACTTCCTGAAGCGCGATCCATGGGGCAAACATCCGCATTGAGTGAGGGGCATGAGGAGGGACTGATGGTGGGGATTGTGGAGGCACCGGGCCAACCACCAGACGAACCCCCTGCAACTTGGGGATGGGACCCACAGCGTTGGAGGATGTGGCAGGAGGAGGACGAAGATTTGAAGCTGATACGAACTTGGCTGAGTGGAGGAGCTTGGCCCGAAGGCGAGGACCGCCGGGCCCAGACACGGGTGGTGCGGGGACTGCTGGGACAGAAAGAGAGGCTCATCCTGAAAGAAGGGGTGATGTGCAGGTCCCTCCAGGACTCAACGCTGGGCGATGAGGTCTGCCAAGTGGTGGTCCCCGAAGGGAGATGTCATTCCCTGCTACAGGCTTACCATTCCAAGTTGGGACATCAAGGGCAGGAGAGGACGTTGTCCCTGTTACGGCGGCACTTTTATTGGCCTGGGATGGAGGGAACTACGAGGACTTACCTGCAAAGATGTCCACGCTGCATGCTCTTCAAGGCGAGAAAAGAGGTGCGGGCCCCACTGGTGCCAATTCGGGCTAAGGCCCCACTGCACATCGTAGCTATGGACTATCTGACACTGGGACGACCGATGGATCGGATACAGAACATCCTTGTCGTCACAGACCTGTTCACTAAGTATGCTTGGGCCATTCCGACTTTGGACCAGACTGCTATCACCACCGCAAGCGCCTTATGGAAGTATGTCATTCAGCCATTCGGGTGTCCCGAAATACTCCATGCTGATCAGGGGCCCAACTTCGAGTCCCGAGTGATTCACGAATTGTGCCAGCTGTATGGGTGTAAGAAGACCCACACCACTCCTTACCACCCTCAGGGGAATGGAGGTTGCGAACGGCTGAACCAGACACTGCTGAGTCTCCTGGGGACCCTGGAAGGAGAGCAGCAGGGACACTGGGTGGACAAGCTCCCAATGCTTGTCCAGGCATATAACAACAGCGTGCATAGCACCACCGGGTATGCCCCAACCTACCTGATGTTCGGGAGACACGTGAGACTGCCTATCGATCTGCTATTGGGAGCCACGTCAGCGGAGGAGGGGAGCGGCTTGACAGAGTGGGTGGCAGGACACCACCAGCGCCTTCACACTGCCTACGAACAGGTCTCAGGCCGGATAAATCAAGCAGCAGTCAAGAATAAGAGGCTGTATGATCGAACAGCCCGGGAGGCACCGTTACTACCGGGAGAAAGAGTACTGGTAAGGGACAATCGCCGCCAAGGGAAGGGTAAACTGAGCGACCGCTGGGAGTCCCAACCATACGTGGTACAACGGCAACCTCGCCCAGACCAGCCTGTATATGCCATTCGTCCCGAAGGGAGAGCTGGCCCAGAGCGAGTGTTACATCGGAATTTGATCCGTCCGTGTCCCAATTACCCGAAACCAGTAGAGAGAAATCCTCCGGTTGAGACACCCTCGATGCCCTTGCTGTTGGGTTGGGCAGTGGTCCCAAGGGGACTGGGCGCAGAGCCGCGCCAAGTAGATCCAGCCTCACCGCCAAGGCGATCACAGCGGGGTAATCGAGGTCAGCCCCCAACACGGTACGGAGACTGGGTGGCCGAGCCCCGTTCTAGGGACTAGAACGGTTTGGTGGGGGGGTATGTCACAAGGTGACAAATCCAGTGGAACCAATTTCCGCTGGGAGTGTGTTTCCCCCCGGGATGATTTCACTGACACACCGTGCGGGTTCGTTGTTGTCAGTTGCCATGACAGTGGCAGCTGATTAGCTAAGCGGTACCAGGTGCGGGCGTTTGGTGTGGGGATTTGTGATTGGGAAACACGGCTTAGAGAAGCAGTTAAAAGGAAAAGGAAAACGCATTCGGGTGTGGTATTTCCCCGGGAGAAATCGATTCTTTTGGCAGTGGCTTGGATTTGCTGGGATTTTTGGAGCGGCTGTGAGGATCTGACTGGAAAGGGGTGCAACGGTGGTTGTGTGAGTACAAGCTGGAACGTGAATGGGATGTGAAGTGAATGTACTGTGGAGATTGAGTCAAAATTGGATAATGTCATCACTCGAGAGAGAAAGATAAGTAATGAAACACTGGATCCGTGTGAATGCATGCTGTGTATTGAACTGAATAAGGAATTGTGAAGTGTAATGACTACAAATATAATTTCCACCAAAAGTGTGAAATGATTCATTTGTGAAACCTTGATATCTTCTGCTGAGTGTGAAAGAGTGGTGAAGACGCTGTGTTCCATGTGGTGTGAAGTCCTCTGCATCTCTTCAGCTTCTGAGTATTGATTCAGCGCAACAGTGGAGGGATTGAACAGTGGGTGAGTGCTGGCCTTATTGCACGAAGGTTTGAGAGTGGATTGCGGTGCCCGAATTGAAGTGTCACACAGTATTGGACTTGAAGTGAAGTTGCAGTGTGTGGATGTACACGTTTATTTAACCGCTAGTATTCTCCAGTCCACGTCCTCGCCCAGTGTTGCGGAGCAAAGCCCTCAGGTTGAATGTGCATGTTCCATTTCGGCCACCAGGTCCAGTGATATGAGAGAAGAGTGTGATTGTCCTGTTTAACTTGTCTTGTCTATTTAAATAGAACGTTCTTCTGCCGTTGTCTTCGTGTGTACTGCCTGTTTGGAGGAGAAACACACCCCCGCCTTAGTGCTGTCGTGGGAACCACCCAGCCAAGCCGTAAGCCTGAGTCTCCATTATATGAAAGGATCATGTTCGCTCTTGTATTAAACGTTCCGTCTATTTAAGATTCTCCTGCCACTGCCTCTGTGTGTGCTGCCTGGTCGGAGGAGAGACACATCCCAGCCTTAGTGCTTGTGTGGAGCAATCCAGCCCAGCCATTGTCCTGCTTAACTTGTCTTGTCTATTTAAATAGAACGTTCTTCTGCCGCCGTCTTCGTGGGTGCTGCCTGTTTGGAGGAGCAACACACCCCAGCCTCAGTGTTGCCGTGGGAACCACCCAGCCCAGCCATTCTCCTGCCACCGCTTCTGTGTGTGCTGCCTGGTCGGAGGAGAGACCCATCCCAGCCTTAGTGCTTGTGTGGAGTAACCTAGCCCAGCCATTGTCCAGCTTAACTTGTCTTGTCTATTTAAATAGAACGTTCTTCTGCCGCCGTCTTCCTGTGTACCGTCTGTTTGGAGGAGGAACACACCCCAGCCTCAGTGTTGCCGTGGGAACCACCCAGCCCAGCCATTCTCCTGCCACCGCCTTTGTGTGTGCTGCCCGGTCGGAGGAGAGACACATTCCAGCCCTAGTGCCTGTGTGGAGTAACCCAGTCCTTACTTTACTGAAACAAAATTGAACCTATAAACTTCTCACATCTGCTGCTCAGTGACGTTACGGGGGAGAGCACCCTACACGGAGAGGATCTGCCTACCCGACTACCTACCTGGCCGGCAGCGAGTCCCCCTCCTGGACTCCATCGCCCCCTGTGCCGGTCATCTACCGAATAGTGACGCTTGGGAAAAACTTACCTGCTACCCACCTGTCCTGTGGAAAGAGTCCCCTCCTGACCCGTGGCCCCGGCCCTGGTTTGCACGGGTCGCCGCCCGCCTGTATTACGCCGAAAAGGGTCTACTTACCCCGGTACTTACCTGCACGCCGGACGGGCGTTTGATTCCTTCCTTCTCTGTGGCAGCCAGTCACCCGGGCCCTTGCAGTGAACTCCTCGGCCTCCTCCTCCCTGGAAAGAGAAACGAAGCCCGCATTAAGACTTTTAATTCTTGCTTTTATTCAATAAAGATTGTTACTTTTAGAAATTCTTCGTGTCTGCCTGGTCTCTGGTACGCTCCTCGAGGTGGTCCTGGGTTTGAGGGGTGGGTGCAGTCTGGCTTGGCCCCCCCGACCTGTGACAGAAACACCCTTGAAAAGAAGGACTTAAGCAGCTGATGCGACATCAATAAAACAGTCCATTAGTGTATAAAACATGGGTTAACATGGGTTAAGTAAATTACATTTACTAAAAGTAAAAGGCAGATTTTGCAAAGCAGTTATCCAGTGGGAAAAAATACAAATAATTATTGACACTAAATCAGGTCAGTCAGGTCATATATATATATATATATATAGCGCTTTTAACAATATAGATTGTTTCAAAGCAACTTTAGAGTGATAATAGGATTAAAGTAACAGAGATTGTTTTGGCTTTACAGCAGCTCTAGAATAAAGTTATTGTCCAGCTGAAGTTAGTTTTGATCAGTGGTTCTCAACTGGGACATTTTACCATGGTCATCAAGCTGCGACTGAGTGTGTGTATGTGTACACACACACACATGCACGCACGCACATATATACACACACACACACACACACATAGACACACACACACACACACATACACACACAAACTTACTTAAATAAGTTGCATGTTGTATTACTTAAAAAATAAAGTATTTTATTTTGATGAATTGAAGTCATGTAAAAACATATGTTGTCGACTTACAGATCATGTAGTTCTCTTACGAGAGTATCTCTCGTACTGCGTAATATCTTTCGCTATGGGGAAAACCTCTTTTCCACGAGATATTGAAGCCTAAAATTATCCTTCATTTTGAATTAATGTAAAACGCTGTGCAGCAGCATGCAGACATAGGCAAGACGGCTCGCGCGCCTATTGGCTGCCCTGCGGCAACAGCAGCAGCCTATCGAGAGAGGCCCTGCGTGACACCATATCCAATGGGGGCATATCGCGCCCATTTCGTCACGTCCCGCCAGAAAGGGCATGGTCTCGCCCTATAAATATAGCTCGATTAGGCTGGTACAAATGATTTTCATCTCTTCAGCGAAGCGCTGGATCCAGAGTGAGAAGCCGCGCCGTCGACACAAGCCTTCTGCGGGATGAGCCCTTGAACCTGAAGCCGCTGGCCTTCACCTCGCCACCTTCAGTCGCCGTACCTGCTACGCTTTCCGGCGTATATATCCTTTTACCTCTGCTGAGAGTGTTTGTTCGCCGTTGCAACTCACACTTCTCTATAACTCTAAAAGAGCTAGCGTCTTTTTCAAGATGCCATCTTCCTATGGCTCGTGCCGAGCCCAACTCAGCGAGGGGGACCGCCACGTGATATGAGTTTCCTGCCTGGGTGAAGATCATGCGGCTCTCGCGCTCGCTAAAGGCGGATGCCCTCATTGCGAGCTGATGCCTATGGTGACTCTGAGGACTCGCCTGGCATCCTTCTCGGAGCCCGCACTTCTGCCCCCTGTGTTACCGCGCCGTAAGAAGCGCCGTGCTCAGCGCGCCCCCGAGCTCTCTCCTGCCCGCCAAAGCTCGCCGGTTCGTCCGCCAGCTTCGCCGGCATCGCTCGAGTCGCTCACCGATGGACAGCGGCCGCCGTCTGCCACAGCTTCCGCCATTGAGCTCGATGGACCAGCCGAGGCCTGTTCTATCCTGGCATCGGACAGCGAGGACTGTGCGAGCTCTGTGGACCTCCCCCCGCTGCCCGCGAGGCGTCTGGGAGACGAGCCGGCATTGAAACTGAGCTGATGCGTCTGCTCTCTCAAGCCGTCAACAACCTCGGCCTCGACTGGAAGGCGACCGCGCAGCCTGCGCGCAACCGGCTGGATGGATGCTTCCTCAAGAAGGACATCCTTCATCCATTGCGAGCTGCAATGCATTGCGAGCTGATGCCTATGGTGACTCTGAGGACTCGCCTGGCATCCTTCTCGGAGCCCGCACTTCTGCCCGCTGTGTTACCGCGCCGTAAGAAGCGCCGTGCTCAGCGCGCCCCCGAGCTCTCTCCTGCCCGCCAAAGCTCGCCGGTTCGTCCGCCAGCTTCGCCGGCATCGCTTGAGTCGCTCACCGATGGACAGCGGCCGCCGTCTGCCACCGCTTCCACCATTGGGCTCGATGAACCAGCCGAGGCCTGTTCTATCCTGGCATCGGACAGCGAGGACTGGGCGAGCTCTGTGGACCTCCCCCCGCTGCCCGCGAGCCGTCTGGGAGACGAGCCGGCATTGAAACTGAGCTGATGCGTCTGCTCTCTCAAGCCGTCGACAACCTCGGTCTCAACTGGAAGACGCCCGCGCAGCCTGCGCGCAACCGGCTGGATGGATGCTTCCTCAAGAAGGACACCGCCCCATCACAGTCGAGACCGGCGCCTTTCCTTCCTGAGCTTCAAGAGGAAGTCGCGAAGTCTTGGAACGCCCCCTTCTCGGCCAGGATGCGTACCTCTGTCTCTGCAGCATTCTCCTCTGTGGACGGTGCGAAATATAGAGGGTATCTCTCTCTTCCTCCAGTGGAAGCAGCGGTAGCATCCCATCTTTGCCCGCCCTCTGCTGGACGGCGTGCTTGGTCAGCGCTACCCTTGAAAGCCTGCCGAGTGACGTCAGCCATGCATGGCCGCGCTTACACCCCCGCCGGGCAAGCTGTGTCAGCACTACACACAATGGCTATATTGCAGATTTTCCAATCCGACCTTATCCGTAAAATGGACGAGGAAGGACCGGAAGCTATCTGCGTGGCGGATTTACGAAGCGCTATGGACCTCGCTCTACGCGCTGCAAAAGCCGCTGCACAAGCCGCTGCACAAGCCGTTGGGCGCAACATGGCCTCTCTCACCGTGGCTGAGAGACATCTGTGGCTAACGCTGTCTGAGATGACGGATGCTGAGCGCTCTGTGTTCCTCGACGCGCCCATCTCCACGGATGGCCTTTTCGGATCTGCCGTCAAGGATTTCATGGACAGATTCGTCGAGGTGCAGATGACATCACAGGCTATGAAGCACTTCCTGCCGAAGCGCTCTAGTTCCGCAGCAGGCCACTCGAAACAGCCGTCTGCCCGGGGCTCTCAGCCGCAACCTGCACCACCAGCCGCCAGGCCCGAGACCAAAGACCGCGCTCTCGCTCTGCTGGACGCCGCCCCCCCTCAGCGCGGGCCCCGACCGAGAATCAAAAACAAGCCCGAGGTCTCAAAGCCTTCCTAGCCACTCTAGGAAAGCGACGGTGTTCAAATCCCGCTGCGGCTGGATTTTCACCAAAACTTCTCGCTTGTTCAGTTCCAAACAATGCGACTGTCCCAGCGTACTTCGCAGTAAACAAGCCCGTTCCACAGCCCGCTTGCCTGCACACAAAAGCCGTTTTTACGGCAACCCAGATAAATCCAATAAAGAGTGTATTTTCTGGTGTTCCGGCCACGGCCGATGGTGTTATGAGTGTTGTAAGAATGCCCACGTCTCAGTGCCCATTCCCACACGCAGACACAGCCCGCCACAATACAGGGCTAGCACAAATAAAATCGACTCATGTCTATTGTGCAATAAATGTAGTGTACGTGCCCACGACACAGTGCCCACAAACACTACACGAAGCATGTCCCACGGTTTCTGTAAAAAACGAAACCAACACATTTTCAGTCGGCGTGAGCCGACAGTGTTCTCAGTGCAGTGAGTGTGCCCGCTATCCCGCGCCCACATTCCCTCACAGACATGCCGAACCCCACGGGGCTCGTCCCGCTCGCCTTCTCTCCACAACCTGTCAGAGAGAAGCTGAGCGCGGCCGGGCTACCCTCTGTGATCAGCGCACCCCCCGCCTTGCACACTGCAAACACAGTGTTTATTTCTCAGCACACCGGAGCTCTCCGGCCGCCGTTATGCCGCGGCCAGAGCCCAGATTTCATTCTACCTCTAGCTATTCACGCAGATGCGTGGGCGAAGCTTCCTGGGGTATCAGAGTGGGTGCTGAATACTATAAAAAGAGGCTATTCACTGCAGTTCACTCGACGCCCCCGCCGTTGCGCGGCGCAAGTATCTCATCTACTTCGAGCCGAGATAGCGAAACTACTGAGCAAAGGGGCTATAGAACCTTTATCTCAGGCTCAGAGCGAAGCGGGTCTATACAGCAGGTATTTTCTGGTACCGAAAAAAGACGGGGGTCTCAGACCCATTCTAGATCTGCGACAACTGAACAAAGCGCTCGCGAAGCGCCAGTTCAAAATGATTACAACCAGGAAAATCCTCGCGCAAGTTCGCCAGGAGGACTGGTTTATGTCAATAGATCTGAAAGACGCCTATTTCCAAATACAAATAGCGTCACGTCACAGGCAATTCTTAAGATTCGCCTTCGAGGGCCAGGCATACCAATACAAAGTCCTGCCGTTCGGCCTGTCCCTGGCACCCCATACATTTACGAAGTGCATGGACGCGGCTCTCGCACCCCTGAGACTCCAGGGCATGCGAATTTTAAACTACTTGGACGATTGGCTGATTCTAGCTCGATCACAATCAGAGCTCATAGAACACAGGACCACATTACTCGAGCATCTCGAGAATTTGGGTCTCACAGTCAATTGGGTGAAGAGTTCGCTGTCTCCCAGCCAGAAAATGTATTTTCTGGGAACAGTACTGGACTCGCTATCCATGACAGCGCGTCTGTCGCCAGAGCGCGAACTGGACATTCAGCGCGGGTGAAATCCTTCCGCCGCGGCTCGATAGTCCAGCTCAAAAGGTTTCAGAAAATGCTGGGCCTCATGGCCTCAGCAGCTTCAGTACTCCAGCTGGGTCTGCTTTGCATGTGCCCACTGCAGCTGTGGCTGAAAGTGCGAGTTCCGCCCCGGGCATGGACCGCTGGTCGGTTTCGCCTCCGGGTCGATCTAAAATGCGTTTCAGCTTCGGAACCTTGGAAAATAACCGACTGGTATCAGTCAGGTGTGAGTCTGGGGACTCCCTCGAGTGTGAAGGTGGTGTCCACGGTGGTGTCCACCTCGGGATGGGGAGCGCTGCTCGAGGGCAGACCGTTCTTTGGCCAGTGGTCAGAACGGGAAAAGCTCCTACATATAAACTGTCTGGAAATGATGGCAGTCGACAACGTGCTAGGGCGCTTCTGTCCCCAGATAAAGGGTCACCACGTCTTGGTCCGGTCGGACAACATGTCAGTGGTGGCATACATAAATCGCCAGGGCGGCATCAAGTCCCGAAACCTTTACAGACTAACGGAACGCCTCCTGGTCTGGGCTCAGCACAACCTGCTTTCACTGAGAGCGGCGCATGTGCCTGGTCACCTGAATCTGCGACCAGACAGACTGTCCAGAAACAATGTCCCAGCAGGGGAATGGTCGCTGCACCCGCAGACGATCCGACTGCTGTGGGAGACATTCGGCAGAGCGCAGGTGGACCTGTTCGCGTCCCACGAGAACGCTCACTGTCCGAAATATTTCTCCAAGAGCAAGGACGCGCTGGCCCACATCTGGCCCCGCTGTCCCCTTTATGCTTTTCCCCCCGTCTCGCTCCTGCCTCAAGTGCTAGAACGAATCAGGGAAAACGGATGCCCAGTGCTGCTTGTGGCTCCGCTCTGGACAAACCAGACTTGGTTCCCAGTCCTGATGCGGCTGACCAGCACTGCCCCGTGGCCAATACCGTTGAGGAAAGACCTCCTCTCTCAGGCCAAGGGCTCGATTTGGCATCCTCGCCCGCAACTATGGTCCCTACATCCATGGGCCATCAACGGGTACCCGCTAACCTCCCGGAGGGAGTGTTAAACACGATCACGCAGGCGAGGGCCCCGTCTACTAGACGGCTCTATTCCTCGAAATGGTCTGTTCTCTCTGCCTGGTGTCAAGCTCAGGGCTTTTCACCCGTAGACTGCGGGGTCACGGAGGTACTCTCCTTCCTTCAAGAGCTGCTGGATAAGGGCAGGACCCCATCCACGCTCAAAGTGTACGTGGCGGCCATAGCAACGTTTACCAAACCTGTGTCTGGCCAGTCACTGGGGAAAAGCGACCTAGACCTACCCCTGTAGGATGTGAGGGAAGGACGCAAGGAAAGAAAAGGAGGACGGAGGAATCGAATGAAAGCTTTTTCTATACATTGGAATTACTTGATCACTCGAGCGTCACTTCACAGCGTCATCAGCAGCGCTCAAAGGATCTGCCCTTATGTTGTTAAAGTTTATTTAAGAAATTCATAATGAATAATAATAAAGCAAGATACCCTGTTGAAATATGTGAGATGTGTGGTTTATATAAACTGCAAAGGTAAACTATAAATTAAAAAGATTGTGACCGATGTGAAGGGGGAGGAGAATGTATACCTGCGTCACGTTTAGTCAATAAAACACTTCCGCATAGGATACACCTGTGTATCCTCGCTCATAACTCCTCTGAAAGCCTCCTCACTCCTCGATCCTCGACTCCTCGCGGTGCAATTAGAGAATTGAGATGTCCTTCAAGATGGCTGTGCTTGACTGGTTTCCGGGTCATAGGATGGAGGACAGAGGAGCGAGGAGACGAGGAGGGATATTGAGAAGCACCCAGTGTTAATGATGATTCTTAACTCATGCCTGTATAACAAACCTAGAAGCAGATCATATCTTAGTCATCGTAACTTTAACATTAATAGAATGTTGATATGATATCAATTAAATTATCAAGTCTACTGAGTACATTACTGTAAAGTCTGCTGCCAGCTAAGGATGAGACGATTACCGGTATAACGGTAAACCACAGTAAAAATTATGTTAATTATTACAGAGAAATTAATGTAATTCTTAGTATTGTTTCTTGTATGCTGGTGGCTATAATATTTAGTTTTGGTAAATAATTTTCATAGTAAGTCAGATGCTTATTAATGTGGATTAATATTTGCTTATATTTTAGAACCACATCCAACATCACATGTAACATCAAATACAACTTCATAGTTGACTTCACGTTGAAGTTGTAAATAAATCTTCCTGGATCTCAGTCAGACATCTCTGGTTCAAGTTCTTTCAGTGTTTCAGTAACCCGTTTTCAATAGTTTTTAAAAGCATATTGCCTATATGTTTGTAATATATTAAACACTGTTACACTTTTTGAAACTATTTCAGTTTGTGTATGCCTGTCACTGACAGGCTGTCAGTGCTTTCTGAACATATTAAACACTTAAAAAATTCAGCGATAATACAGAAAACTGTGATCATTTTGGTCATTTTCATACCGTCCCATCTCTACTGCCAATATGTTACAGAGCTAGTCATGCTAAAATGTCTGGAATATCAGCCGGAATATGTTCCGATTGTTCTCAGCTCTGCCGAGACAAAATAGACATGCCATTTCAAAAATGTTTCATTTATTGTCAGAAATATGTTTTCAAAAGCATCACTTTTATCAAATTTTATGACATAATTTCCAGTAGGCAACTGACTGCAAACAGTCACATCAGGACACAGACGAGCAGGCTTATGTCCCGGGGCTGAGCCCCGGAGAGCCCCGGTCCAATTTAACCACTGCGTATACAAATGTTGTCAATATACAAGAAGTATTAACCAAGCAGAAAACAAAGATGAAGTTGACAATCGCCATCTCCGTAGTGAACCCCGTATAGAGAGAAATGCAAAGAATGGATTACATAATCAGAGAGAAGCCTATTTCTTTTCATTTCGAATTGTTTCGTTTAAAGACATTTCAAGCTTTCTATAGATATATTTCTCATGTCTGTGAGGCATATGCTGATTTTCGGTTAATTTATGATGAGATGCGCTCCAGTTCAAGTGCAATGCATGTGACCGAGCCGGCGCCTCCATGTCATGATTATATTGTCTGCTATATTTGCTTCGTATTCATTAAATTCAGGCAATTGGTTGATGAAAAATTGATTAAAATTAAGATACAATTTATACAAAACGAAATTCACTTTAAAGAAAGGCCTTGGTCAAAATCATGTCTGACCCACTCCATGTCTATAGGGATCTCCCAGTCACGGGACCCCTAGCCGTGTGTCAGCCATTTTGACGGAATATATCCATCAGCTACTCAGTGGCAATGGATCTATTATTAGGGGTGGGCCACCCCTAATAATAGATCCATTGCCGTGGGTAATATATATTATTAGTATATTATTATACTAATAATATAATTACATAAAAACGTTTTGACATTGGGCTACAGTGTGTTGGGTAAATGCAATTACCAGTAACGTTACTGACTCTGAAGCTAACTGAGCAGTTCCACGGCTCTCTTCTCTACTCTTTACTACTACTTAAATACTGTTTCTAGCTAATGTTGGTAGGTTTTTTTTTCACTGCTACAAAAAAAACGTAGAAAAATGTAGTCAACCCATACACCGTTAGAACCGTGAAAAAAATGCACAATAGTTCTATCATAAAGGGCGACAGCTAAACGTTTGATTAACAAATGATTTTCTGTTTAAAGCAAAAAAAAAAATAAAAAAATATATATATAACTGTTCATAACCGTTTTATGTCAGTTATATATAAACGTAGATTGGTCTAATTTGATACTAGAAAAGTAAGACTAATTGCCCCTTGACTAACTGTTAGTTGGTCATACTAGAACTTAAGACACAGTCTTAACATATTGACTATGTTTATGCAACTGGCCCCTGATGTGTCCGGCTAAGACAAGCTTATGTTATGCTGAATGGTAGTGCACAAAACATCGCGGATTTCTATGGCAACAGTGGATTCATAGGCGGAAATCGCGGGGGGGTCGGGGGGGTCGGGACCCCCCCTATCTGAGGGTTGTCCCCCCTAAACTATCATTAAAATATGTGTGTTGTAAATAAAATAATGATATATTCTTAAAATAATTGTTTAAGAAATAAAATAATACAAATGCAAACGGGGCAACAACAAAAAACCGTTTTAAACATTTTGAGTCCCCCCTCCCTTGCCTCACAGTGCTTTGGTCCACTGCCTCCGCCCCTTTTACCTCACCACTGACACACACACATTCCGGTGGCGGGAGAGATGAACTAGGCCTAAGTTTTTTAGTAGTTGTGGAACTCCAGTAAGTCAATGTTTTATTCACTTTAAACATCGGATGAAGTGATTATTTTCTCTTTAATATAGATGATGCTGAGTCATTAATAAATCATGTCAAAAAACAAATATATGATTGTGTACAGTGTAACGTTACCAATGCACTTTTGTCACTGATGTAGTCTGCTATGTTAGCGATTATAACGTTTAACGTTAACTTACCCTTGTTTAATACAGTCTGCGTTTACCTAGCTTGTTTAATACAGTATATCCACCCACACCCATAGAGTTTACGCACTACGTGATGTAACGTCAGTCTTGTAGATTAGACTAGTCCGGGTGCGCATTTAGATTTTAACCCTTTCACTGTGATTTAGTCGGTTTATATAATTTAATATTATAGTTGATAATATGATATATTAATCTAATATAATATCACACGAAGAGTGCAGTTTTTCTCCAGATATCAGCATGATAACAAATATGATTTTGATTTATACAAGTTTAATAAACAAGAAGTTAATATTAAGTGATGTACATTTTAGACACCATATTACCAACGAAAATAGTTGAAAACTAAGCCACAGCACTGAAGAAACACACCGAGGTGTTTCCTTACTGAATGAATCAGCTTTTTGAACAATCAGTTGAATGAATCTCAATGACTCACTCATTAACAGTGACTTACTGCCTCCTACTGGCGGTTTTAATTTCACATTTAAAGTATCTTTTCATGTTTTAAATCATTTCAAATATAAATATTTTACATTTTATTTTTAAAACGTCATAATATTATTTATGTCTGTGTAAAAACATCTAAATGCTACTTTAACCCTCATTTATCTTTGGGGTCTATGACCCCAATCGACTTTTCCGTAGTAAATAAAACATGGTTCCCGTCATCTCAGTTGCGTCAAATTGTGTCACTTTTTCTACATCATCTATACACAATATACACTATAGCCTACACTGGGCTTGATTCGGTTGTTCTAAAGGTATGTAAAAAAAATCCATTGTATTTTGGTGGCTTAATGAATGAAAAAGCTAACTAAATTGACCAAAAAAATCTTCAAAACCATACATTTTTTTGTAAATAAGTTGTTTACACAAAACAACTTATTTACAAAAAAATGTATGGTTTTGAAGAATTTTTTTGGTAAATTTAGTCAGCTTTTTCATTAAACCAGAAAGAAACTTTGAGAAGAAGGATACTGGGACGGTCTCCATGCTACACTAATAATAGTACTACGTTAAGGCTTTCCTCGGTGTACACGTATCCTTGCAAGTACAATTTTGCCTGTATTATTGGTGTCCCCTTCAAAAATTGCTCTTGAGAATTGTTATGTTTATTGTCCCCCCCAACATTTTGATGAAATTTTCGCCCCTGAGTGGATTTATAACATTTGATCCCAAACTCCGAGAAATCATTCATTAGCCTTTGAGGGGACAACTTACCTGATCCAAAATGAAGACTGCAAAGCTGTGTTGAGTTGGACTGTGTTGAGTTGGAAGTCAAACAGTAACACCGCCATCAACGTTTTGCCTGTTTATTGCCGCCAACCACTTGTTTCTTTGTTTTGTTTCTTTTGGGATACGGTATAAAGATATTCCTTTTGTATGATCACGTATCTGATCGCATCCAACTACAGCATCACTCGGGCATGATAGAAATATTTCGCGACGACCTGTATTATCACCGGCGGTATAGCATTTGACCATCTATTCCGTCAAGATGGCTGCTCCAAATGGTGTGACGTCACGCGGGACGTCCCTATTGTGCATCCTATCTTACTCATGCTGTTCACTTTACATAATCAACATAGATGGAAAAAAATAACATTATTTAAACAAATATGAAACTAAATGCGCTTATTTAATGGCTACAACAGGTAGTAGGCCTACAGACTCTCTATTTTTACAGATTTTTTACTCTATTTTTACTTTATTTTTATTGCTGCACATTCATTTAATTCTGAATTTTGCACACATAAGCTGAAAGGCATTTGTTTGTGTACAGTAAAACATATCTACAACATTTATCAATTTAATGGATAATTGTGCGTGCACTTAATAATCATTATGATATTAAAATCATAATAAAGTAGGCTATGTACAAAAAATCAGATGAGCCCAGAATATGAATGCAACATGTTTAAATGTTAAGCATTTTCCTCTCATAGAAAACCATTATAAGAATGCTTAAAGTCCCTGTAAAGGCAATTCTAAAAAAAAATTCTAAACACATTATAAATTTTAGAAATGTATTGCTAAAACATATTACAAAGACTGTGATCTGTGCAGTACTGGATTGTGGAGTTAGAACGTTTTTCACCATTGCTGTGTTCAGGATTTTTGGGCGGGGCTAAAACGGGGGCTCGATGACGCACTGGAGCCCCTGATCTCCTGGACACGCCCCTACTCGATGACGCACTGGAGCCACTGAGGCTGGCCCCTCCCCTAATCGCGAGTTACTGTCAATACTATTAGTTACTACAGCCTACAGCAGGGGTAGCCAACCCTGCTCCTGGAGGGCTACCATCCTGCGGAGTTTATCTCCAACTGTAATCAGACACACCTGAACCACCTAATTAAGGTGCTTAGGATTACTTGAAAACAACAGCCAATTGTGTCTGAGCAGGGTTGGAACTAAAGTCTGCAGGAAGGTAGCCCTCTAGGAGCAGAGTTGGCTACCCCTGGCCTACAGTTTGCTAGCTAGCAATGCCTTCGTCACGGAAATGCGTACTACCTGGATGCGATCACATACAAAACCGATCGGTGTCCTTATTTAAATTTCCGAAAAACGATCACATCAAGAAGAGGTGGATTAATTTTGTGAAGAGCCACCTTGATGGAGAGCTGAGGATCACCGCCAAAACCCGCCTCTGTAGTGATCATTTTACACGGGATAGATTTATAAACTTTCGTCGGAGACAACTGGGATTCACTGATAATCCGCTGTTACTGGTGAATGGGGCCGAACCGACTATCTCCCGCCTCGGCCTTCATCCTCCCGTCGCGCCGACATCATCGACAGTGCGTGCCCACTGTGCGAGCATCCATTCCGGCTGTAGTTGAGTGTGGCGACGGCAGCTTTCCCGCCAGTAGCGGTTTTTGGCACGGGCGAACCGGGCAACGAACCCGGGGCGGCATTTTTTGGGGGGCGGCGCCGCTGGCACAAAAAAAAAAAAGATTTTCTATTATTGTCTATCTATAATTTCACTGTGTGGGGAATTGGCAAATTTGCGCCCCCTGCTTGCTGAGAAGATGCCATGCACAGAAGCTGTTTGTTTGAGGGGAAAGGGGAGGGGGCGCGGGGGCGCGGAAGCGCGGGCGCGGATGACGGTCTCTCTCAAATGGAACGGACGGGGGGGGTGGACGGGGGATCCACACTAGAGCAATATACTCTAATAGAATTAATGGGCAGGGCTGGGGCTAAACTTAGTCACACACTTCGACTTTCTTCCAAATAACGCACATTTCATTCATAATATTATATAAATACAGGCCTATAGTTCCTGCAAATAAAAAAAGGTAATAAAAAACGATTATGCGGTCATCAAGGTGAATTGGTTTAGTCTTGACTTCTGGTCGTGAGTGACAGTTGGGGGGATGGGAAATCTGTTGATTGTCGAGTGCGAAACAGGGATGGAGAAGAAAAGGTCAAAGCCATCAGGTGCCCAATTTCGAAAAAAAAGAAAAGAAGAAGAGGAGAAACGAGCAAAAGAAAAAGGTATGCAACTATGTTCTCTCTCTCTGTATGATTACTGTCGGTATCCATCATGACATGAATGAAGGGCTAATGTTAATTGGGAATTACTCTTTGTTAGCCTTTTTGCTATGATGCTTGCTATGCTTATACAACAATAATTTGGTTTCAACTCAATCACAAGATCTAATTTCTAATATTGTGCTTTAATAAAACTGTTACAAGTTCAGTTATCATTTCCATCAGTTGGGTTAACGTTAGGCCCTGTAAATAACCATCGGAATTTTCAAATCTGTAGGTAGTGTTAAAGACGAACATTTGCTATTTATTTGCTACAGTATGCCAAGTATAGTTTTTTTAAGTATAGTTTTACAAGTCATAACTAAAAGTGCACTTGCATAAAAGTGCACTTGCAGTAACCAAAGAGCTAATGGTTCCTCCATGAAAGTTAGATTAATATACAAATTTTGGTTGAAAAATATCCTGAAACCCAAAAAGTTATTGGTGATTAAAAAATAAAATCCCATTGCTTTTGCCTATACATATAATTTAATGTCATTTTATTTTTTAAACAACTGAGTCCCAGTGACTACTACATAGCATAACAAATAAAATTTATTTTTTCAATAACATTTTTTTAAAGTTTTTTTTTACCATTTGTTTCTTCTGCTCTAAATAATGTGATGACATGAAAGTAAAAAAATTGTAAAAAATGTTTTGTTTTACGGGTTTAGGAGGATATAGCGTGTAATGACAGACATTTAGCGTGTAAGAGCATGTTTATGTAACCCTTCTATTATGTTTTGGGTCAATTTGACCCCAGGCTGTTTTAGCTGTATAAAACATTATCCTATGGTCTTTTGATTTCAATTGCAATTTCAGGGGCACTTCTAAAATATTTTGGAGCAACCTCTGCCACTGGTCAGGATGAGCCAACCACCTCCTCCGCTACACAGGCCTCTTCTGGAATGGTCTCAACCCTTCAGGATGAGCTACAATCCATGTCCTCAGCTACACATATGTCTCCACAAATATCACCACAAATATCTGATATTGAGGATGAAGACCTCTTTGCCTCTACTTCTCCCCAGCATGAGCCTTCAGGTGTGCATATCGTGTGTGTGTCTGTGTGTGTGTGTAGGCTACAAGACAACTGGACAACTGCAATTTAATGTAATTTTAATATTTCTGATAATTTATGAGTAGGACTATGTGTTGTTTCACTGCTATGTGTTTTGAGTAATGTGCCAATATGCTGTCTGATAGAAATGCCTGGAGCTGAACCCCCACTGAGCCCCACTGGTGAGGATGAGCCTCTGTCAACCGACCCTGCTAACTGGCCCTTACATCTGACTGACAGGATTCGGACTGAGCTGGTTCGCAGAGGACCAAGTAAGGTGCCACCTGGCTTTGTTTTCCGTAGGAATGAGAGTGATGGGAGAAGTTGCCACCACCAATATTTTAAGAAGACATTAGTAAGTGGTGAAAAGATGGCAAGAAGTTGGCTGATTTATTCAATTAAGAACAACAGCCTCTTTTGCTTCTGCTGGAAATTGTTTTCCAAGAAGAACATTAATTTAACAAGTGCAGGAATGGCAAATTGGAAACATGCAAGCAATTATCTCACATCACATGAAAACAGTCCAGAACACATCAATTGCATGAAAGCATGGAAGGAACTGTCAGTGAGGTTAAAAAGTGGGACAACTATTGATAAGCTGGAGATGGCACTTCTGGAGGCTGAAAGGGTGAGATGGAGAGCAGTGCTGACACGTCTCACTGCTATCGTGCAGTCACTGGCCATTCGAAATTTGGCTTTAAGGGGACACACAGAAACACTGTTCACACCATCAAATGGGAATTTTCTCAAAGAGGTTGAACTTATGGCCAGGTTTGATCCCATCATGAAAGATCACCTTAACCGTGTCGAAGAGGAACAGCAAGTCATAACAGCTACCTAGGCCATCATGTGCAGAATGAGCTGATTGATTTGTTGAGCAGCAAAATCATATCTGCTATAGTGGATGACATCAAGCAGGCAAAGTTTTTTTCAATAATTCTGGACTGCACCCCAGATATAAGCCACACAGAACAGTTGTCAGTTGTCATTAGAGTGGTGTCACTGATGGAGACATTTTATGGGATTTTTGGAGGCAGAGGAGTCCACAGGCCAGCACTTGGAATCCATGATCCTGACGAGACTTGAGGAGTTGGGAATTCCTTTTGAAGACTGCAGAGGACAGTCATATGACAACGGGGCAAACATGAAAGGCAAAAATAAGGGAGTTCAAGCCAGACTCTTAGAAAAGAATCCCCGAGCTCTGTTTGTGCCATGTGGGGCACATACATTGAATTTAGTTGTGTGTGATGCTGCTAAGGGATCTGTTGATGCTTTAAGTTACTTTGGTGTCCTGCAAAAGCTGTACACAATATTTTCAGCCTCCACCCAAAGATGGGCCATACTGAAGAACCATGTGAGCATCACCTTAAAGATGTGGGCAGAAACAAGGTGGGAGAGCAAGGTCAAGAGTGTCGAGCCCATGAGGTACCAGGGAGCTGCCGTGAGAGAGGCTTTAATTGAGGTGAGAGACCACACCAAAGACCCTGCTATAAAGGCTGAGGCCCAATCTTTATCTGAGGAGGTGGGGTCGTACCGCTTCAGCATCTGCACGGTTGTTTGGTATGACATGCTATCTGCAATACAGCATGCCAGCAAACTCATGCAGTTTCCTAACATGCATGTGGACCTAGCCGTGAGTCTTTTGAAGAAGACTGAGCGAGATCTCCAGAACTACAGGGCAACTGGCTTTGTGACTGCACAGATGGTGGCCAAAGAGATTTGTGAAGATATGAATGTGGAGGCTGTATTAAAACAAAAAAGGCTGAGGTCCACAAAGCGCCACTTCTTTTATGAATCACATGATGAGCCTTTCAGTGATGCACTTAGGAAGTTGGAGGTTGAATTCTTCAATGTTGTCGTTGATGCAGCCACGTCAGCCATCAAAGAGAGATTTTCCACATTGGAAAATGTTGGAAAGAAATTTGGAGTTTTGACCAATTTCCCAAGTCTTGCAGATGTGGAGCTGACAGATCAATGCGAGGCACTTGGCACCACACTGCACTTTAAGGGGCACTCTGATTTGGACAGTAGAGAGCTTGTGCAGGAAATTAAGAACTTCCCTGACCTGCCATCAAAGACCATGAGCCTCCTTGAGCTTATCACTTTTATGGATGATAAGGATCTATCGGAGATCTACCCCAACTTTTGGACTGCTCTCAGGATTGCACTTACTCTGCCAGTCACTGTGGCTCAAGCAGAGAGGAGCTTTTCAAAACTGAAGTTGATCAAGTCATACCTGAGGTCCACCATGTCCCAGGAACGGCTCACTGGACTTGCCGTCATCAGTATCAATCACTTAATAGGGGAGCAGATTGCATACGATGACATCATTGATGATTTTGCATCAAGGAAGGCCAGAAAGGTCAGGTTTTAGTTTTTTTCTGTTCTGGGCCTATGCCCTCTTTGGTGTTTTTTCACATTTGTGTGATGAAGAATTTGTGCTATTTAGAATATTTATTCTATATTTTATTTGTATAATATTCCTAATATTTTTTGTTGATAATAATATTGTTGCTCTCTGCTTTTGTTACTTTTTTATATATTTGATTGTATATATTTTTGGCATATTAATATAGTGTATATTTATTTAAGTTCTGATAACTTATACTCATATCATATTTTGTGCAGAATTGTGTTCATTGTCCTTTGGCAATGTTGGAGGTGGAAATTGTGCACCTTAAAAAGTGTGTTTGCTGTTTAAATTGCAATAGTTAATAACCTAATTCTCTTAAGTCTGGCTTTCTAATGAAGGATTTGTGCAATTGAGAAATGATCACTTATGTTGTTATAATAAAATATAACTGTTTATGCAGAACTTTGTTTGTTTTTTTTTTTTTGGGGGGGGGGGGGGGGGGGGGGGGCTCGAAAGGGGTCTCGCCCAGGGTGTACTTCAATGTAGAACCGCCACTGTTTCCCGCAAGTGTCCTGGGGGACAGAAAAATGTGCGTTTGAGAGCAGAGACTACTGCTATTTTTTTCAAGATTTTGATAGCTTATTTTATGTACTTGCCGGCTTTTGATTATCATTCAAATTTGGCTGGGTGGCTAACACATTTTTCTGTGGTGTGACAAACTCAGAACACATACTTAATTTTGACTTTACAGGGACTTTAATGTAGATTAGAATTTCCCCTTATTATGTCAAAATAACGAGTTATGATGTCGAAATAAGATATGTCGAAATAACAGATATTATGTCGAAATAACGATGTCAAAACAACAAGATATTATGTCGAAATAACCAGATATTTTGGTGAAATAACGACTAAATATCTCGAAATAAGATACATTTTCTTTTTTTCTTCATGCGGTTCAGGGCTTCCTTAGAATGCAGCCTAAATATAATTGCTTCCAGAAATTATTTTTGGGGGTGGTATCGGGGTGCTTTGGTCTTTCTTGGGGGTGCTGAAGCACCTGCTATAGCCCCTCCCTAAAGCGCCACCAATGCTCCAGAGTGAATGAGCAGATGATATCTGAGACCTGATGTTTGAGTAAAACTCTTTCCACACTGAGTGCATGTATACGGTTTCTCTCCAGTGTGAATTCTCATGTGTGTTTTAAGGGTTCCTTTCTCTGTGAAACTCTTCTCACACTGAGTGCAGTGGTACAGCTTCTCTCCAGTATGAACTCGCTCGTGTGGTTTCAGGTTTCCGGACTGAGTGAAACTCTTGTCACAATATGAGCACTTGTAAGGTTTTTCTCCAGTATGAATTCTATGGTGCTGTTTCAGACTCTCAGCTTGAGTAAATCTCTTCCCACAGTCCAAGCACATATAATCTCTCACTTCAAAATGTGTTTTCTTGTGCTTTTTAAAACTGTCCAGGCATGAAAAACTCATTCAACAGAGAGAACACACATAAGGCTTCTCATCTGAATGAACTTTTAGGTGTTTTTTTAATTGTGATGATAAAATAAAATCTTTACCACACTGATCACAGTTAAATGTTTTTTCTCCAGAGTGAATGTGCAGATGATAACTGAGAGTTGATGCATGAGAAAAACTCTTTCCACACTGAGTGCATGTATATGGTTTCTTTCCAGTGTGAATTCTCATGTGTCTGTTAAGGTTTCCTTTGTGTGTGAAACTGTTTCCACACTGAGTGCATGTATACGGTTTCTCTCCAGTGTGAATTCTCATGTGTGTCTTAAGGTTTTGTTTGTGTGTGAAACTCTTTCCACACTGAGTGCAGGTGTGCGTCTTTTTGGCTTTTGTTCTTTGAATTGTAAAGTTACGATGTTCCTCCTCCACTTCATTCAGTTCTTGTCTTTGCTCTTTCACTCTCACCTGGTCTACAATAGACAGAAATACAGTTAGAATCAGTTCAAGTGAACCATTATTTAATAACAGAAAGCAACAGAGATCAGGTATCAGATATTTTATGTGGCAAAGTTTTGTTCAGTCATTCACTTGTTAATATAGTTAAAATATGTTTAACAACTGCTAGATACAAGGTTATGATTTAGATGCATTTCATCATTTATCATCCATATACTGCTTATTAATTCACATCTACCAATGCAGTCAACAATGAAGGCATGTTAGGCATGTTTATTCTGGATGGTTCTGGATCACTCATGTCTTCAATCTCCTCTTTAATAAACTCCATCTTTAACAGTCACACAGATGTCAGCTGCTACTCCTGGAGTTTGTCCTTCTCTTGTAGGATGATGGGAATATTCCCAGTATTTATTGGTGAATTGTTGTGGGAGGGGCTTCACTGCAGGTGTGAACTGTGATCACTGTGTTTTTATCCAATCTGCATTTAAAAAGTACAGGGTCATCATGTTTAACTGAGCTGCTGAAAAGTCTCTTTGTCTCCAAAAGTTCCCCGTTTTCAGCTCATTCATTATAGTGATGTCTGAGATCTTCTGTAAATTGGCACATTAAGCTAATTTTATTGGTGTCAAGAGGCTGAAACAAACTACAGCATCATCACCTTTAACTTCAGTTCTTGTCTTTGCTCTTTCACTTCCATCAGGAAACATATTAAAACATTTAAGTTGTTAGAATGAGTTCTGGAGGATAAAATGTGAATATTGAAGTGAACCCTGATTTAATAACGGAAAACAAGTGAGATCTGTTTATATAATAAATATTAAATATCATATCTTTGATGTACCAAAGGTTAGTTTAATCATCCTCTTGTTAATAGTCCAAATTTGAATGACAACTGCTGCACAAGATTATATATACAGGAATTATATATACAGGAATTACAGGATTTAATACATTTTACATGTACATTTTAATACATCTTTAAGATTCCCTCCATACATTTTTAGACCTCATCGCCACTTTAAGTTTTAACCGTTACATCAGTGACACCTTCAATTTACTATATATTGATTGTAAGATAGCAGTTTGTGATAGTCTTAGTTTGTGAAGACTCATTATCAATGCAACATAATTTAGAAGGGTGGGAACGAAGTACAAGAGAATTAATTGAGTGACTAACCCAATGCAAGGTTTATTAGAAAGAGAAACCAGAAACCAGAATTTGACCAATAAACAAAACAATTGGGGTGTAAATCGGACAGTTTATCACGATACGATATCGATTCTCTCAGCCAGTGATACGATATTTGCTGATATCTCAAAATTCTGCGATACGATTATGATTCGATTCAGGGCCAAATAGAGGTGTAACGATATTCAAACCGAACCGAAAAACCGCGATACAGAACTCACGATTCGAATCGCGATACTCTCATTGTGTACCGAACACGCCCCGCCCCGCCCCGTGCTATCCCGGCCCCGCCCAGCCCGGCTCGATGGACCTCATGTCTTATGTGTACAGTACACAACGAATTCAGTTTTGTAGCCTAACCACCATTAACACCAAATAACAAGCTCCGTGTTTTGTTACTTTCGATAATAAGCAAGGTGTAATCTTTCAAATTCTGTCTATTTGATCACGAAATTCAAACAATAAATGGCGTTTTGGCGCTCTTTGATGTGGCGTGACAGATCGCTGTAGGCCTACTAGGCTCCTCATTTCAAGCGGCAGCGCGAGGCAGCGAGTAAACGCGCTAGTCTCTTCCTCAGTTACAGAATGAACACCTGAAGGTATGTTTAAAGATACAGTATACTTACTGAAAGGCATCATAACTCGTGTAATTGCTCAATCAGTGTTTCAGCAGCGGAAAGACGTCAATAAAACAGCATAGCTTGTCTCTAGCATTATATTTACCTCAACAGGCAAGTGATTCAGTGTCCACAACTTTGGTTCCTATAAATGAACTCTTGCACTAAATAAATGCATTATGTTAGCCTATATATTATATTTTACTTAACCTGTTAATGATTTCTTGATTATTTAATGTATGTTTAAAATATCTTTCATGAAAATGACAACTGTGTAAATTATTATATTTCAATAACAAATTAGAGTAAAAACACAAGTTAATGCAAAAACTGCCTTATGTTCAGTTTACATGTTTTCATACAATGTGTTGTGTGTTGATTATTATATCTAAAAAATAAATAGCATCTGAATTTAGGTTAAAAGTCTAGGCTACAACCTTTAATGTAATAGTAATGTGCGGCTCCCTATATAGTTTACACCATTAGCAGATTTTTTTTTAATCCTTGTGAAACGTTTAATTGTAACTGAATTAATTTAAAGACAAAGACAATTTTTTCATTAAACCACGGTTTAAAAAAAAAACAAAAAAAGCAATTTTAGCTTTCTAAACTGAACCGAACCGAGACGTCAAAACCGTGGGAAAACCGAACCGTCAGTTTTGTGTATCGTTACACCCCTAGTTATGATACATAATACAACACTCGGTTAATCTTTGTAACGTTAATCTCCTCAGATGACACAGACGCCTGACCAACTTTGCTGTTGTGATTAACATACACACACTACTTTTCCCTCAACACTAAACGTGCTGCTTTAGTAAGTTTCCGTGAATAGTTTTCAGTTTTTATTTTCCTTTTACGCCCCGAAGAAGAAATCACGGGAAATCTAAGTTTGTTGAAATTATCCATCCTCAATCACTTTTAGTCAGCTTTGATGAAACTCCTCTTAGCTAGCGCATCTTTTCAAAGTGACATCTGACATGAATACTGCACGCTGAGTCACTTAAACGGACTTATCGTGTTGTGTTCAACAACAAGGGTGCTACTGCTTGTCGGTTTCTGCTGTAAAACATGAACTCGTGATGCATTGACAGTGGACAATACCGGCTTTTATGACAAAATAAAATAGTTTACGATGTGCAGGCTTGTAGTAAGAGCCTCAGCATTTAATAAAAACTGGCTTTAATCGGTTAACTATTTTCGATGTTTTTCAATATGTTTCATGTGCTTTCATGGGCGAAGGATGGCCGACAAATGAATGTTTATCTGAGTCCTTAAATTTTCGGGCAGCATGTGACCTGAAGCTGGTCTCTCAGGGCTCCAGACTAACTTTTTGCCTTGGTTGCACTGGTGCGCCGAACTTTTTTATTTAGGTGCACCAGCACAAAATTTAGGTGCACCCAAATGTTTCCTCGGTTCGCGTCACCTTTAACGCTACAATTTCAAGCTCAGCTTTTTATCATGCTCCATATACATTCATATATATTATGTAAATGATTTTAAACAAGAATAAGTTGTAGGTAAATACTTTTTTTATTTGAAGCACAATTATACTGTATATAAATATAAATATATATATATATATATATATATATATATATTTTTTTTTTAAAGTGCTTCACTGAGCTGCCAAACTAACTATTTTGAGTCTCTAGCTCATAGGGCTGTGCAATATGAACAAAATAATCGAATTGTGATTTTTTTATGAATATTGCAATTGCGATTTTATTTGCGATTTTGGCAATTGTTTTTGCTTTTTCAAACATGCTACATTCTAAATGTATTCAGTGCACAAGAAGTGCATAACAAAACATTTCACAATGAAATAACATTAGTATTAACAGTTTGATAAACAAAACTGTAATATTTAAAACAGACAACAAAATAAATTAATGTTAACTAACCTAAATTCCAGTCATAAAAATAAAGTTAAATAAATAAAATATTTTTCAGTGCACACATTTCACAATGAAAAAACATACTGTGTACAGTAGTATTAACTGCTTGATAAACAAAATTGTCATAAATTGTGTCAGACAACAGACAATTAAGATTAAGTAACCTAAACTCCTGTCATAACAATAAATAAAAACTAACAGAATTCAAAACCAAAACCTCTTAAAGGTTTTTTGCAAGGAAAACCAGCATGTCCACCATTTCTGGTTTTAAGCATGAACGGTGACATGTCACCACATTTCCCCCAGTACTAAACACTCTCTCTGAAGGTGAGCTGGTGGCAGGAATACAAAGATACTTTTGTGCAACCCTGCTCATTCTTGGGAAATTTATCTGATGGAGTCTCCACCATTTCAGAGGATCTTCCTCACTGTCAATGGATGGAGAAAGCAGGTAGCTATTTAGCTCAGAGGCTATGGCTTCTTCAAGTTGCAGAGCTGCTGGCATGACTGATGCCGTTTTAAAGAAGCTTCCTAAGGACTTCCTTGCTTTTTTGCCTGGTGGAGGTAGATCGATGTCAGGATTCTCTCTGCTTGTGCTACTCCCAGATTCAGATGTATCCTTTGACATACAGAGCAGAAATAATATTACAGGTAAATATTAAAAAGTCATAAAAAGAGTGTTTATGTTAAGAGATGACAGTTTCATCCAGTTTACATAAATTAACTCACCTTGTGGGAACTCATATCCATATCAGACATGACCCTGGCCTTAATGTTTGGAAGTTTATCCTCATCAGTGTAGCTGGTTTTGAATTTTGGATCCAAAAATGTTGCTATGTCCAGAAGCTCTTGGGTAGTTTCATCCTCATAATGTTTGTTGATGTAGTTAAGAATTTTTGATTTTATAGTCTTTGTCAGGTCAGTATCTTCATCCTTCACTGCAAGTATCTTGGTGTTCAACAGATGAAGAACTGGTTTAACGTAGGATACACTGATGTAGTTTTCACTGGAAAGGGCATCCGTGAACTCCTGAAGTGGACCCAGTGCCTTACTTACAGATTCTAGAACATCTGTGTCTTGCCATTGTGGTACTAGGTGTCTTGTTTTACGGTCAGCTGAAAGGACCTGAGACAATGCCTTCTGTTGCTCCAAAACCCTGTCTATCATTTGTTGCATTGAGCCCCATCTTGTCGGGCATGATGTTATGAGGGCATGTTGGGGAAGCTGAAGTTCTTCCTGGGCTTCGGCTAACATCATCTTTTTTTTCCAACTGTGGGAAAAATGTCCCACAATCTTTTTGCACAAGCCGTTGGCTAGGGAAATGCGAGGTTCATCCTTGATTGCATTTTCTAAAAAGAAATAATTGCAAAACATGATGAAAATGTGTAATATTGTAAGTATTGCATGCATTTAAATATAACTATTGGGTAATACTTTACAATAAGGTGCTATTTGTCAACAATTAGTTAAAGGTGAAATGTGTATTATTTCTGTGGATCTATTGACAGAAATGCAATATAAGATCCATAACTATGTTTTCAGTGGTGTATAAAGACCTTACTTAATGAACAGTTATGTTTTTATTACCTTAGAATGAGTCATTTATATCTATAAGCGCGGGCACCCCCTTAAATGAAGGTCGACATATTGTGACGTCATGTTTCTACCGTAGCCGACAGCGAACACACAGCGCTACAGAGTTTGCTATGTGGGGAGGTATGTGCTGCTGGTTACGTCGGCCACCGTAGCTTCTCCTTAGATTTTGAGAAGGGAGGGATAGGCCGTAAGTGGCTTTCTGTTTGCAATACGCAAATCTCACCACTAGATAGATGCCGCTAAAAATCACACACTGCACCTTTAATGCATTAGCTAAAGTGAACTAACAATGAACAATACTAATACAGCATTTATTAAAGGGACACCAGGTAACTTTTTTACCTTAACTGAACAGCTTTGGAGTCAGTGAGATGGTTATATTACTTATTTCGGGTTGAATGGTGGTGGTTTCGCACCCCCCATGGTGCCCGAGAGCGGAAAATCTCACTTGCAACTTTGGGCCGGCGGGCCGCCGGCTTCGCCGTCAGGAAGTATCGCGTGATATCAGGTCTCGCGATGTAACGAATTGCTTTACGGCACTGCACACGTACACGGCACGCCCCCATTCAAGCACCGGGTAGCTATAAGCAAAGGGCAACGATATATTTAGTTATGGCTGAGCACGTAAAAAAGAGCCAGAAAACTAGGAAATCTTTGTCGGAGGAGCAACGAAAGAGGAAACGGGAGACTGACCGAGCAAGAAGTCAGACGCGAGTAAATATCGGACCGGCTTTTTCTGAATGGCGAGAACTGAGAGAAACAGAAGCCTGCAAAACGGATGCTGACCTGGCCTTCCTGCTGTTGCACTTGTAAGTATCTTTGGAATAAACTGTGTTTAATATTTAAATTTCAAGTAATTGTGACCTCAGGATGTTTGCTATTGTCTGTAAAGGTTTTTATTATGATCGCTCTCTGTTACGGGCTTACTAGTACGCTAGGTACTATAACTTTGATGTTAGCATTGTCATTAGTTTGATTTGTTTAGTTGTTTGGCCGTCCCTCTATCGTTTTTATTTGTGTAACTTAGTTCGCAAATAAATAGATGTCAAATTCTTCAAATCAAGACACCGGTGTATCCTACCCGTGTCTAAATGAGATTTAGAAAATCTCCGTGAGCGGAGATTTTGGCTTGATCTAGCTAACGTTAGATGGTTGCTGCCCTTCCATGTGTCTAATTTAGCTTGCACGTTGCATCCAGGTGTTACTTTGCTTTTATTTGGCGCCGGTTTAGGTTTTTTGTAGTGCGCTACATAGTGTAGAAGCCGATGGCTTACCGATCGCATTCTGTATTATTGATCCATAATATGCTACAAATACTCGTCAATTACGATGAAGCCCAGACTCAAAATATTTTCCGTGACCGTGTTAGCAAATATAGAATTTACGTGGGCTTATCAAGTTACTGTTAGTGACACCACAACCCCTTTCCGTCCTCCAAACAACACACACACACACACACACACACACACACACACACACACACACACACACACACACACACACACACAATTTATCCCCTCACCCCTTCCCTTGGCCTGATGCCCACCCCACACCTAAAACTACATTCTAGGGATTTCACTCTCTGCCCAGCCCCCAGCAGTGTTGTCAGACAAATGTAGCCTAATTTCAAAGCATTCTACAACAATTACCTATACAATTATGCATGCAATTTCACAATGTATTGTTATAAATGTTTCAAAAATGCTGTCTTATTTTTTTCTAGTTACAAGCGCTGGCAGGTTACATCCACACCAAGCAAGACCCACTCCAGACCACCAAAACCACCTGTTTCCAGTATCACAGAAGACTCAGATCGAGACCAGTATGTTTTCTTCCCCAGCCTTTATTTATCCTGCCTGTCATTTTGTAATTCCAGTTACTTATGCACTGTTTTACGTTTCAGGGATGTTCCAGGAATTCTTCCTGAGCTTGGTGTACAGCCGTTGTCTAGAGAGGGAGAAGTTGCCGATTTGGAAATGAGGTGAAGTTCACCGCCATACGATAGTATGGTGCATTGTTTTCAGAGAGGGTTTCTTGATCTGCTTTTTTTTGTGGCTGTTGGCTTATGTTTTGGAGTCGCTATTTTTCTGCTCGCAGCATGCACTCTATGAGCATCGAAGAGCACCACCACGAATCTTCAGATGAAGAGGGGGCTAATGATTTTAGGAAGACCATGTAAGTGCTGTCCATTAGTCTTTCATTTACTTCCATTGATCTCTTTCCTCTATCTGAAATATCTGTATGTGTTGTCTGAACAGCATTGAGTTTGATGATTTTGGGGCTGATCCAAGTCTCTTGGGTTTGGAGGAAGGAGACAGCTGGGATGAGGATTTTGTCCCTTCTATTCATTTACGGTATGTTTGCATTTTATTTATCAATTTTGTGTGGAAGTTGAGCTACATTTGTTGGTCGTAAAGCGCAGCTTCTTTATTTCTAAACTGTACTACAATATTATCTTTAGAATATGAACTAATGTAATTCTTCATGTGAAGTATTTTGTTTAAAGATAATCAATATGCATATTCAACTCTTCAGAATGGTTGGAGAGAAGGCAAATGACCTGGCTGAAATCAGTGTGGATGAGGCCGTATTAGACATTGACATGCCCGACCCTCCCGCTCCCGAATCAGAGTCCACCACACACCCTCAAAGAGTTCTCTCTGAGGATGATCTGGTCGGTAAAACTGCCAGCATAACATACAACGACAATCTGCTTGATCTCGCCATGCACTTGAAACTACCAGTGCAACAGTGCACCTTTGTAGACAGAGTGCTAGGCGTAGCATGCTCTGGTGCACAACCTTTTCAAGTTGCCATGAGAACACGGGGGACAGGAGTAGTTTTAGAATGGGTAAGGTGTGAAGATTATCAAAAAGTCACTTATGTTGTCTTGAATTGGCTTTTCTATAGGGTGCTGTTATTGTTTGTGACTTTTTTTATGTATGTTTGCTTTGTTTCTCACATAACATTGACATTTCTTTACATTAGTTATGCCCCTTCGGACACTCCATATGGAAATGGAATTCACAGCCAACCTTGAAGTTCGGCATGCAGGGCGGTGACTTTATGCTGTCTGCCAATATTCTTCTGTCCGGTAACAACTACAGAAAATTAGCCCTACTCTTCAAGTTTATGTCGATGGGGATGGTTACCGAATCCACATTCTACAGAATCCAGGATGCTTACTGCATAGAGCCGGTGCAGGAGTATTGGGATAAAACTAGAGCAGAAGTCCTAGACCGTTTACGGCAGAAGGACCATGTTGTTCTCTTGGGTGAGGAACAGTCTTACACCTTTGACCAACTTTTACACTGAAAAGTCTGTATGATATGCTATGACTGTATGATTGGAAGCTGGAATATGTGATTCTAATGCTTATAATGTCTGTTTGCAATAGGTGATGGCAGAATGGATTCTCCTGGTAAGTTCTGTATGCATACTGTCAAAATTGAGAATCAGATATGCATGTACTGTTGTACTGCTTTATCATTATCTTCTAATATCTTTTTTTTTTTATATTGATGATGCTTTTAGACTGAAATAGCATCATGGCTGCTCAGAGACTGTCAAACTGTTCTTTTAACATAACATTTGGCCTGGTAGAGGGTGCAACCCTTAAGGTTAACAATCCAAAAGTATGTCCAGGCAAAATGTCTACTATCTCTCACACCTCCCTTTGTGAATTGCATAATCTGAATTAGATTTTTCCTGTGGTTAGAGATTGGGATGTGTAATTTATGTCTCCTGCTCTCTCCTGAGCATGATTGATAGATCAAAGCCTCTTTCCTCATTGACTGTTATTCTGACGGCCTCTGTAATAATGTACACAATTTATATGCTGACAGTTGTGCTTTTGCCTCAGGTCATTGTGCACAGTTCTGCACATACACCACAATTGAACAAGACTCCAGAGATGTGGTCCACATTGTTTCCGTTGATAAACGCGAAACAAATAAAAACTCAGTTATCATGGAGAAGGAGTGCTTTGTTCGCACAATGGATGCGCTCCTTCCAGAGCTTTCAATAAAGGAAGTGGTCACTGATGCCCACCCACAAATCACCGCATTACTGAGTAAGGAGAACTTTTGGTTATGGTGAAGTCATAAAGCCTATAGACCGTCCCAAGTTCAAGTTTGATCGCTGTTCCCACAGGGCCTCACTTTTAACATACAATATGTAAAAATAAATAAAATACTTAACTATCAATTTTGTTTACATTGTTTTGATGGTCTGTCTTTCTTATAGATACGGAGCGTGGCAAATATAAAGCGTGGGGTATTCAGCACTCATTGGATATCTGGCATGCAGCCAAGAGCCTGAGCAAGAGGCTTCGACGGGTATGCATTAGTATATTTGAAGACATGTGACCAGTTTCTATATGTTGTCTTGGTATTGTGAAAGGAAGCTAGCTATTGTGTACCTTGTGTACCTTGATCAGGCTGGGACCGTGAAAAGTCAGACTGGTATTCAGCCATGGATCAAGGACATAGTCAACCACTTTTGGTACTGCAGTAAGCATGCGGACACCGAGGAGCAGTTCAAGGTATGGTTGAGGAAAAAAAAAATTGTGTTGATTAGGACAGTTTAGTTGATATGCTAGCAGAGCATCTTTGTGGCTCCATGCACTGTATAACTTTTCTTTTATGCAGATGATGTGGGTTGGTGTACTTCACCATGTCTGCAATGAGCACTCCTGGGCAACCAGTTGCTGTGAACATGAGCCACTGGACGAAGACAGCCAGAACAAGCCTTGGGTCATACAAGGTAATTTCTACCAATACTGGTGCATAATTCAACACTGTATGTGAATGCATATGTTTTATTGACCGTGTTATGACTATAGGTTCAGCTGCTCACAAGGCACTTACCGCTGTTGTCCTTGAGAAAAGATGGCTGACCCTGGTGAAAAAATTCCTAAACTTCAGGTAAATGTCTGTAAGACATGGTTGTTCACCCAAGTTGTTTTTGAATTTCCAGTATTCCTCACTCAAGTGTTAGTCATGTTTGAAATGCAGCATAGTTTACCTTATTTCAATGTAATCTCTAATGTAGATTAATGTAGTTTTTAAAAAATATAAGACAAAACAACATGTATTATCACGAGTGTTGTTGTAATTATCTGTCTCTCCCACCCACACAGGACCACATCTGATTTGGAGTCATTCCAAAATCACATTTTAATGTACGCAGCAAAGCGCATGGCCTACTCTCCGTTTGTATACAAGACTCGGACATTGCTGGCAGCCATTGATTATAATAAACACAATCAACGCCACCCTGCACGCAACCGAGATGGACAGAAAATGTAGGTATTTTTGTGACATGTCTTTCTTTTATTTTTATCTTGTAGAATGACTAACGACAAACACAAATTGTTCGTGCTCTCTAGTTACAGACGGAAGTACAACAAGAAATCAAAGAGCTGGAGCGTTTACACGATGAAGGTGAAGAAGCAGTACACGTACATTCCAGAGATCCAGAGAGCCATTCTTGCCAGGAGACTGGGAAGTGGGTCTGGCCTCCCCCGCCAACAGACGCTAAGGCCTGATGACCCAAGGCGTCGGGGTGTACTTGCTCCACAACAGCCACCTCCCACATCAGAACTAGTGGCGATTCATGTCTCACGAGGGGACAGTGGTCCCAGAGAATTAGAGGACAATTGAACAGTTTTCTAATGTGATCCACACAAAGTTGTGTACATAGACATGTAAATAAAAATAACTGATTCTGAAACTTTCTCCAAAATATTTTTTATTTACAAATATAGGCTACTATGAAAGACATGTAGGCATACATACAGCTTGGATGAAAAGTGGTAAGAAGAAATTTTACAATCTGTATGGTAACAAAAAACTATTTACCATATAATAACAAATGGTCCTATGCAGCAAATATTGTTAAAAAAAAAAAAAAAAAAAAAAATTACGCTAGGCGGCTCACCCTGAAGCCGGTGTACTGCCCTCTGGGGTCAGGGAAAGTGTCCCTTATCCGACAAACACAGCAGCTGGGTATTACTACTCGGTTGCCCACACCCAGACGGCCATGCTGCCACAACACAAACTGTCTATAGGCTGTATGTCTGAACTGGCGCTGTTCCATTCCAGGTTCAGCATTATCAACCACTGCAAATATGTCATTCCAGGCTGCCCTGGCCAACCGCAACACACCCTCATCTAAAATATAAAAGTCCATGTAGGCCATCTTGCTTATGCATTGCTGTGGATGTTGCCGGCAGCATTTCCTCTCCTGGTCTGTGTTCATCTCCCGGCAGTTTCCACAGACACACCAGTGGAGTCCGGCAGGGTCAGGGTCAAGACGCAGGGGCACCTCCAGAAATGACAGAACGTCGAACATCACCCCTGGGGACCTGGTTATCACTCTCTCTAAGACCTGGTCCTTCTGTGAGGTGTCTAGTGAATGAAGTGTATCCTAAAACACAAAATAATCTGTATAATTACACAGGTCTTTGAATTAAATAAAAAGGCATCTCTGGTCTTGTTACACTATTTGACAAACCTTCATTTCATTGATGCGTCTTTCCTGAAGATCCTGCAGTCTCCTCTCTTCTTCAGCATCCAGTCTAGCACCCCTCACCCTAGAACGTCTGGGAGTTCTCTGTCTGACCGGCCTTGAAGTTGTAGGCCTACCACCAATGGCCTGAGCAGTGTACTCAGACGAGGCTGAGGTTGATTCCTGCAATATCACAAAAAAGTTGACGTACTTTACAGATATGAGTTGAATTACCATGGCCTAAGTCAATGCGTCTGATAATAGGCAATAAACATGTTGCACATATCATGATCGAGCTAGAAAAAACATTCTGATGTTTTCTTAGACAAGCAAAGGTAAACCGTCATTCTACCAGATGAACTTGTAGACCTAGCTAATATAACTTTAGACAAATTAGCCTCCGATATATTTTTTATGCTCATGTCCACTCTCCCCAAAAAAACCCAAAAAAAACCCACGAAAGCAGTAGTTCGCATCGTTCATATCATTCGTTCCCGGTAAAAATACTAATATGCATGACAACACAATAAAAATAAAAAATCACCATCAGTTGGAAAGAAAATATTGCTTTACTTACCTCGGTAGACATAACTTGTTTTGAAATAGCCGGTTCCTGCTCAGCTGTGTTGACAGCTGATCAGCTGGGTTGCTCGTGGCGAGGGGGGAGGAACAACAGTTCGTTTTTACGACAGTGTGTTTGAAAGCATTTACTACCAGACGCTAGGGGGAGCTTCATAGAGAAAAAACACTCTGACTTGCCTGGTGTCCCTTTAATGTTAATTCATGTTAATTTTAGTATTTACTAATACATTATTAAAATCAAACGTTGTCACCGTTAACATTAGTTAATGCACCATGAACTAACATGAATAACTAGTGTGATTTTGTATTTAATGTATTAGTATGCTAAAATGAACATGAACTAACATTAATAAATGCTGTATTAGTTGCTACTTACTATTGACACGAACTAACATTAACAATAATTAATAAATGCTGAAAAACTAAATTGTTCATTGTTAGCTAATGTATTTAATTACTACTGTTAACAAATATCACCTTATTGTAAAGTTTTCCCAACTATTGTCAAGTTAAAAATACTAAAGTACATAACATTATAATACATTTTTATATTAAACATCTTTGCACAATTTGTTTCTTAATAAAAAATATGCCCTACAAAGTGTCTTAATATTCTTAATATGTAAAGTATAAATATATTATGTACAATAAACTCTAACTTACCAATTGCCAAAGTGACAGCCTTCACTATATTAGATCCATTGTCTGTGGTGATAGACACTTGTTGATCTTCACAAAGTCCCCATGATGCTAAAGCTTCTTTTAAACCGTGAGAGATATTTTCTCCAGTGTGATTTTCTGGAAAGTATGCTCTTTGCAAGCATCGACTTTTTATTTCATAGTTGTCATTGATATAATGGACCGTTAAACTCATATACGGCTCCATCGTTCTGCTGGACCACATATCTGTGGTCGTGGCGTAGAAGTTCACCTTTTTAAGCTCGTATTCAACGCCCGCCTTACATTTCTCATACATTTCGGGAATAGCAACCCGTGTGAAATGAGTGCGAGACGGCAGCTGGTATCTTTTGTCCAGTGTTTGAATTAGTCTTCGGAAGCCGTCTTTACTGACGATGTACGCAGGCACCATGTCTTTGCATATATGATTTGTGATTGCGTCTGTGATTTCATTGCGCCGTTTTGATCCTTTATCATAAGGCGTGACGCTTGCAAATGCTTGAACGATGGATACTTGTTCAGTTGGCTGGCTTTGAGGTGTGCTTTTGTAAGTTTCGCTGGACTTTGTCGACATGCATTGATCATAGAGCTTTTTATGGCGCTGTTTTAAGTGTTGAAACAGGTTTGTAGTATTGCCCCGTTTCGTCGCAATAATCGTTTCACAGGTCTTGCAAATTACCTTGCTCTGTGACACATCCTCTCTCCTGAATCTAAAATACTCCCAAACGATTGATGTTGAATTTCTCTTTGGCACCAAATCATTTTTATTCTGACCCACATCCATATTTTACATTCTTTTCTCCCGCTCGCCTATTTTGTTCTCCCGCTCAGCTCAGTCGTAATTTGAGCGGTGCGCTGAGTGGGCTCTGATTGGTTAATATCTTGCGCACAAGAATGTAAATATAAATGAATTAATAAAATCGCAGCCTTATGCGGTTTAGAAATCGCATGTGCTCAAATCGCGATTGTTTTGCGATTGCGATTAATTGCACAGCCCTACTAGCTCAGGCTCGGTAGGCTCTACCTCTTGAGTCGGATGCCATCTCCGACGAAGGACCAGGGCTTGGCATCTTACAGGGACTGGGGAGACTGGTGGCTGAAGTAGCTCCATGTTTGGGCTGTTGTCAGAGCATTGACCGGGGAGTAGGGATGGGTATCCATTAGGGCTGGGTACCGAGTTCGATACTTTTCAGGTACCGACCGAATTGCCTCGATACTATGGAGTATCAAAAAATAACATGTTGTTCGGTTCCGGATTTCGATACCTAAGGAGTTAACTCGTCAACGTCAGTGCTCAAACAAATACATATGAAATGCGCATACATGCAAACTCTACACACACAAGACAATGTGTCAGTCAATGTATGCAGAAGTTATAACACACTTCCTGTTTCCATTATTCGCCATAAATTCGTTTCCTCGCCACGGCCAAACCGTTTGAGATATCAAAAATCCCCTGGCAATTTTTCATCCTCAATGTCTTGACTTCATGCACACCGAGTTTGGTGACGATCGGGTGAATTCCCTAGGAGAAGTGTTTCAAATTCCTGAGCATGAGTTTCCAAACAACCCATAATAGCCGACTTCCTGTTGGGCTGGCGTAAAAAGTAAGAGTACGAAGGATATATGAAACGATGAGATCTACATGTGTACCGATTTTCATATTAATTCATGAAAGCGTGTTTGATATATGGACATGTTTTCGAATCCCGTTCCAGGGGGCGCTGTCGGTACTAGCCCAAAAGGTAGTAAAATAATAATAATAAGAAGAATAATAATCCTTAGGAAAACAATAGGGCCTTCGCCTTTTCAAGGCTTGGGCCCTAAATATAGCTGCGAGCAGCGATTTCGGGCCCAAGCCGGTGGCACCACAACCCCGGTTCCTTTAGTTACCTAAAGGCACAGGGGTGGCGGTGCCGCCGGCTTTGCCCTTCATCGCTGCTCGCAGCTATATATATATATATATATATATATATATATATATATATATATATAAGAAGCCGGTGGCACCGCCACCCTGGTGCCTTTAGGGTTATTGTGCACGACGTGCAAAAACGTAACCCTGCTTTGACTGTCGAAAAGAAGTGTGCTGTAGAGCTTGCATCAATTTGGGTGCATCAAGTGCTCATCGAGGGCACATATGAACCACAAAGTATGCGTGAGCAACCTTCTGAAACCTAAAATGAAAAATGAGACACCTCATCCATGGGTCTCATGGATTTAACAGACACATGAAATAAGTACACAAGACTGAGTATTCATATGAAGTGTGCCATTTGGGACAGGGCCTATGATCGTGAACCACAAAAGCCACATATATGAGAAAATTTAAATATAGAATAATTTTTAATGTCATAGGATATCATAGCTCAATATGTTTTTCAGCACTTAAATGTGTAAATATAGAAGCCCAGTATTTATCTGGAGGTCTTTGTACAGGTTTATTAATGTAATTGTATTTTACGCTTATGTGTTCTATGATATGCAATGGAAGTAAATTTTAATGTACACAACACATAGCATACGATATAATATCTTAAGATTATTCATCATTATGTTGTCTCTGCCTTTTCTGTTTTAATGATATTCAGAACAGAAAAACTAAATGTTCCTTAATTTTAATTAACACTAACTTTATTCTCATCTGAATTATAAGTAATTGATTTCTGTATAAAATGATTTCTGTGCCTCTCTCTCTCTCTCACACACACAGTTCGATCGCGCCCGCACCTCTCTCTCTCTCTCACACACACACACACACACACACACACAGTTCGATCGCGCCCGCGCCCCTCTCTCTCTCTCTCTCTCTCTCTCTCTCTCTCTTTCTCTCTCACACACACACACAGTTCGATCGCGTCCGCGCCTCTCTCTCTCTCACTCACTCACACACACACACACACATACAGTTCGATCAGGCCCTCTCTCTCTCTCTCTCTCACAGTTCGATCGCGCCAGCCCTCTCTCTCTCTCTCTCTCTCTCACTCACTCCCACACACACACACACACACACACACACACACACAAAGTTCGATCGCGCCCGCGCCCCTCTCTCTCTCTCTGTGACACAGTTCAATCGCGCCAGCGAGATCACACACGCATATACACACAGTTCGCTCGCGCCAGCGTGTCTCTCTGGCATGCACACACACACTCCAGCTTGAGAGAGAGAGGCGCGCACGTTCGAACTGTGTGTGTGTGCGTGTGTGAGAGAGAGAGAGGCGCAGGCACGATCGAACTGTGTGTGTGTGTGAGAGAGAGAGAGAGGCGCGGGCGCGATCGAACTGTGTGTGTGTGTGTGTGTGTGTGTGTGTGTGTGAACAGTGGAAACATACTCCATTTTTTTCATACAAGACATCATTCAGACTGCAAACTGTTTACTTATATTTGTGTACACTCGCAATAAAACACAACATCCTCAGTCACATACGTAATATATTTATATATAAATATAATTTTGGACACAAGAGGGCAGTATAGCCCTATTTATGATTTTGTTTTTAAACTATCACCCAAAGAGACCCCCTTCCCCTCCTTCTCCCCCTCCCCACACAGACACACACACACACACACACACACACACACACAGACAGAATGGCAGGGGACACTCTCTCTGTCAGAGAGAGGGAGAGAAAATTCTCAGAATCCACATTCAAACCACAATATCTGACTTTCTGTTGGTCGGAGATAATGACTGTAAATTAGAAAGTTGTTCGGCTTGACGAGAACAATATACACGCCAAGTTTTGTAACTGTAGGTAAAACTAACTAAGTTATAACACACTTTATGTGTCCTTTTTTAGTCATAAATTCATTTTCATCGAAAATCAAATTCATCGCGTCTCTCTCTCTCTCTCTCTCTCTCTCTCTCTCTCTCTCTCTCTCTCTCTCTCTCTCTCACACACACACACACACACACACACAGTTCGATCGCGCCCGCGCATCTCGCTCTCTCACTCACTCACGCACACACACACACACACACACACACAGTTCGATCGCGCCTGCACCTCTCTCTCTCACACGCACACACACACACAGTCCGATCGTGCCCGCGCCTCTCTCTCTCCCACACACGCACACACACACACACACACAGTTCGATCGCGCCCGCGCCTCTCTCTCTCTCACACTCACACATGCACACACACACAGTTCGATCGCGCCCGCGCCTCTCTCTTTCTCTCTCACGCACACACACACACACACAAACACACACACACACACACACACACACACACACACACACACATTGGAACGTGAGTGAAGTACAAAGCCTATAATAAAGAATAGTTTAGCATCCAAATACATCGCAAATGTTGAAACAGTTTGATTCTAATGAGAGAGTTACGTGAGCCCAACACCACTTACTTTCACTTTGGCTTTACATTATTTCGGTTACTTCTTGTTTATAGTTTTTTTAAATTCTTGTTCTGTTCTGAATATCATTAAATTTAAAGGACTGCTTGTGTAATATTTTTAGTGTATCATCAAATCAGAATAATTCTCTTGGTTTAGTGATTCCCTAGTAATATATATATATATATATATATATATATATATATATATATATATATATATATATATATATATATATATATCTCATCTGAATTATAAATAACTTATTTCTGTATAAAATAAAAATTCCCGAATAATCCAGACCAACCAGAGCGCACTATTACTACAACATCATCAGTGCTGAAGCGGAACTACCAGAGCCGATCGGCAGATAGCGAGCAGATGCAGCATATGTGTTGTATCGAGGCAGGGTCAGGCCAGGGGAATCCATTTGCAGCTTTTTATTAAGAATGGTCAAGACAGGCAGGGTGAACAATGGCAAACAGGGCAGAACAGAAAAGGCAGAGACAAACCAGGTTGACAGGCAAAGGACAAAGACCTCAAGATAAATACTGGGCTTCTGGATTTACACATTTAAGTGCTGCAAAACATATTGACCTAAAAATTATTCTAAATTTAAATGATCTCATATATGTGGCTATTGTGGTTCACGATCATAGGCGCTGTCCCCAAATGGCACACTTCATATGAATTTTCAGTCTTGTGTACTTATTTCATGTGTCCGTTAAATCCATGAGACCGTAGGCTGTCTAATTTTTCGTTTTAGGTTTCAGAAGGTTGCTCACGCATACTTTGTGGTTGATATGTGCCCTCGATGCGCACTTTTGCAGAGCCCACACTGATGCAAGCTTTTCGGAAGTAAATTTTCGCCAGTTCTGACGCGTGTGCAAATGTTTGTGAGTTTTCGTTCATGTTTAGGCCCTCAAAAATGCGATTCATTTCGGAGAATAATAATAAATATAGCTGCGAGCAGCGATTGCGGGCCCAAGCCGGTGGCACCGCCACTAAAGGCACCGGGGTGGCGGTGCCGCCAGCTTTGGTCCTTCATCGCTGCTCGCAGCTATATTTATTATTATTCTCCGAAATGAATCGCATTTTTGAGGGCCTAAACATGAACGAAAACTCACGAACATTTGCACACGCGTCAGAACTGGCGAAAATTTACTTCTGATAAGCGTTTCAGAATTGGGCGGGGCAAAATGGGTCGATAGCGCCACCTATAAAGGTTCAACGGAGTGCGCCTCCTGCTATGTTTCACGTACGTGTACGAAATTCGGTACATGCATGTAATGACCCAATACCTACAAAAAAAGTCTCTTGGAGCATATCCCTAAACACAACAGGAAGTCAGCCATTTTGATCTTCCTCTCCGATTTTTGTGCAGTTTTTGCCATTTTCAGGCCTCGTACTTTAACAAACTCCTCCTACAGTTTTAATCTGATCATCTTCAAATTTGGTGAGTGTAATATTAAGGCCTTTGCAACGTTAAATTGCGAAGATCTTGAGTTTTCGTCCAAGGGCGTCTCCTCGGCGGCCTGACAAATTTCGATGTTTCGCCATGAAACAGGAAGTTGCTGTAACTCAGGCAAACAATGTGCAATCTGCCCCAAACTTCACACGTTTGATAAGAGTTCTGTCCTGAACACATGTCCATGCTCATATTCAGTTACAGTCATAGCGCCACCTGCTGGCAACAGGAAGTGACATGTTTAAAACTGTTGTGGACTCCTGATAACATATAAAAAAGTGCCAGCAAGTGCTAAACATGCTAGCAACATACTAGAAACATGCTAAAACATGCTAGCAAACACTTAGCTAAGTGCTAAAGCATGCTATTACTAAAATTAAATAGGAATTTGCTGTAACTCAGGCATGGAATGTCAAATCTGCCCCAAACTTCACACGTTTGATAAGAGTCCTGCCCTGAACACATCTATATGAGAATATTCAGTTATAGTAATAGCGCCACCTACTGGCAACAGGAAGTGACATGTTTAACACTGTGATGCAGTACTAGCAACATATTAAATATGCCATTGAGTTATAAACATGTTAGAAACATGTTAAAACATGCTAGCAATTCTTAGCTAAGTGCTAAAGCATGCTAATGCAACGAAACAGGAAGTTGTTGTTACTCAAGAAGGCAATGTCCAATCTGCCCCAAACTTCACACATTTGATAAAAGTTATCTCCTAAACACATGTCCATGCTCATATTCAATTATAGTCATAGCGCCGCCTGCTGGCAACAGGAAGTGACGTTTAACACTGTTCTGGACTCCTAATAGGCACATGCATGTAATGACCCAATACCTACAAAAAAGTCTCTTGGAGCGTATCCCTAAACACAACAGGAAGTCAGCCATTTTGATCTTCCTCTCTGATTTGTGTGTAGTTTTTGCCATTTTCAGGCCTCGTACTTTAACTCCTCCAACAGTTTTAATCTGATCATATTCAAATTTGGTGAGTGTAATATTAAGGCCTTTGCGACGTTAAATTGCGAAGATCTTGCTTTTTCGTCGAAGGGCGTGTCCTCGGCGGCCTGACAAATTTCGATGTTTCGCCATGAAACAGGAAGTTGCTGTAACTCAGGCAAACAATGTCCAATCTGCCCCAAACTTCACACGTTTGATAAGAGTTCTATCCTGAACACATGTCCATGCTCATATTCAGTTACAGTCATAGCGCCACCTGCTGGCAACAGGAAGTGACGTTTAACAGTGTGATGCAGTACTAGCAACATAGTAAATATGCCATTGAGCTATAAACATGTTAGAAACATCTTAAAACATGCTAGCAATTCTTAGCTAAGTGCTAACGCATACTAATGCAATAAAACAGGAAGTTGTTTTTACTGAAGAAGGCAATGTCCAATCTGCCCTAAACTTCACACGTTTGATAAGAGTCCTGCCCTGAACATATCTACATGACAATTTTAAGTTAAAGTAATAGCGCCACCTACTGTCAAAAGGAAGTGACATATTTTACACTGTGATGCAGTACTAGCAACATATTAAATATGCCATTGAGTTCTAAACATGCTATAAACATGCTAAAGCATGCTAGCAACACTTATCTGAGTGATAACGCATGCTATTATCCCCATAATAAAGGACATTTTTGAAACTGACTTTGACATACTCCTCCTATATTTACCTACTTAAATGCACATTGCCCACCGTGCTCTGTCTTCCTAAAGCCACCGGGTGGCGGTGGCACGGGTGCGAGGGCCCTTTCATTTTGTTTTTGAACTTTTACTATACAAATCAAATTACACAATTAATTTGATTATAAAAGCCAAATAAATTTATTTCACAAATATGGTTCACACATTTAAATAACATACACATGAATAATAAGAATGAATAAACAGTATAAACAGTATAAATGTAAGGCTTTTGAAAAACAGTCCCAAACTACACTGTAAAAAAAAAAAATCAGCCTTAAATTTAAGTACAATCAACAAGTAATCTCAACTTAAAACTGGGGGAGACAGCTCATTTCATGCAGTCGCTCCCAAACTGTGGAATGCCCTGCCCTCGTCGTTGCGTGTGGCCGATTCTGTTTATTCTTTTAAAAAACAGCTAAAGACAGTACTATTCAGACAAGCTTTCAGTTGACTGAGCTACTATGTTTGTGTGTTTCGGTATGATGTGTTTTAATTGTTAAAGGGATAGTTCACCCAAAAATGAAAATTTTTTACTCACGTATTTACGTATTTATGGATCACTCCTCCATAGGCTTCTTGAGGGATTGAACTTGCCGGCCTCGAAAAGTTATTAAAGACATCGTTAAAATAGTCCAAGTGACTACAGTGGCTCAATCTTAAGTTTATCAAACGACGAGAATACTTTTTGTGCGCAAAAAAAACAAAAATAAAGACTTTATTTCAACTATTCATTTCCTTCTCTGTGGGCCTCGAGTTTCAATCCCTCAAGAAGCCTATGGACTAGTATGGAGGAGTGATCCAGCTCTCAGATTTCATCAAAAATATCTTAATTCGTGTTCCAAAGATGAACGAAGGTCTTACGGGGTTGGAACAACATGAGGGTGAGTAAATACTGACAGAATTTTCATTTTTGGGTGAACTATCCCTTTAATATTTGTTACACTTGCTATGTAAAGCACTTTGTGATTTTATCTGTGATAGGTGCTATATAAATAAAGTTTACTTATTACTTACTTACTACTTAAATTATATAACTTGCTTAAAGCTGCTGTAGGTAACTTTTGTAAAAAAAATATTTTTCACATATTTGTTAAAACTGTCATTATGTCCTGACAGTAGAATATGAGACAGATAATCTGTGAAAAAATCAAGCTCCTCTGGCTCCTCCCAGTGGTCCTATTGCCATTTGCAGAAATACACCGCTCCCGGTCAGAAACAACCAATCAGAGCCAGGAGGAATGTCTTAGCAGTGTCAATCACGCTCGTGTACGCGCTGATCACACCCCTCTCTTGAGCATTACCTGTGATTACCATCAAGATTGCCGGTGTGCTGCAGCTGTGCTAATGATGGAGAAACAACCTAAACTGCCAATTTCTCGAGTGGCACCTGCTCATAAAACAAAGAGGTAAAAGGAAAAAGACCGATGACGATAAACAAGCAAAAAAGAAAAAATTAGACAGAGCCCATTGACTCGGTGTCAAAACTCTAGCCGCATAACTTATATAAAATGTCAAGCACTGTGCTAAGCAACAATTGAAACCTGCTAATTCACTGCCTTGTCATGTTGCTGAAATAATGTACTAGCAAACCTTATCTAGCATTACATATCGCTAGAATAATTACTTACATACTGTAGCGTTAGTTAGCATTGCCCCCCCGGTGGCTGAAACGGGTAATTGCATTTTTTCAACAAAAAAATAGCATTGTTTTAAAAAAAGATATATTATAAATATTTTAAATAACACAAAACAACTAAATGGCGGTAGGTAATACATCTGATTTTATATACTGCTTTAGTAAAAAAAAAATTCAGGGCTCTGGGTCATGTGACAAGTGACAGGCTAACATAAGTCCAGCGATTCTCATCTAGCATGTAATAGCGTTGTAGTTATCTGGTCGGACTCGTTACACCAAAATATGGACATAAGGAGATTTGCATTCTGAATATGTAACGCTGGTACATGTATTCTGTTACTCCCCAACACTGATATTATATAACCTTATCTGCAAGAAATTTTAATAACACGGTTTTGACGGTTATAGAGTTCTAATGATGGTGTTCAACTATAACCGGTCGGTCTCACGTTTATATAATAACCCTCACACCCCTACATTAGACATCATTTTTGTTTTTGTCAGCTTGTTTGACATGGGGTATATTTATAGTAGTACAAATAAAAGGAAACTCTTAGATTAATGCTTGCATTTTGATTGAAGGACAATACTGGTCTAAAATGATTTTTTGACAACTGTCTTATTTGGATTACAAATCAGGGTTTAAGATTGTGCACCAAATATAGCTTGGCAGCTAAGGAGAGCTTACCCAATATTGAGTTTTTTTTTTACTATCACCAGTTGGGCAAGTGTCTCTGACCTCCAAACTCAAATGGGAGTTTTGAGTGAGCTTGTGTTAAATCCTGGTTCTTAATTTAACAACAAGCACACTCAAAACCAAAGTTTTTGGGACTAGTTTAATCATTTATACACAACTGGGACAGAAAGGGGGTAAATTGTTGTTGGCTGCCAGGCAGAAAGTCCATTAAAGACCTGTATTGTTCTTTTTAATAATTACTTCAAGTGCAGATTATATTGTATGAGACTTCATAATGACAGTCTATATTTTGTGGACAACATCGCGTTATCTAACTGGTGTGGTCATGTTTTCTACTTGTCAATCTGTTTCTTGCACTGTAGGATGTAACTGACAACGCCATGTAGAGTCAGACTCCAGTGGGAATCCTCTGTGTGGATCAGGAAAGTCCTCTGCTCAACCCATCTAGAGTTGGGATAGTCTTGGAAGGGAGTGTTGTGATGGATAATCTGGCCAACCGACCTCAGGCCTTCTGTCTGCTTTTCGGACTGATTTATGCCCTGCACCTGGACTACCCCAAGTGTCTGAAAAACACTTTCAGCTTTGTTCAACAGGTAATGCTCAACCTTGGTAAAAGTGAGCTGCCACCCAAAATTCAAACTCTGAAAAATCAACTTTCACTGTAAACCAGGGCCCATAATAGTTATACTCCTGCTCCAGATACCAAGTGCCGTGTTTTTAATGTTACACTTTTAAAATAACAGTTTGCTGTTGTTCACTGTCTGTATGTTTTATGGTTTTGGCACTTGAGTTTGCAGTTTGATAGCTCAGTAATCCATGGATTTCAGGGAGTGTAACCTGTCAGGACTGTATTGTTTTGAGGCAATTCTGAAATATTGATGGCAGTAATGTTCGCATGCCAAAGTGCATTTGTTACAACAGCAGAGACGGGCTGTATGCATATATTATGTGACAATGTTTACCACTTTTAAGCTTAAAAATTCAATGTTGTAAGCTCTGTTAAAAAAGAGGGACCAGTAGCAATGTTATGCTGCGTTTGTTTTTCCAAGCATATATTGTTATATGACAATGTTTACCACTTTAAAGCATAAAATTCAATATTGTAAGCTCTGTTAAAAAAAAGGGACCAGTAGCAATGTTATGCTGCGTTTGTTTTTCTAACGGAACTCGTTTTCCAAGGTTCGAGACCGGAAGTGACAACAACAAACACTCCCGAAGTCGGAATTCCTACTCGTCAACTCTGTTGAACTGAGAGGCCCCCGAGTTCAGAAAGCAAGATGGCTGCCAATAGTTTGGGTTGCCCATTATTTACACAGCTGGTTCTAATGTGGTTAACACGTTTTGATGCGATCAGATACAATGAAACTTTAACATACGTTCTCCACTTTCTGTCATTGCCGTTGTGCTCTCTCAGTTGAAGGATGTACTTAATTTGTAGCACTTTGCACTTCGAAAGAGCTCATGCAACAACTGCTTTATTGGAGGTGTCCATCTTTTTATTCGGCCTCGTAAACAAAATGCATTTAATTGGGATTTCTTAGTTTTTTAACGGGTATGATGTCAAGATGAGTTCCAACCTGCAACTTCCGAAGGAAAAACAAACGCACAATTACTTGACGTCCATGTTGTGTTTTATAATGGAAACATTGAAAAAAAAAATGTGTTCATGCACATGTGGTGAGAATTGATTTACAGAGGCAACAAACAGTGCTGCATTATGTCATTGATGTGACAGACAAATATTACTTACTTTAACTTAAGATGCTTAAAAAGGCATTTGAATGCATTGCCAACAAATTATTTAAAATATAATCAACTGGAAGTTAGTGCATTGATTTTTAAACGACTAAGTATAGTAATTGGGCAAAGCATTTAATATTACAAAATAAATATAATCAACGTGGTGTTTAGTGCTTTGAAATTAAAATACTAAGTGCAATAATTGGGTAAAGTAATTGATATTACAAAAGATTTTAACTTAAATCAACATGGTATTTAGTCCATTGAACTTAAAAATACTAAGTGCAATAATTGGGTAAAGTAATGGATATTACAAAAGATTGTAAGTTAAATCAACATGGTAATTAGTGCATTGAACTTAAAATACTAAGTGCAATAATTGGGTAAAGTAATTGATATTACAAAAGATTTTAAGTTAACTCAACATGGTATTTAGTCCATTGAACTTAAAATACTAAGTGCAATAACTGGGTAAAGTAATTGACATTACAAAAGATTTTAAGTTAAATCAACATGGTATTTAGTGCATTGAACTTGAATGAATCCAGCACCTTAAGCATTAAGTTAAATGCACTCAAGTTTTCATTAAACATTACTTAAAGGAGCTGTATGTAAGAAATTTATTTCAATTAATCATAAAATGGCCCTGATATGTCACTAGACATTAAGAAATCATGTTCATTTCAAAAACTTATATCACTGACAACAGTAGTCCTGCCAGGATATTGTCATTTAAAAAGTGAAGTTGCAGCCCTCAACTGACGTTGATGTTGTCATGTTGTGTTTTGGTCTGATGCGCCACCCTCCACCTATCTACCAATCACGAAGTCAGTAGTGTTGCGGCATCCGGGTTGCCAGCTCCGCTAGTTACCACAGCTGCAGCTACAAACGTGTCCGAATCGGATAAAAAAAATGTCTAACGTTGCGAAACCAAAAAAAACTCGTTATGAATCCGAAATACTTCGTGACAAAGTCCGAAATAAAACAAGGATCTGTATAGGAGATGCCTTTGAAAGATGGAGACGGCTGAAAACGGACAGACGCCAACGTTGCTAATTTTCTCCTGGACAGGTAAGATTCATCTATGTTTGGCTAACTTGTACTTGATGTAAATGGACATTTCAAATATTCATGACAGTCGAACAAAGTTATGCGCGTGCAAAGTAATGTTACAGCTCATATGGAGGAGGTGGGTCATCGAATTGAAACGGTAAGGAACTGTTTAGGTAATAAAAATGGCGAGTCGTCATTACTAACATTAGCAATGCATCATCAGAGCCCGTTTCTCTGTCATTATGAGGAGACGCTGAGGAAAACAACATTAACACGCCCATTATTGTTTATTATGCAAGTTCTATAGCCAAAAATAATGGAATGACATGTAATCTTTCACATCACATATTTTAGCGTTATGGACGTGTACTGCAGGGTAAGTTAAAAAATACAGCTGGTCGCTTTCACTTATAGCGTCAGCTAAATGAATAGCTGTATCTTTGATATTGGTTACACACAGTGACAGAGGCTTGTGCTTGTACTTACGTTAATGACAGATACCTACCGTTACAAGTTAGACTAACAGCTACTGTTCTAACAATGTACTGTCACAAGCGTACATCTTTACGATTATATTTGGCTAATCGCCATTAGTAATTTTTTTGCGATATATAATTACTTTGCAAAACATCTCTCATTTGAAGCATAAACATAATTAACAGAAAAAGCTTCTTGTAGCATCCTACGTTCCTGCTGGATCCTGCAGCGTATCTGGCAACCTCGAGTCAGGGAGGAGGGAGAGGGGATACACCGCTCTACAGTAATTTGAAAGTGATTGCAGTACCAGTTTTGGCCACATTCTTACATACGGCTCCTTTAAAATTTTTAAGGCAACGGGTTTCCTCAAATGGTTTAAACTTCTTCTGATGAAAAGAATGTACATCATTCCTGCATGCAAATCCTTCCCAGTTAACACACGACCAGTTACGAAATTTATTGGTACTTTTTGGTAATTTCATGACGTACTAATTGATAACATAACTTACGACATTCCGTGCCTCATTTATTTATTAATTTATTATTATTCATAATGAAGTGATGATATACTGCACGCGCCGTATTTGCAGTATAGCGTCTGACAACAGTGACAAGACAGGAAAGTGTGTATTCCTAAGGTGAAAGACATTTTATTTCATGACAAGTTATAAAAATAACATTATAAAAATAATGACAATAATCTCTGACCGAGATAATCTCAGGAAAACATGTTTTTCTCAGTTGCTTTAAATGAGTCTGACAGAAGACTCAATAGCTTTCATGCTAGTCTTTAAAAAAAAAAGCCTCATCATAAAATCATAGAGTTATGTTTGTTGTTGTTTCTTTGAATGCAAACTCCACGACCCAATCTTTTAGAAGCAACTCCATATTTTGTTCATCTCACACCATTTACTTGAATGTATTTGACATGAAAATGAAATGTTGCTCATTGTAACGACTTCTTACGACATATCTTCATGTGAGTTAGAAGGCTTTTTTATATATAAAACTCACACTGAGTACAGACGTACGGCTTCTCTAGTATGAACTAGTATGAGTGCATGTATACGGTTTCTCTCCAGTGTGAATTCTCATGTGTGTGTTAAGGTTTACTTTCCGTGAGAAACTCTTTCCACACTGAGTGCAGGTGTGCGTCTTTTTGGCTTTTGTTCTTTGAATTGTAAAGTTACGATGTTCCTCCTCCACTTCATTATGTTCTTGTCTTTGCTCTTTCACTCTCACTTGGTCTAAAATACACAGAAATACAGTTTGAATCAGTTCAAGTGAACCCTTATTTAATAGCAGAAAGCAACAGAGATCAGATCTTTCACTTTTTGTTCGGACACTCACTTAATCTAGGAAAAATATGTTTGACAACTGCTATATACAAGGTTATGATCTTTTGGATGTATTTCTCCATCATTTATCATCCATATACTGCTTACTAATTCACAATCTACCAAAGCAGTCAACAATGAAGAATCAAGAATGGACACCAACCTATTTGTTCCTCAGTATCTTCATGTTTTATTCTGGATGGTTCTGGATCACTCATGTCTTCAATCTCCTCTTTAATAAACTCCATCTTTAACAGTCACACAGATTTCAGCTGCTACTCCTGGAGTTTGTCCTTCACTTGTAGGATGATGGGAATATTCCCAGTATTTATTGGTGAATTGTTGTGGGAGGGTCTTCACTGCAGGTGTGAACTGTGATCACTGTGTTTTTATCCAATCTGCATATTAAAATAAACATGGCCATCATGTTTAACTGCTGCTGAAAAACCTCTTTGTCTCCAAAAGTTCCCTGTTTTCAGCTCATTCATTATAGTGATGTTTGAGATCTTCAGTAAATTGGCACATTAAATCGTTTTATTGGTGTCAACAGGCTGAAACAAACTATAGCATCATCACCTTTAACTTCAGTTCTTGTCTTTGCTCTTTCACTTCAATCGGGTCTGAAACATATTGAAACATTTAAGTTGTTAGAATGAGTTCAAGGAGGATAAAATGTGAATATTGAAGTGAACCCTGATTTAATAACGGAAAACAAATGAGATCTGTTTATCACATATCAGATCTTTGGTGTGCCAAAGGTTAGTTTTGTCATCCTCTTGTTAATAGTCCAAATTTGAATGACAACTGCTGTACAAGATTATATATACAGGAATTACAGGATTTAATACATTTTACATATACATTTTAATACATCTTTAAGACTCCCTCCATACATTTTTAGACCTCATCGCCACTTCAAGTTTTAACAGTTACATCAGTGACACCTTCAATTTACTATATATTGATTGTAAGATAGCACAACTAAACAGTCTTAGTCTGTGATAACTCCTTATCAATGCAACATAATTTAGAAGGGTGGGAACGAAGTACAAGAGAATTAAATGAGTGACTAACCCAATGCAAGGTTTATAAGAAAGAGAAACCAGAAACCAGAATTAGACCAATAAACAAAACAATTGGGGTGTAAATCGGACAGTTCATCACGATACGATACGATATCGATTCTCTCAGCCAGCGATACGATATTTGCTGCTACCTCAAAAAATTCTGCGATACGATTTGATTCAGGGCCAAATCGATCGATTAATCGATATTTAGATATTATGTTCACACAACCAGTTACGTTTTTATTAACTCACAAATGCAACCAAAATATATAACATGAACGTTTAATTTAAAGCCTTTGAAAATTGCATGCTCTCTCCCAATTGGGACATTTACAACAGAAGAAGTCATTTGCAAGAACGTTTTTTTTTTTTTTTTTTGTGCATTCCAAGTAATATCAAACTGTAGCTGGGTTGTTTTGATTAATAATAACTTAAAAAAATACAAAATTAAAGTCAATTGAAAGTAGGTTTTTTATATATTTAAAGTTTTTTTTTTTTTTTTGCAGTAGCAGATAACTCCACATTTCATGTTACACAGTTAAACAAAACCAAGTAATTGTTATGATACATAATACAACACTCGGTTAATATTTGTAACGTTCATCTCCTCAGATGACACAGACGCCTGACAAACTTTGCTGTTGTGATTAACGTACACACACTACTTTTCTCTCAACACTAAACGTGCTGCTTTAGTAAGTTTCCGTGAATAGTTTTCAGTTTTTATTTTCCTTTTACGCCCCGAAGAAGAAATCACAGGAAATCTAAGTTTGTTGAAATGATCCATCCTCAATCACTTTTAGTCAGCTTTGATGAAACTCCTCTTAGCTAGCGCATCTTTTCGAAGTGACATCTGACATGAATACTGCACGCTGAGTCACTAAAACGGACTTATCGTGTTGTGTTCAACAAGGGTGCTACTGCTTGTCGGTTTCTGCTGTAAAACATGAACTCGTGATGCATTGACAGTGGACAATACCGGCTTTTATGACAAAATAAAATAGTTTGCTCATACGATGTGCAGGCTGGTAGTAAGAGCCTCAGCATTTAATAAAAACTGGCTTTAATCGGTTAACTATTTTCAATGTTTTTCAATATGTTTCATGTGCTTTCATGGCCGAGGGACGCTGGACAAATGGATGTCTATCTGAGTCCTTAAATTTTCGGGCAGCATGTGACCTGAAGCTGGTCTCTAATTGGTTTCTTAAAGATTCTCCTCCGGGCGCAGGTCGCTGCGTCCCTGGCGAATCAGAATTGGATACGTTATTTTATCCAATCTGATTGATTCTCGTCACCGATCATTCAACTTTACGCTCTTGGCCACTACTGCGAGTGTGCAGGCAACTCCGCCAAAACCTTGCTAGGCTGATCACTTTCGTAGAGATAATGGCAGCAGTTAAACCAAATTCTGTCATTGATTTACATAAAAACCCTTTCACAAGGCGTTCGCTGTAAGAAAAAATAAAGGATAAAGGATCTCGGACCGGACCAACCCGATTTACAAATCCAGCAGCAGCCAGTGACAGAGGACGAGCTTCACCCACGCTTGTTATGAGAAACGGAGGTGGCTGGCTGGATGTGATGTTAGCAATGCTCTTTTTTGCTTTCCCTGTCTTTTATTTCAAAGTGTTGGCACTGAAGTTTTGTAAGAGACCTCAAACATCTATCTGAAATGTATTTGTATTTATTTTCGCCCACCCAAAATAATTATCACCAGCCGCCATTGGTTCAGTAAATCTTGTCAGGCGTCTATTTCAGCTGAGAAGATTAATATAAAGACACACCGGCAGACAGTATGGTGAGTAAACGAAAATGCACGCTTTGGTGGAAGGATGAGAATGTTGAGAGTGTCAAAATAAAGGTACCTTATATCTATATTTTAAGTGTGGCATCGATGCATTGTATCGTTAGATGTAATATCGATGCATCGATCCATATCGATGTATTGATACACTCCTATAAAACAATTGACAAAACTTATTGCAGAGAGAAAATAAACCTCTCTGAGCTAACGGGACAATGAGTTCACACAGTATATTCAATAGACGTATTTGTAACATCAACTCTTCTTATAACTATCTGCAAACCATAGCTCTTTCGTGATACACATCTCATGACAAACACCTGACTGGTCACACAGTTTTACCTGTGATTACGGAGTGCTTTGTGTTTCTGGTTTCACGTTCCCTGATGCTATTTTGCAGTTCCAGAAAACAATTCCACCACAGACCAGGAAAAACCTAGTCTAAAGTCAGTGTTATTCAGATGCTATTTTAAGGGTGCATGCTTGGCCATAATGTAGCGTGTGCACAACGCGCACTTCGCTTCTCTCATCTACACAGACGCAGCAGTTCCCATTTTTGTAAACCATAAATAATTACAAGGAAAAATATTACCACTCAAGGAAAATTATTGTGGTGTCCATGAAGATAGGCATAAATCTAGCTTACACATTTTCACAAATTATTATATGCCTGTTTAACCGAAGCTAATTTTGGTGGGTTTCTCGCATCCCCATACAATGCCACTTCTCTCTCTTTTGAGGCCCTGATGAGAACGTCGGTCTCCTCACCTGTGAACTGCTCCTGGCGTTCGCCTGGCAAATCTGCCATTATAATAGCAATCCGCCATGGAACAAGCGCTCCTGCTTTTAAAGGGAATGTTAGATTGCGCTCTGATTGGTTTATTGCACGTTACGCCCAAACCACACCTATGAGTAATGTAGCTACTTCAGACCAACCCATTTTAGATTTTTAGAGATCCGTCCACAAAGTTACTTTGGTGTTTGAGACTTGTGTTGCAGATCGTTAAAATAGGGCCCTAAATGTTTTTGATCTTTCAATTTTTAATTTACACAGTTTTATATTTTCAACTAAAAGAAAACCTCATGATGTAATGTAAGCTTGTTGTGTATATTACATTTCCCCATTAGTCAACAATGTTGTTTAACATCCGTGCGTAAAGGGACAACGTCATTTAGTAGACTAGACCCAGGAAAACTAATGTCGATCAGGAGACGTTCGGGGGGTGTCGATTAGTAGACGAGACCCAGGTAGATTTAAGTCAGGTGCGAAAGAATGAAGAAAAATCTTCCACAGTATCTAACAATATACTGTATATAAACCAAGTCAAACAGCCAGTGATCATCATGCATTTAAAATAATCGAAACAATTAGTAAAATCAGCCTCGTTTTTTTTTTTTTTTTTTTAAATAATGTTTTGTGTAGAAGTAAACCCCAATGTTGTCTTACCCAGGGGTGTTTCCAGCATTGAAGGACATCCGGGGCTTAGCCCAGACCATTTTATGTAAATACAGGGATCACTCGAAGAAACTTTGGGCTATGGTCTAACATAAAGCAAATTGACCAATCACCGCAGATTAGCGTCACGCAAAGGAGGGGTTTGGAAAAATGTATCTTAGAACGATTCATAAGGGAGTCACTGAGTAAATCAGGTAAAAATAAATGCATATTATAAGACAACAAAAGTGTTTTTTGTCATTGCATGCATGTAAAACTGTTGCTGGGGACTCCCAAAACAATATTAGTAACATTTTAAATGCCATAATAGGGGCCCTTTGATATAAATAATTTTAATTTTTTGACATAAATAGTCAAAATGATGTATGAGATCCTAAGTTAAAGCAATACATGAATGACTTTAGTCTACGTTCATTGACATACCATGGCATCGAACTGTATATAATTCTCAATGTACATCTGTCAAAAACTTTTCATTAGGAGCATTGGGATAAACAATGTTTAACTTTTAACTTTCTCCAAAGTAAAATGACTGATTAATTGTTACCATGTCTGATCCTGGCACAGCTGCTGCTGCTGGCTCCTCCCCAGTCTGCAGCTCATCTTTAAAACCCTCTACAAAACCATTTAATCAAATCAAAGTGTATATTTACTACAAACTAATAACACAAAACAAGTCACACATACATGTTATGTTAATGCTTATTGGTTATCCTTAGAGAAAACAACACCTGATAAACAAGGAAAGTATTCAGTGCAGTGGTGGGATAAAACTAATGTTTCTGGCTACCCTTACGAAAAAGAAGTATACTTCAAGTTCATTTTATGAAGAAGTATTATTCGTTTAAATGTATTATAAGTATAAGAGTAGTAAACTTTAAGTACACAACTAGGTTTCTCATTTTTAATGCATCTGTACTACAAGTGAACTTATAAGTATACTAGCAGTAGTTTACTATTTTAATACAATTAGTATTTTTTTAGTTTATGAAAGTACACACTGAAGTGTACTCTCAGTAAACTACTAGTTTAGTAGTTTATACTGCAAGTATACTTGCAAGTTTTCTTTAAGTGAACAAACTTATACTTGTTATAGTTCACTATTTATGTATTATTTTTGCACTTGCAGTATACTATTATGTTCAAATGTAGATATTTTTTATTAAAAAATACCTTTAACTGTACATTAATTTTTAAAGACATTTCATTAGCTTCATGCATTCTTTTTTTATCAACACTTGAATGTTGGTAAGTTTCATAAAGAAAGGCAACATTACAATTGTAATTTAAAGGACGATTAAATAAAATGATGCAGCAGACAAAATTAAAATGCGGCACACTGCTTATGACTTGCGTGACGCATGACAACAAAGCTTCACATTCTTCACGGCTTCACAAAATGCGGGACAGGTGGTCCCCCTTTGATAATATTAAGCGCGTTTTTGATTTACACACTGTTTAATGTTTGATGATGATCACGTTATTTTATATTTGAGTAAGTGAGCAATCTTCTATCACTTGTTTCAGCTTCTTCTTCTCCTGTGTTTTTATCCGGAGGAGATTCTGTACTAGAAAATGCCAGTACAAGTGCTAACGTATAACGTTAGCCCTATGGTAATAACTAGCTAGTTAAACAAATAGGCCTACAGTGAAAGCCAGCCAGATGATGATCTATCTTCAGACTTAAAGGATAAAAAAATAGAATTCTTACCCACTTACTTCTTTCCGAAAAATCCCCAAAGTCTCGTTTGCTTAATTTTTCTTTAATTTTTTCTTTCCCGCTCACTGACTGTCTCAGTTGTTAACTCGCACTATTGTGGTTGACTGTGCCAGCTCCTCCCCTACCTGCTGCTGCTGCTGCATATTCAACAGAGAGAAAGAAACGGAGGAGCACATAGGCTACCGACAGCAAAGAAATGTATTCTATAGGCTAGATTATTTTTAAGGTCTATTTTTACAGGCTGTATGCACTATATAAGCCAAAGCGCAATGATTTTGGCCGTTTACATAGGCTATTGTCCAGTTTCATATTTGCTCAGTGACAGTCATTACATTCGGGGCTTGACTCAAAACATTCAAGGCTGAGGCCCCGGCAAAATCGGCTGGCGCCGCCCCTGGTCTTACCTTAAACAATCAAGTGTACTTGATTAAACATTACTTTAAATTTAGCATTTTGGCCCTGTCACTCAAAAATATGTTCAAATAACTTATTTACCTACAAAATACATAAACGATTTCAAGTGCTGTGAGCTCAAAATCATGATTAATCCTTACAAAAGGTCCTTTTTACAAATGTTGTTTTCTTGACTGTGAAATGATAATACATTCATACATACTTTCTTCAAGAGCAAGGTGTCATTCTTATTTTACCAGAAAACAAATGGCTTTCATTATATAACAATTATTGATCGTAACATAAATTTTTATTAAAAAAAAATAAAATTAAAAAAACCCTGATACTTTAAACTTGATAAATAAACTTTAATACCCATATACAAGTGTTTTTGTAATACTGGGGGTCGCACAGTTTTCACTCAGTAGCCTTTTAATACAAGCTCATACATTTGTATTTAAACAGGGTGCACATATACAGGTGAAACTCGAAAAATTAGAATATCGTGCAAAAGTTATAATTTTGTTGATTATGGCTTACAGCTTATGAAAAACCCAAATTCAAAATCTCAGAAAATTAGAATATTACATGAAATCAATAAAAAAAAAAAAAAATACAGTAATGTCGGCCCTCTGAAAAGTATGATCATGCATATGTATATAGTTATATATACTAAATGTATTAGTTTCACCTTTTAATTTGAATTACTGAAATACATGAACTTTTGCACGATATTCTAATTTTTTTAGTTTCACCTGTATGCCATGTGCCAAAATGCATGAAAAAGTTCTTCACAGCCACCTCCCAAGTCTCATTAAAAAAATATAAAAAATAACAGAAATACAGTGACGACACATTATGTTTAACGTTAAATCAAATTCATTTCAAATCGGTTTAATTAAAATGTCCCTCTCTTTCTTTGATGCGATTGGCCACGCAAGCTAGCCTGGTTAAAACCAGACCCTTCTCAGTCGTAACTGAGTTAGGGTCTGGGGAAGGTTCATTCACAGCTCACTTCCAAAGGGGCGTCGCCAACGGACGTCGCTCAAATGCCTCTGGGCGCAATTGAATAGATCTAAAACCAATCAGATCGATCGTAATCTTGTAAAGCCCGCCTCAACGTTTGTGATTCGTGCCTCGATTTGGAAACGGACGTCACTCAAATGCCTCTGGGCGCAATTGGATAGACCTAAAACCAATCAGATCGATCGTCATCTTGTAAAGCCCGCCTCAACGTTTGTGATTGGTGCCTCGATTTGGAGAGATTGGAAATGAGCTTGAATGGGCTCTTCGCCAGACTAACTTGCAGAGCAAATCTAAATTTGCCGGAAGTTCGTCTGGGTTTTCCCAGGCTACACGCAAGCAGTTCTGCCTGGCAACAAGAGAACTAATTGGAGGATTACAAAATTGGTGATTTCTGATTTTCGCATTTCTGTTGCTGACACCAGGGCAAATTTCGAGACAGGAGTTTTCTTTGTGTACCATTCTCGGTAAGTACAATTATTAAGTTGGCTTGGAAAAGCCAACTTACTGATATTGTACTTCTTTTTCGCCAAATTTTAGACTGTATCTCCTCCTAGACCGTTAAAGCTACAACCACTAAACTCGGGTCAGACCTTTAGACTGTTCTGACTTGAGCTGCTATATCTTTTCAGACTGATTTGAGTTTCAGTTTTCTTAAAAATTAATATTAAAAATCATAAAAATCTCATAGACTTTCATTGACCAAATGTCCAAGACTGTTTGAACTGTTTAACTGCCAGAAGCCCTTGATACTCATTTAAGCTTTAAGCTATGTATCTTCTTTTTAACTAATAACTAATATTTCTTTCTTTATTTCTCTCTCTTTCTTTCTCTCTCTCTCTCTCTCTCTCTCTCTCTCTCTCTCTCTCTCTCTCTCTGTGCGCATGTGCGGCCATTTGTTGAGCGGAGTGAGTGGTGTGGTGAGTGTGTGGTCTCTTTTTGTGCCCGTTGTGGCTTTAAAAGATTTTTTCCCCCTCTTACTTTTTTGTGTTTTTTGTTATTTTGTTTGTTGTGAAATTAGCAGAGAAACATAATGCCGAGCGCCTGCCTAAGCCAGTCTTCGCACTGGGAAGCATGGCGACTCAAGGAGTTAATGTTCTCGATTCACTCACGCGGCACCACGGTGTGAAGGTGGTGGCCGCGGGGAGTGTGGAGGAGTGTAGCGTAGCGGTCGGTGATGTCGTGGGTCATGAATGTGTGTTAGCGGCGTCCAAAATGAACAACTCAATTGTACTGTTTTTAAATACAGTAGAGAAAGTGAATGAAGTCGTTGGAAAGGGAATAAACATTCGTGGTTTGTTTACTCCAGTACTACCTCTCTCTACTCCCGCTAAAAAAGTCACCATTTCAAATGTACCCCCCTTTATTAAAGATGAGATGTTGATGAAGGAATTGTCACGCTTTGGCAAACTGATTGCTGGTCATTTGATCCGCGGGTGCCCGGAAAATAGCGCTCATCGCAGTGGGCAGAATGATGGTGTTAACGCTGAGCAGAATAAAGACGGAGAATAGAGATGCGCGGTTGGCGGTTATAGCCGCGGATAAACTGCGGATCGGGCGGATGACGTGACGCAAAAAAATATTTTAATTAAATTCGGGCAGGTGGCGGGCGGTTTCTAGTCTCGCGGCTGTCATCAGCAGAATTATAGTGGTCCAAAAGTAGTGTCTGTAGAAAATTTTTTTGAATCTGATCTAACCAGAGAAAGTGTTGAAATTGATGAAAGAAACGCCAAAACATCCGAAATTGTAACTTGTGAGAGTGTTGAAAGCAACAGTATTGATTGTGAAGAAGCTCTTGGTAACACACAAATGAGGTTAAATCAGTTCTCTGATACTGAGTCACAAGTGGAGAGTGTAATTCAAAATGAGGACACATTAATGGATGGATCAGGTTGTTTTTAAAACACCTCTGAAGAGGAAAAAAAATGACAAGAGCATGGTTTTGAAACAGGCTAGAAAGAACCAAGAAGCAGTGGAACAGCCAAACCAGTGGCGTCATGCCCATTCAAAGTGAGGGGCACGTGCCCCCTCAGATTTTTCCTCCCTGATAATTTTTTTGTCACAACTTTATTCCTATTATGCTCCATAATTACCAGAGCCTATAACGACTCGAATGTATTCTTCTGGATGTGTAATAAATCGGTCAGCATCAGCCCGCCCTTTTTTCCTAATATGGTGTCTGTGTATATCAAATCTAGAGTGGTACGCGCGCGTAGCGCTCTAGAATCTTTGCTGTGTATGTTCAAGCAACTCACTCGGCTCGCACGTTGAGCTGGCAATGTTTTACAGATGGTCTTGAAGTGGTAAGTGGGCAAAGCAACAAATCGGCATTGAATTAGTTATCGGATGATATTAAAAGGTAGTGGGATTATTTGTGGTTGACCTGGAAATTTTAACTTGATCAAAAATTTATGGATTTGATATTAGCTGCGAATTCAGAGCATTAACTTAAGTTGTGTCAGTGTAACGTTATCGCTAGCTAGCCTAGTCTAACCGTAAACTAGTTGTCAAACTTCTTTCAAAGTCCTTCATCACATATTAATATTAAAATAACTTAATTTCAGAGCACCACAAAGTCAGACCTCAGCACCTTTATGTACCTTTAATGTAAGATCGTTCTTAGGTCACATACCAATTTAAAATCATAACATAAAAACTGCAATGGTACTGTTTTTAAAATCATGTGTAGTAGGCCTAAGTGTACAGTAAGTGTGTGTGTAAACATGCTTTAATGAAGTAGACTTCAAAAGCTTTTGAATTTGAGCTTACAGTTCTTTCATCAACCTGTGTTTTACATAAACTTACAAAATAGATACTTTAACTTAGTCCTCAGATAGAGGAGGGTTGCTGCTAGCTCCGTTAAGGCATTTCTGTCCCTCCCAAACTGCATTGAAATGGTATGTTTAGCAGCCAGAATTTAAAAACATTTCTGGGGGAGAAACCCCCTGACCCCTCCTAACATGATCCATATCACCCGTCAGAAAACAATTGCAACGTCTCAGATTGTGCCCCCCCAGAATTTTGGCTTGCATGACGCCCCTGTGCCAAACAATCCGCAAACAGCCACTGACTGTCTGACGACAAGGTTGTGCTGTTGAGGCTCGCGCAGCCTCATGAGGAGAAATAGAAACAATGAGCACAGTTCACACAAAGAAATGTAATGAACATACTGCGGTTAAAAAAAAGGGAGTTTTTATATTCAAAAAATAGGAGAGAGGCCGCATTATGCATATTCGTTTTATTTATATGCACAGACACGTTTCGGCACGTGTGCTTCTTCAGTGTGCTAAAAACTATTAAGTTTTTATTAACATATGATACAGTTGAGCAACATCATACGACCACGAGTGCTGAATACCATCACAATTGAAAATGTGACAATCTGATTTCATATGACAGTTCAATAAACAAGTAATTAATATCAAGTCACTTACATTTTAGACACAATATTGACTGTTTTTGTTGTATTTGAGCAGCGAAAATAGTTCAAAACAAAGATCACAGCAGAACCACCGCGCATCTCACCGGAAAACAACCGCATTACTGAACGATTCAGGGATTTGAATGAATCGGTTGAGTCAAAGATTCAATTACCGATTAAACAACTGCCTCATTCCTGAACGATTCAGCCGTTTGAATTAATCATTTGAATAAAGGGCTCAATAACTCACTCATTAAGACGGTCACCTGCCGCCTCCTACTGGTGGTTTAGTTTCGTGCTTAAAAGTAGGCTATCATTCTATTTGTGAAGAATATTTAAAATAATCTCTTAACATTATTTAATGCAGTTGTAATATGTCAGTGTAAATTAATTAATTTGATTGGTAACAGCCATAAAGTTTCTTATTATTTCAAATGAATTTTTTGATCAAATTTAAGAATTTAAAATGAAAGATGAAGCATATTTTAAACCAATTATGGAAAAATGCTCTTTATAAAGGTTAAAATATCATAAATATGCAGATTTAAATATGTAAAAGATGACTGAACACTGATGAGAATATTGCTTCAGAATAAACTGTAGGCCTATTTACAACACAACAAAAAAAATCCCATTTTTTTACTTGGACGAGTGAATGACCGATTTACTTGTTCAAACGACAAGCACATGAAAAGCCTTGGCAGAGAAGCGCATACATAAACTTGTTCCGTTTTTTTTTAGACTTCAATAACTAACATAAACCTAAAACTTAATTTAATACAGCATATTTTCACTCTTTAATGCAGAGACCTACCTGACTGACTCTCCAGTCACGCGCTGTTCTGACTGAGCGCGCACGCGTCCGGTCCATTACAAATGACGTCACTCACAGAACGAACTCAAAATATTATTCATAAACAAAAATATATATTTTCCTTCGGTCGTGCGCAACAAAATAAAGATGATATACACTAAGCAACGAATTATTTAGCAAAAGAAAAACAATACATTTAAAGCATATAGTTAATTGTTTCAGAATTGGAACAGTTACAAAAAAAAAACCTCTCAACACTAAAAATACATTATTTGCACACACTTGCAACTTACTACAGCAGTTTTATGCCATCCTAAAATCAAGAAAACAACCAACTCTATTTTTCAGTATGTTTAACATTTTACAGCTTTTATTATTTTCTAACTAAAGCAAATGACTCGTTTACTATCAGGAAACAATATAGTTAACATTGGTTAAGTAAATTACATGAACATGTCTTATTCAAGCAGATTTTGCAAAGCAGTTATCCAGTGAGAAAAAATACAAATAATTATTGACACTAAACTAGAGAGAGAGAGAGAGAGAGAGAGAGAGAGAGAGAGAGAGAGAGAGAGAGAGAGAGAGAGAGAGAGAGAGAGAGAGAGAGAGAGAGAGAGAGAGAGAGAGAGAGAGAGAGAGAGAGAGAGAGAGAGAGAGAGAGAGAGAGAGAGCTTTTAACAATATAGATTGTTTCAAAGCAGCTTTACAGTGGTAATAGGATTAAAGAAACAGAGATTGTTTTGGCTTTACAGCAGCTCTAGAATAAAGTTATTGTCCAGCTAAAGTTAGTTTTGATCAGTGGTTCTCAACTGGGACATTTTACCATGGTTATCAAGCTGCGACTGAGTCTGTGTATGTGCGTACACACACACACACACAAAATTAGCCTATAAATTTCGTTTTGAGAACCAAATAAATTTATTTCACAAATATGGTTAACACACAAATAACATACACATAAATAATAAGAATGAATAAACAGTATAAATGTAAGGCTTTTAAAAAACAGTACCAAACTGTAAAAAAAAAATCAGCCTTAAATTTAAGTACAATCAACAAGTAATTTCAATTTAAATTACATTAAACTGACTTGAATAAGTTGCATGTTGTATAACTTAAAAAATAAAGTAACTTATTTTGACGAGTTGAAGTCATGTAAAAACAAATGTTGTCGACTTACAGATCATGTAGTTTTTTGTTAATAAAAAAAAGTTGGTAGAGCCACCAAAAATAAAATGCACAAAATAACACAAAGTGAAATAATGTGAAGTGGCATTTTGGGGAAACAGAAACAACAGTAAATACACAATACTAACATGAACTATTAATGAAACATATTGAAACTTCTTCTGATGAAAAGAATGAACATCATTCCTGCATACAAATACTTCCCAGTTAATACACGACCAGTTACGTAATTTATTGGTACTTTTTGGTAATTTCATGACTTACTAATTGACAACAAAACTACGACACTCCGTGCATCATTTATTTATTCACTTATTATTATTTATAATGAAGTGATTATATACAGCGCGCGCCGTATTTGCAGTATAACGTCTGACAACAGTGACAAGACAGGAAAGTGTGTATTCCTAAGGTGAGAGACTTTTTATTTCATGACAAGTTATAAAAATAACATTATAATGATGACACTGACATTTAGTTTTACAACATCTCTAACCGCAGATAATGAATCAGGAAAACACTTTTTCTCAGTTGCTTTAAATTAGTCTGAAGTCTCAATAGCTTTCATTCTAGTCTTTCAAAATAAAAGCCTTGCATCATAAAATCATAGAATTATGTTGTTGTTTCTTTGAATGCAAACTCCACGACCCAATCTTTTAGAAGCAACTCCATATTTTGTTCATCTCACACCATTTACTTGAATGTATTTGACATGAAAATGAAATGTTGCTCACTTCTTACGACATATCTTCATGTGAGTTAGAAGGCTTTTTTTATGTTTAAAGCTCTTCTCACACTGAGTACAGTCGTACGGCTTCTCACCAGTATGAACTCGCTCGTGTGATTTCAGGGATCCAGGCTGAGTGAAACTCTTGTCACAATATGAGCACTTGTAAGGTTTCTCTCCAGTATGAATTCTTTGGTGCTGTTTCAGTTCACGAGATGCAGGAAAGCTCTTCCCACAGTCAAAGCACATATAATCTCTCACTTCATTATGTGTTTTCTTGTGATGTTTAAAACTGTCCAGCCGTGAAAAACTCTTTCCACAGAGAGAACACACATAAGGCTTCTCATCTGAATGAACTTTTAGGTGTTTTTTTAGATTTGATGATGAAATAAAACCTTTACCACACTGATCACAGTTAAATGTTTTTTCTCCAGAGTGAATGTGCAGATGATAACTGAGAGTTGATGAATGAGAAAAACTCTTTCCACACTGAGTGCATGTATACGGTTTCTCTCCAGTGTGAATTCTCATGTGTGTGTTAAGGTGTCGTTTCTGTGTTAAACTCTTTCCACACTGAGTGCATGTATACGGTTTCTCTCCAGTGTGAACTCTCATGTGTGTCTTAAGGTTTCCTATGTGTGTGAAACTCTTTCCACACTGAGTGCAGGTGTGCGTCTTTTTGGCTTTTGTTCTTTGAATTGTAAAGTTACGATGTTCCTCTTTCACTTCATTCAGTTCTTGTCTTTCCTCTTTCACTCTCACCTGGTCTAAAATACACAGAAATACAGTTTTAATCAGTTCAAGTGAACCATTATTTAACAGCAGAAAGCAACAGAGATCAGGTATCAGATATTTTATGTGCCATAGTTTTGTTCAGTTATTCAGTTGTTAATATAGTTAAAATATGTTTGACAACTGCCATATATTAAGTTATGATTTAGATGCATTTCGTAATTTATCATCCATATACTGCTTATCAATTCACATCTACCAAAGCATCAACAATAAAGAATCAAGAATGGACACCAACCTATTTGTTCCTCAGTATCTTCATGTTTTATTCTGGATGGTTCTGGATCACTCATGTCTTCAATCTCCTCTTTAATAAACTCCATCTTTAACAGTCACACAGATTTCAGCTGCTACTCCTGGAGTTTGTCCTTCTCTTGTAGGATGATGGGAATATTCCCAGTATTTATTGGTAAATTGTTGTGGGAGGGGCTTCACTGCAGGTGTGAACTGTGATCACTGTGTTTTTATCCAATCTGCAATTTAAAAGTACAGAGCCATCATGTTTAACTGCTGCTGAAAAGCCTCTTTGTCTCCAAAAGTTCCCTGTTTTCAGCTCATTCATTATGGTGATGTCTGAGATCTTCAGTAAATTGGCACATTAAATCATTTTATTGGTGTCAACAGGCTTAAACAAACTACAAACACATTTTTTTACTTGGACAAGTGAATGACCGATTTACTTGTTCAAACGACAAGCACATGAAAAGCCTTGTTGAGCCCCCTGAGTTTTATATAGTATCATGTTTATGTGCCGAGCCTGAGTATAGTTTTACACATCAGCCCAGTCTATTCTATTCTGTAAAGTTAGTGATACGCCGAGTTTTGTTTTGCACATTAATCTGACAATAAATGTGGCACACCCAGTTTTTTCTTATGCACACCCAGAGACACCTTTCTGGCTACGCTAGTGCTTGCAATGCATCTAATACATGGATATAAATATACATTTTAACTTCAAAAGGAAAGCTACACACATTTACTGGACTAAACGACAATCCACAAAAATTATATGTGGAGAATTTTATTAACAGGGAAAACCGCGCGCAGCAGCAAAACCAACCCGTGCGTTAATAAAACTTCAAAAATACATCGAACTGTTGGCAGAGAAGCGCATACATAAACTTGTTCCGTTTTTTTTTTTTGACTTCAATAACTAACTGTTAGAAATATCTGTCTCCTTCAGCATACAAAACAATAGTCTATGTATGATTTTTATTCTAGCCAGCATAACTGCCACGTCTGCACATTCTTCTTTCCTTTTGTGTGTATGTTAAACATCTGGTATTCATTAATAGAAGTTGCTCACCCCTCCTTTCTCTTTCTCTCTCTTTTTCTCTCTCTATGTTCGTTCCACTTCTATACATTGTGTGTTTGAAAAGCTCCTAGGATCCTAAGGATCCTGTGGAAATCTAACAGGATATTGCCCATATTAAGAAGCTGTTATATAACGTCTATATGATATCTATGATGTAATGTTTGATTTTATTGGTTAGACTTGTATTCTTTTGTTTAAGACTTTCACTATATAAACCCTCGACAAAGGATATTGAGCTGAGCTTCTACTCCAACCAGCGCTGGTGTATTGTATTATCTGTTCATAATAAAGGACCAAGATTTGGGGCACTTTTCGTTTGGACCATTTCATTTCCATTTCTAACACTAACATAAACCTAAAACTTAATTTAATACAGCATATTTTCACTCTTTAATGCAGAGACCTACCTGACTGACTCTCTCCAGTCACGCGCTGTTCTGACTGAGCGCGCACGCGTCCGGTCCATTACAAATGACGTCACTCACAGAACGAACTCAAAATATTATTCATAAACAAAAATATATATTTTCCTTCTGTCGTGCGCAACAAAATAAAGATGATATACACTAAGCAACGAATTATTTAGCAAAAAAAAAAAAAAAAAACATTTAAAGCATATAGTTAATTGTTTCAGAATTGGAACAGTTACAAAAAAAAAAAACTCTCAACACTAAAAATACATTATTTGCACACACTTGCAACTTACTACATCAGTTTTATGCCATCCTAAAATCAAGAAAACAACCAACTCTATTTTTCAGTATGTTTAACATTTTACAGCTTTTATTATTTTCTAACTAAAGCAAATGACTCGTTTACTATCAGGAAACAATATAGTTAACATTGGTTAAGTAAATTACATGAACATGTCTTATTCAAGCAGATTTTGCAAAGCAGTTATCCAGTGAGAAAAAATACAAATAATTATTGACACTAAATTAGGTCAGTCAGGTCAACTTCTCATATATATATATATATATAGTTTGTATATATATATATATATATATATATAGAGAGAGAGAGAGAGAGAGAGAGAGAGAGAGAGAGAGAGAGAGAGAGCTTTTAACAATATAGATTGTTTCAAAGCAGCTTTACAGTGGTAATAGGATTAAAGAAACAGAGATTGTTTTGGCTTTACAGCAGCTCTAGAATAAAGTTATTGTCCAGATAAAGTTAGTTTTGATCAGTGGTTCTCAACTGGGACATTTTACCATGGTTATCAAGCTGCGACTGAGTCTGTGTATGTGCGTACACACACACACACACAAAATTAGCCTATAAATTTCGTTTTGAGAACCAAATAAATTTATTTCACAAATATGGTTAACACACAAATAACATACACATAAATAATAAGAATGAATAAACAGTATAAATGTAAGGCTTTTAAAAAACAGTACCAAACTGTAAAAAAAAAATCAGCCTTAAATTTAAGTACAATCAACAAGTAATTTCAATTTAAATTACATTAAACTGACTTGAATAAGTTGCATGTTGTATAACTTAAAAAATAAAGCAACTTATTTTGACGAGTTGAAGTCATGTAAAAACAAATGTTGTCGACTTACAGATCATGTAGTTTTTTGTTAATAAAAAAAAGTTGGTAGAGCCACCAAAAATAAAATGCACAAAATAACACAAAGTGAAATAATGTGAAGTGGCATTTTGGGGAAACAGAAACAACAGTAAATACACAATACTAACATGAACTATTAATGAAACATATTGAAACTTCTTCTGATGAAAAGAATGAACATCATTCCTGCATACAAATACTTCCCAGTTAATACACGACCAGTTACGTAATTTATTGGTACTTTTTGGTAATTTCATGACTTACTAATTGACAACAAAACTACGACACTCCGTGCGTCATTTATTTATTCACTTATTATTATTTATAATGAAGTGATTATATACTGCACGTGCCGTATTTGCAGTATAACGTCTGACAACAGTGACAAGACAGGAAAGTGTGTATTCCTAAGGTGAGAGACTTTTTATTTCATGACAAGTTATAAAAATAACATTATAATGATGACACTGACATTTAGTTTTACAACATCTCTAACCGCAGATAATGAATCAGGAAAACACTTTTTCTCAGTTGCTTTAAATTAGTCTGAAGTCTCAATAGCTTTCATTCTAGTCTTTCAAAATAAAAGCCTTGCATCATAAAATCATAGAATTATGTTGTTGTTTCTTTGAATGCAAACTCCACGACCCAATCTTTTAGAAGCAACTCCATATTTTGTTCATCTCACACCATTTACTTGAATGTATTTGACATGAAAATGAAATGTTGCTCACTTCTTACGACATATCTTCATGTGAGTTAGAAGGCTTTTTTTATGTTTAAAGCTCTTCTCACACTGAGTACAGTCGTACGGCTTCTCACCAGTATGAACTCGCTCGTGTGATTTCAGGTTTCCAGACTGAGTGAAACTCTTGTCACAATATGAGCACTTGTAAGGTTTTTCTCCAGTATGAATTCTTTGGTGCTGTTTCAGACCACGAGATGCAGGAAAGCTCTTCCCACAGTCACAGCACACATGATCTCTCACTTCATTATGTGTTTTCTTGTGATGTTTAAAACTGCCCAGCCGTGAAAAACTCTTTCCACAGAGAGAACACACATAACGCTTCTCATCTGAATGAACTTTTAGGTGTTTTTTCAGATTTGATGATGAAATAAAACCTTTACCACACTGATCACAGTTAAATGTTTTTTCTCCAGAGTGAATGTGCAGATGATAACTGAGAGTTGATGAATGAGAAAAACTCTTTCCACACTGAGTGCATGTATACGGTTTCTCTCCAGTGTGAATTCTTTGGTGCTGTTTCAGTTCACGAGATGCAGGAAAGCTCTTCCCACAGTCAAAGCACATATAATCTCTCACTTCATTATGTGTTTTCTTGTGATGTTTAAAACTGTCCAGCCGTGAAAAACTCTTTCCACAGAGAGAACACACATAAGGCTTCTCATCTGAATGAACTTTTAGGTGTTTTTTTAGATTTGATGATGAAATAAAACCTTTACCACACTGATCACAGTTAAATGTTTTTTCTCCAGAGTGAATGTGCAGATGATAACTGAGAGCTGATGCTTGAGAAAAACTCTTTCCACACTGAGTGCATGTATACGGTTTCTCTCCAGTGTGAACTCTCATGTGTGTCTTAAGGTTTCCTATGTGTGTGAAACTCTTTCCACACTGAGTGCAGGTGTGCGTCTTTTTGGCTTTTGTTCTTTGAATTGTAAAGTTACGATGTTCCTCCTCCACTTCATTCAGTTCTTGTCTTTTCTCTTTCACTCTCACCTGGTCTAAAATACACAGAAATACAGTTTGAATCAGTTCAAGTGAACCATTATTTAACAGCAGAAAGCAACAGAGATCAGGTATCAGATATTTTATGTGCCATAGTTTTGTTCAGTTATTCAGTTGTTAATATAGTTAAAATATGTTTGACAACTGCCATATATTAAGTTATGATTTAGATGCATTTCGTAATTTATCATCCATATACTGCTTATCAATTCACATCTACCAAAGCATCAACAATAAAGAATCAAGAATGGACACCAACCTATTTGTTCCTCAGTATCTTCATGTTTTATTCTGGATGGTTCTGGATCACTCATGTCTTCAATCTCCTCTTTAATAAACTCCATCTTTAACAGTCACACAGATTTCAGCTGCTACTCCTGGAGTTTGTCCTTCTCTTGTAGGATGATGGGAATATTCCCAGTATTTATTGGTGAATTGTTGTGGGAGGGGCTTCACTGCAGGTGTGAACTGTGATCACGGTGTTTTTATCCAATCTGCATTTAAAAAGTACAGGGCCATCATGTTTAACTGAGCTGCTGAAAACCCTTTTTGTCTCCAAAAGTTCCCTGTTTTCAGCTCATTCATTATGGTGATGTCTGAGATCTTCAGTAAATTGGCACATTAAATCATTTTATTGGTGTCAACAGGCTGAAACAAACTACAAACCCATTTTTTTACGTGGACAAGTGAATGACCGATTTACTTGTTCAAACGACAAGCACATGAAAAGCCTTGTTGAGCCCCCTGAGTTTTATATAGTATCATGTTTATGTGCCGAGCCTGAGTATAGTTTTACACATCAGCCCAGTCTATTCTATTCTGTAAAGTTAGTGATACGCCGAGTTTTTTTTTTTTTTGCACATTAATCTGACAATAAATGTGGCACACCCAGTTTTTTCTTATGCACACCCAGAGACACCTTTCTGGCTACGCTAGTGCTTGCAATGCATCTAATACATGGATATAAATATACATTTTAACTTCAAAAGGAAAGCTACACACATTTACTGGACTAAACGACAATCCACAAAAATTATATGTGGAGAATTTTATTAACAGGGAAAACCGCGCGCAGCAGCAAAACCAACCCGTGCGTTAATAAAACTTCAAAAATACATCGAACTGTTGGCAGAGAAGCGCATACATAAACTTGTTCCGTTTTTTTTTTGACTTCAATAACTAACATAAACCTAAAACTTAATTTAATACAGCATATTTTCACTCTTTAATGCAGAGACCTACCTGACTGACTCTCTCCAGTCACGCGCTGTTCTGACTGAGCGCGCACGCGTCCGGTCCATTACAAATGACGTCACTCACAGAACGAACTCAAAATATTATTCATAAACAAAAATATATATTTTCCTTCTGTCGTGCGCAACAAAATAAAGATGATATACACTAAGCAACGAATTATTTAGCAAAAACATTTTACAGCTTTTATTATTTTCTAACTAAAGCAAATGACTCGTTTACTATCAGGAAACAATATAGTTAACATGGGTTAAGTAAATTACATGAACATGTCTTATTCAAGCAGATTTTGCAAAGCAGTTATCCAGTGAGAAAAAATACAAATAATTATTGACACTAAATTAGGTCAGTCAGGTCAACTTCTCATATATATATATATATATAGTTTGTATATATATATATATATATATATATATATAGAGAGAGAGAGAGAGAGAGAGAGAGAGAGAGAGAGAGAGAGCTTTTAACAATATAGATTGTTTCAAAGCAGCTTTACAGTGGTAATAGGATTAAAGAAACAGAGATTGTTTTGGCTTTACAGCAGCTCTAGAATAAAGTTATTGTCCAGATAAAGTTAGTTTTGATCAGTGGTTCTCAACTGGGACATTTTACCATGGTTATCAAGCTGCGACTGAGTCTGTGTATGTGCGTACACACACACACACACAAAATTAGCCTATAAATTTCGTTTTGAGAACCAAATAAATTTATTTCACAAATATGGTTAACACACAAATAACATACACATAAATAATAAGAATGAATAAACAGTATAAATGTAAGGCTTTTAAAAAACAGTACCAAACTGTAAAAAAAAAATCAGCCTTAAATTTAAGTACAATCAACAAGTAATTTCAATTTAAATTACATTAAACTGACTTGAATAAGTTGCATGTTGTATAACTTAAAAAATAAAGCAACTTATTTTGACGAGTTGAAGTCATGTAAAAACAAATGTTGTCGACTTACAGATCATGTAGTTTTTTGTTAATAAAAAAAAGTTGGTAGAGCCACCAAAAATAAAATGCACAAAATAACACAAAGTGAAATAATGTGAAGTGGCATTTTGGGGAAACAGAAACAACAGTAAATACACAATACTAACATGAACTATTAATGAAACATATTGAAACTTCTTCTGATGAAAAGAATGAACATCATTCCTGCATACAAATACTTCCCAGTTAATACACGACCAGTTACGTAATTTATTGGTACTTTTTGGTAATTTCATGACTTACTAATTGACAACAAAACTACGACACTCCGTGCGTCATTTATTTATTCACTTATTATTATTTATAATGAAGTGATTATATACTGCACGTGCCGTATTTGCAGTATAACGTCTGACAACAGTGACAAGACAGGAAAGTGTGTATTCCTAAGGTGAGAGACTTTTTATTTCATGACAAGTTATAAAAATAACATTATAATGATGACACTGACATTTAGTTTTACAACATCTCTAACCGCAGATAATGAATCAGGAAAACACTTTTTCTCAGTTGCTTTAAATTAGTCTGAAGTCTCAATAGCTTTCATTCTAGTCTTTCAAAATAAAAGCCTTGCATCATAAAATCATAGAATTATGTTGTTGTTTCTTTGAATGCAAACTCCACGACCCAATCTTTTAGAAGCAACTCCATATTTTGTTCATCTCACACCATTTACTTGAATGTATTTGACATGAAAATGAAATGTTGCTCACTTCTTACGACATATCTTCATGTGAGTTAGAAGGCTTTTTTTATGTTTAAAGCTCTTCTCACACTGAGTACAGTCGTACGGCTTCTCACCAGTATGAACTCGCTCGTGTGATTTCAGGTTTCCAGACTGAGTGAAACTCTTGTCACAATATGAGCACTTGTAAGGTTTTTCTCCAGTATGAATTCTTTGGTGCTGTTTCAGACCACGAGATGCAGGAAAGCTCTTCCCACAGTCACAGCACACATGATCTCTCACTTCATTATGTGTTTTCTTGTGATGTTTAAAACTGCCCAGCCGTGAAAAACTCTTTCCACAGAGAGAACACACATAACGCTTCTCATCTGAATGAACTTTTAGGTGTTTTTTCAGATTTGATGATGAAATAAAACCTTTACCACACTGATCACAGTTAAATGTTTTTTCTCCAGAGTGAATGTGCAGATGATAACTGAGAGTTGATGAATGAGAAAAACTCTTTCCACACTGAGTGCATGTATACGGTTTCTCTCCAGTGTGAATTCTTTGGTGCTGTTTCAGTTCACGAGATGCAGGAAAGCTCTTCCCACAGTCAAAGCACATATAATCTCTCACTTCATTATGTGTTTTCTTGTGATGTTTAAAACTGTCCAGCCGTGAAAAACTCTTTCCACAGAGAGAACACACATAAGGCTTCTCATCTGAATGAACTTTTAGGTGTTTTTTTAGATTTGATGATGAAATAAAACCTTTACCACACTGATCACAGTTAAATGTTTTTTCTCCAGAGTGAATGTGCAGATGATAACTGAGAGCTGATGCTTGAGAAAAACTCTTTCCACACTGAGTGCATGTATACGGTTTCTCTCCAGTGTGAACTCTCATGTGTGTCTTAAGGTTTCCTATGTGTGTGAAACTCTTTCCACACTGAGTGCAGGTGTGCGTCTTTTTGGCTTTTGTTCTTTGAATTGTAAAGTTACGATGTTCCTCCTCCACTTCATTCAGTTCTTGTCTTTTCTCTTTCACTCTCACCTGGTCTAAAATACACAGAAATACAGTTTGAATCAGTTCAAGTGAACCATTATTTAACAGCAGAAAGCAACAGAGATCAGGTATCAGATATTTTATGTGCCATAGTTTTGTTCAGTTATTCAGTTGTTAATATAGTTAAAATATGTTTGACAACTGCCATATATTAAGTTATGATTTAGATGCATTTCGTAATTTATCATCCATATACTGCTTATCAATTCACATCTACCAAAGCATCAACAATAAAGAATCAAGAATGGACACCAACCTATTTGTTCCTCAGTATCTTCATGTTTTATTCTGGATGGTTCTGGATCACTCATGTCTTCAATCTCCTCTTTAATAAACTCCATCTTTAACAGTCACACAGATTTCAGCTGCTACTCCTGGAGTTTGTCCTTCTCTTGTAGGATGATGGGAATATTCCCAGTATTTATTGGTGAATTGTTGTGGGAGGGGCTTCACTGCAGGTGTGAACTGTGATCACGGTGTTTTTATCCAATCTGCATTTAAAAAGTACAGGGCCATCATGTTTAACTGAGCTGCTGAAAACCCTTTTTGTCTCCAAAAGTTCCCTGTTTTCAGCTCATTCATTATGGTGATGTCTGAGATCTTCAGTAAATTGGCACATTAAATCATTTTATTGGTGTCAACAGGCTGAAACAAACTACAAACCCATTTTTTTACGTGGACAAGTGAATGACCGATTTACTTGTTCAAACGACAAGCACATGAAAAGCCTTGTTGAGCCCCCTGAGTTTTATATAGTATCATGTTTATGTGCCGAGCCTGAGTATAGTTTTACACATCAGCCCAGTCTATTCTATTCTGTAAAGTTAGTGATACGCCGAGTTTTTTTTTTTTTTGCACATTAATCTGACAATAAATGTGGCACACCCAGTTTTTTCTTATGCACACCCAGAGACACCTTTCTGGCTACGCTAGTGCTTGCAATGCATCTAATACATGGATATAAATATACATTTTAACTTCAAAAGGAAAGCTACACACATTTACTGGACTAAACGACAATCCACAAAAATTATATGTGGAGAATTTTATTAACAGGGAAAACCGCGCGCAGCAGCAAAACCAACCCGTGCGTTAATAAAACTTCAAAAATACATCGAACTGTTGGCAGAGAAGCGCATACATAAACTTGTTCCGTTTTTTTTTTGACTTCAATAACTAACATAAACCTAAAACTTAATTTAATACAGCATATTTTCACTCTTTAATGCAGAGACCTACCTGACTGACTCTCTCCAGTCACGCGCTGTTCTGACTGAGCGCGCACGCGTCCGGTCCATTACAAATGACGTCACTCACAGAACGAACTCAAAATATTATTCATAAACAAAAATATATATTTTCCTTCTGTCGTGCGCAACAAAATAAAGATGATATACACTAAGCAACGAATTATTTAGCAAAAACATTTTACAGCTTTTATTATTTTCTAACTAAAGCAAATGACTCGTTTACTATCAGGAAACAATATAGTTAACATGGGTTAAGTAAATTACATGAACATGTCTTATTCAAGCAGATTTTGCAAAGCAGTTATCCAGTGAGAAAAAATACAAATAATTATTGACACTAAATTAGGTCAGTCAGGTCAACTTCTCATATATATATATATATATAGTTTGTATATATATATATATATATATATATATATAGAGAGAGAGAGAGAGAGAGAGAGAGAGAGAGAGAGAGAGAGAGCTTTTAACAATATAGATTGTTTCAAAGCAGCTTTACAGTGGTAATAGGATTAAAGAAACAGAGATTGTTTTGGCTTTACAGCAGCTCTAGAATAAAGTTATTGTCCAGATAAAGTTAGTTTTGATCAGTGGTTCTCAACTGGGACATTTTACCATGGTTATCAAGCTGCGACTGAGTCTGTGTATGTGCGTACACACACACACACACAAAATTAGCCTATAAATTTCGTTTTGAGAACCAAATAAATTTATTTCACAAATATGGTTAACACACAAATAACATACACATAAATAATAAGAATGAATAAACAGTATAAATGTAAGGCTTTTAAAAAACAGTACCAAACTGTAAAAAAAAAATCAGCCTTAAATTTAAGTACAATCAACAAGTAATTTCAATTTAAATTACATTAAACTGACTTGAATAAGTTGCATGTTGTATAACTTAAAAAATAAAGCAACTTATTTTGACGAGTTGAAGTCATGTAAAAACAAATGTTGTCGACTTACAGATCATGTAGTTTTTTGTTAATAAAAAAAAGTTGGTAGAGCCACCAAAAATAAAATGCACAAAATAACACAAAGTGAAATAATGTGAAGTGGCATTTTGGGGAAACAGAAACAACAGTAAATACACAATACTAACATGAACTATTAATGAAACATATTGAAACTTCTTCTGATGAAAAGAATGAACATCATTCCTGCATACAAATACTTCCCAGTTAATACACGACCAGTTACGTAATTTATTGGTACTTTTTGGTAATTTCATGACTTACTAATTGACAACAAAACTACGACACTCCGTGCGTCATTTATTTATTCACTTATTATTATTTATAATGAAGTGATTATATACTGCACGTGCCGTATTTGCAGTATAACGTCTGACAACAGTGACAAGACAGGAAAGTGTGTATTCCTAAGGTGAGAGACTTTTTATTTCATGACAAGTTATAAAAATAACATTATAATGATGACACTGACATTTAGTTTTACAACATCTCTAACCGCAGATAATGAATCAGGAAAACACTTTTTCTCAGTTGCTTTAAATTAGTCTGAAGTCTCAATAGCTTTCATTCTAGTCTTTCAAAATAAAAGCCTTGCATCATAAAATCATAGAATTATGTTGTTGTTTCTTTGAATGCAAACTCCACGACCCAATCTTTTAGAAGCAACTCCATATTTTGTTCATCTCACACCATTTACTTGAATGTATTTGACATGAAAATGAAATGTTGCTCACTTCTTACGACATATCTTCATGTGAGTTAGAAGGCTTTTTTTATGTTTAAAGCTCTTCTCACACTGAGTACAGTCGTACGGCTTCTCACCAGTATGAACTCGCTCGTGTGATTTCAGGTTTCCAGACTGAGTGAAACTCTTGTCACAATATGAGCACTTGTAAGGTTTTTCTCCAGTATGAATTCTTTGGTGCTGTTTCAGACCACGAGATGCAGGAAAGCTCTTCCCACAGTCACAGCACACATGATCTCTCACTTCATTATGTGTTTTCTTGTGATGTTTAAAACTGCCCAGCCGTGAAAAACTCTTTCCACAGAGAGAACACACATAACGCTTCTCATCTGAATGAACTTTTAGGTGTTTTTTCAGATTTGATGATGAAATAAAACCTTTACCACACTGATCACAGTTAAATGTTTTTTCTCCAGAGTGAATGTGCAGATGATAACTGAGAGCTGATGCTTGAGAAAAACTCTTTCCACACTGAGTGCATGTATACGGTTTCTCTCCAGTGTGAACTCTCATGTGTGTCTTAAGGTTTCCTATGTGTGTGAAACTCTTTCCACACTGAGTGCAGGTGTGCGTCTTTTTGGCTTTTGTTCTTTGAATTGTAAAGTTACGATGTTCCTCCTCCACTTCATTCAGTTCTTGTCTTTTCTCTTTCACTCTCACCTGGTCTAAAATACACAGAAATACAGTTTGAATCAGTTCAAGTGAACCATTATTTAACAGCAGAAAGCAACAGAGATCAGGTATCAGATATTTTATGTGCCATAGTTTTGTTCAGTTATTCAGTTGTTAATATAGTTAAAATATGTTTGACAACTGCCATATATTAAGTTATGATTTAGATGCATTTCGTAATTTATCATCCATATACTGCTTATCAATTCACATCTACCAAAGCATCAACAATAAAGAATCAAGAATGGACACCAACCTATTTGTTCCTCAGTATCTTCATGTTTTATTCTGGATGGTTCTGGATCACTCATGTCTTCAATCTCCTCTTTAATAAACTCCATCTTTAACAGTCACACAGATTTCAGCTGCTACTCCTGGAGTTTGTCCTTCTCTTGTAGGATGATGGGAATATTCCCAGTATTTATTGGTGAATTGTTGTGGGAGGGGCTTCACTGCAGGTGTGAACTGTGATCACGGTGTTTTTATCCAATCTGCATTTTAAAAGTACAGAGCCATCATGTTTAACTGAGCTGCTGAAAACCCTTTTTGTCTCCAAAAGTTCCCTGTTTTCAGCTCATTCATTATGGTGATGTCTGAGATCTTCAGTAAATTGGCACATTAAATCATTTTATTGGTGTCAACAGGCTGAAACAAACTACAAACCCATTTTTTTACGTGGACAAGTGAATGACCGATTTACTTGTTCAAACGACAAGCACATGAAAAGCCTTGTTGAGCCCCCTGAGTTTTATATAGTATCATGTTTATGTGCCGAGCCTGAGTATAGTTTTACACATCAGCCCAGTCTATTCTATTCTGTAAAGTTAGTGATACGCCGAGTTTTTTTTTTTTTGCACATTAATCTGACAATAAATGTGGCACACCCAGTTTTTTCTTATGCACACCCAGAGACACCTTTCTGGCTACGCTAGTGCTTGCAATGCATCTAATACATGGATATAAATATACATTTTAACTTCAAAAGGAAAGCTACACACATTTACTGGACTAAACGACAATCCACAAAAATTATATGTGGAGAATTTTATTAACAGGGAAAACCGCGCGCAGCAGCAAAACCAACCCGTGCGTTAATAAAACTTCAAAAATACATCGAACTGTTGGCAGAGAAGCGCATACATAAACTTGTTCCGTTTTTTTTTTTGACTTCAATAACTAACATAAACCTAAAACTTAATTTAATACAGCATATTTTCACTCTTTAATGCAGAGACCTACCTGACTGACTCTCTCCAGTCACGCGCTGTTCTGACTGAGCGCGCACGCGTCCGGTCCATTACAAATGACGTCACTCACAGAACGAACTCAAAATATTATTCATAAACAAAAATATATATTTTCCTTCTGTCGTGCGCAACAAAATAAAGATGATATACACTAAGCAACGAATTATTTAGCAAAAACATTTTACAGCTTTTATTATTTTCTAACTAAAGCAAATGACTCGTTTACTATCAGGAAACAATATAGTTAACATGGGTTAAGTAAATTACATGAACATGTCTTATTCAAGCAGATTTTGCAAAGCAGTTATCCAGTGAGAAAAAATACAAATAATTATTGACACTAAATTAGGTCAGTCAGGTCAACTTCTCATATATATATATATATATATATATATATATATATATATATATATATATATATAGTTTGTATATATATATATATATATATATATATATATATATATATATATATATAGAGAGAGAGAGAGAGAGAGAGAGAGAGAGAGAGCTTTTAACAATATAGATTGTTTCAAAGCAGCTTTACAGTGGTAATAGGATTAAAGAAACAGAGATTGTTTTGGCTTTACAGCAGCTCTAGAATAAAGTTATTGTCCAGATAAAGTTAGTTTTGATCAGTGGTTCTCAACTGGGACATTTTACCATGGTTATCAAGCTGCGACTGAGTCTGTGTATGTGCGTACACACACACACACACACAAAATTAGCCTATAAATTTCGTTTTGAGAACCAAATAAATTTATTTCACAAATATGGTTAACACAAATAACATACACATAAATAATAAGAATGAATAAACAGTATAAATGTAAGGCTTTTAAAAAACAGTACCAAACTGTAAAAAAAAAATCAGCCTTAAATTTAAGTACAATCAACAAGTAATTTCAATTTAAATTACATTAAACTGACTTGAATAAGTTGCATGTTGTATAACTTAAAAAATAAAGCAACTTATTTTGACGAGTTGAAGTCATGTAAAAACAAATGTTGTCGACTTACAGATCATGTAGTTTTTTGTTAATAAAAAAAAGTTGGTAGAGCCACCAAAAATAAAATGCACAAAATAACACAAAGTGAAATAATGTGAAGTGGCATTTTGGGGAAACAGAAACAACAGTAAATACACAATACTAACATGAACTATTAATGAAACATATTGAAACTTCTTCTGATGAAAAGAATGAACATCATTCCTGCATACAAATACTTCCCAGTTAATACACGACCAGTTACGTAATTTATTGGTACTTTTTGGTAATTTCATGACTTACTAATTGACAACAAAACTACGACACTCCGTGCATCATTTATTTATTCACTTATTATTATTTATAATGAAGTGATTATATACAGCGCGTGCCGTATTTGCAGTATAACGTCTGACAAAAGTGACAAGACAGGAAAGTGTGTATTCCTAAGGTGAGAGACTTTTTATTTCATGACAAGTTATAAAAATAACATTATAATGATGACACTGACATTTAGTTTTACAACATCTCTAACCGCAGATAATGAATCAGGAAAACACTTTTTCTCAGTTGCTTTAAATTAGTCTGAAGTCTCAATAGCTTTCATTCTAGTCTTTCAAAATAAAAGCCTTGCATCATAAAATCATAGAATTATGTTGTTGTTTCTTTGAATGCAAACTCCACGACCCAATCTTTTAGAAGCAACTCCATATTTTGTTCATCTCACACCATTTACTTGAATGTATTTGACATGAAAATGAAATGTTGCTCACTTCTTACGACATATCTTCATGTGAGTTAGAAGGCTTTTTTTATGTTTAAAGCTCTTCTCACACTGAGTACAGTCGTACGGCTTCTCTCCAGTATGAACTCGCTCGTGTGATTTCAGGTTTCCAGACTGAGTGAAACTCTTGTCACAATATGAGCACTTGTAAGGTTTTTCTCCAGTATGAATTCTTTGGTGCTGTTTCAGTTCACGAGATGCAGGAAAGCTCTTCCCACAGTCACAGCACACATGATCTCTCACTTCATTATGTGTTTTCTTGTGATGTTTAAAACTGCCCAGCCGTGAAAAACTCTTTCCACAGAGAGAACACACATAACGCTTCTCATCTGAATGAACTTTTAGGTGTTTTTTTAGATTTGATGATGAAATAAAATCTTTACCACACTGATCACAGTTAAATGTTTTTTTCTCCAGAGTGAATGTGCAGATGATAACTGAGAGTTGATGAATGAGAAAAACTCTTTCCACACTGAGTGCATGTATACGGTTTCTCTCCAGTGTGAACTCTCATGTGTGTCTTAAGGTTTCCTATGTGTGTGAAACTCTTTCCACACTGAGTGCAGGTGTGCGTCTTTTTGGCTTTTGTTCTTTGAATTGTAAAGTTACGATGTTCCTCTTTCACTTCATTCAGTTCTTTTCTTTCCTCTTTCACTCTCACCTGGTCTAAAATACACAGAAATACAGTTTGAATCAGTTCAAGTGAACCATTTTTAACAGCAGAAAGCAACAGAGATCAGGTATCAGATATTTTATGTGCCATAGTTTTGTTCAGTTATTCAGTTGTTAATATAGTTAAAATATGTTTGACAACTGCCATATATTAAGTTATGATTTAGATGCATTTCGTAATTTATCATCCATATACTGCTTATCAATTCACATCTACCAAAGCATCAACAATAAAGAATCAAGAATGGACACCAACCTGTTTGTTCCTCAGTATCTTCATGTTTTATTCTGGATGGTTCTGGATCACTCATGTCTTCAATCTCCTCTTTAATAAACTCCATCTTTAACAGTCACACAGATTTCAGCTGCTACTCCTGGAGTTTGTCCTTCTCTTGTAGGATGATGGGAATATTCCCAGTATTTATTGGTGAATTGTTGTGGGAGGGGCTTCACTGCAGGTGTGAACTGTGATCACTGTGTTTTTATCCAATCTGCATTTAAAAAGTACAGAGCCATCATGTTTAACTGCTGCTGAAAAGCCTCTGTCTCCAAAAGTTCCCTGTTTTCAGCTCATTCATTATGATGATGTCTGAGATCTTCAGTAAACTGTCACATTAAATTGTTTTATTGGTGTCAACAGGCTGAAACAATCTACAGCATCATCACCTTTAACTTCAGTTCTTGTCTTTGCTCTTTCACTTCCATCGGGTCTGAAACATTAAAACATATTCAGTTGTTAGAATGAGTTCTGGAGGATAAATGTGAATTTTCAAGTGAACTCTGATTTAATAACAGAAAACAAGTGATATTTGTTTATCAAATATTATATTTTTGATGTGCCAAAGGCAGTGTTGGGCAGTAACGTCGCTACAAGTAGTGACGCTACTAGTTTAACTACATTTCTCAGTAGTGTGGTGGTAGTGTCGCTGTTTTCTGAATCAAATAGCTTTTCAGTAGCGAAGCTCTTTTTTTGATCAAGTAGTGCGGTAGCGTCCACACAAGCTAACGTTACATTTTCCCAAGCATTTCTAAAGCTCAAGCTCATATTGGAAATACAACTGCTAAGTATCACTGATGCTGGATCAGTTAGTGACGGTGACTTCTTCTTCTTCTTGTTTTACGGTGGTTGGCAACCATAGGGCCATATGAAAACATGGACTGAATCGCGATATCCATGCATAAAAACGAAATTTACTGTATAACGCGGAATTTCACGGAATTTGTCAGATCTTGGATGAAAAGAAGGTAAATAAAATCGTGATATAGACTAGTGAATATTAAACCGCTTAAAGACTATTTAAAAAGGAATCATGCATGTTCTGGGTGTCTCTGTGAATGAATGTCTCAGACGCGCGGATTCATTTACCACACACACTATAAGCACCCATGACGCTTGCGATTTTTGATTTTTTCAGTAATGGATCGATGAACTTCATCTACACAGCCGTTCTGAGAGTCACTTTAGCAGCATTTTAGCTTGATTTGAGAAAAACTATCGTCATATCAAAAAAAAAAAAAAAAAAAACAGAGACTCAAAGGTCTAGCTACATGGCAACCTGTCAAAATAAAAGGTCGGTTTAACCTTTGAAGAAAGTTTTGCTTAAATCATTAGGCCTACATTTTAAATAATTGGTCATTACAATTCAAACCATAAAAAAAACCTATTTCATAGTGCCCTTAAAATGTAATTTATTTAAAAATATTAATAAATTATTGTTAAATTATATACGTTTCATGATTTCAATTAATTACACGTTTTTGATTACAAACATTTTATTTAACCATTAAAATGGGTGTCCAGAAAAATGAAAACAAAATAAAACTGAATTTGGAATGTGGGAAAAAATAAAACGGATTTCATAGGGCCCTACAAACCAGCTTTTTGGTGCATTACCACCACCTTCTGCTCTGTATGGTGTGACATCACGTACCAATATCAATCCTTGGGCAAACACGTGAGAAATGGAAAAAGATGCACACACTCTTGACACCTGGTTTTGTTATAGTTTTATATAGTTATATGGTTTTATAGTTTAGTTATATGGTTTTATATAGTTATGGGTTTTTTTTTATTTATTTATTTTTTTTTTTTAGCCAAATTGTTTTGGAACAGTTGCTGAATAAACAATTGAACTGACAAATTATGCATGCCTATATGTTTGATTGACAATTTTTTTTGACTTGGAATTAAGTTGGTTCAATAAAAAAAAAATATTTGAAAAAGTAGCTTAGATGTAGTAAACTACTTTTGCCATATTGCTGTAGCTTAGCTTGCTACATTTCCCAGGGTGGTAGCTTCAGTGTAGTGAAGCTACATTTAAAGTAGAGTAAACTGCTTAGCTCACTACATTTTCTAAGTAACTTGCCCAACACTGGCCAAAGGATAGTTTTGTCATCCTCTTGTTAATAGTCCAAATTTGAATGAAAACTGCTGTACAAGATTATGATATATACATGAATTACAGGATTTAATACATTTTAAGATCTTTTTTAAGACTTCCTCCATACATTATAAGACCTCATCGCCACTTTAAGTTTTAACTGTTACATCAGTGACACCTTAAATTTACTATATATTAATTGTAAGATAGCACAACTAAACAGTCTTAGTCTGTGATAACTCCTTATCAATTCAACATAATTTAGAAGGGTGGGAACGAAGTACAAGATAATTAATTGAGTTACTAACCCAATGCAAGGTTTATTAGAAAGAGAAACCAGAATTAGACCAATAAACAAAACAATTGGGGTGTAAATCGGACAGTTTATCACGATACGATACGATATCGATTCTCTCAGCCAGCGATACGATATTTGCTGCTACCTCAAAAAATTCTGCGATACGATTACGATTCGATTCAGGGCAAAATCGATCGATTAATAGATATTTAGATATTATGTTCACACAACCAGTTATGTTTTTATTAACTCACAAATGCAACCAAAATATATAACATAAACGTTTAATTAAACCCTTTGAAAATTGCATGCCCTCTCCCAATTGGGACATTTACAACAGAAGAGGTCATTTGCAAGAACGTTTTTTTTTTTTTGTGCATTCCAAGTAATATCAAACTGCAGCTGGGTTGTTTTGATTAATAATAACTTAAAAAAATACAAAATTAGAGTTAATTGAAAGTATGTTTTTCTCTCAACACTAAACGTGCTGCTTTAGTAAGTTTCCGTGAAAAGGTTTCAGCTTTATTTTTCTTTTACGCCCCTAAGAAGAAATCACAGGAAATCAAAGTTCGTTGAAATTATCCATCCTCAATCACTTTTAGTCAGCTTTGACGAAACTCCTCTTAGCTAGCGCATCTTTTCGAGGTGACATCTGACATGATATCATATCTAACAATATACTGTATATAAACTACCGTAATTCCTCAAATAAAAGCTGTGTCCGAAACCGCTCACTCGTTCACTCATTCACTAATCCCTATATAGTGTATGGCAGTTGAGTGCACTATATCTGCAAGGAGTGAACGAAATGAAGTGAGTGAATTCGGACGCTGACATTTACACTGTGCGTCGGAGAGCTGGAGCTGTCGCAGAAAAGGCTTCGTCACACGTAGTGATAAAACTCCTTTTATCTTACGTTACTTACTTTATAAAATAATATTAACAACAATAACAATCATAATGACTTTATTTTGTAATTATATATACATCTGTGCCAGCTTTGTAGTTTCATCGATTGAAACTGTAACTCTCATGCTCACAGATGACGTGGTCGTTGAGCGCCCTCAGGCGACCGTTATTATATTCGAATGAATACGCTTCCTACAGACGATTAACGGATATTTTTCAAATCATCCACCAAATTATCATCTCTCCCTTTACAGTTTAACGAGTTAACAACAATGCCATAAATTATCAAAACAACTGGCTGTTAGTAAAACACATTAAAATGTGTTAATGCCTAAATAATATATTTTAATCAAAAAATGATATACAGGTCTATATAATTTACCTTATAAATATAATTTCATTTCATTTTAAAATGTATCTATATAATATTGTAATAATCACTTTCATGCGCGCTCAGTTCTCTCCGCATTGGATTGTGGGAAATAGTGCTTCAGCAAGTGTACATCGAATGTACACTCGAATTCAGAGAGGATTGTGGGTAAAAGTAGTGAATGAATGTAGGGAATGATGTCGTTCACTCAGAATTCGGACACCACTACAAAATGGCCGACACCCGATATAGTGCACTATTTAGTGGATAGGGAGCGGTTTCAGACACAGCTAAAGACCGGGGCCTTTATTTACCTGAACTGCAGAAGGTAACAGGCTTTTATTTGAAGCAGACTTTTGTTAGATGCAGGCCTTCATTTCTAATTTTATCTTTTTGATAAATAAAAGGATTTGGCCGATGGACGATGCAATCATCTATTGCGATGGCTGACAGACATCACTATGTTGAGACGGCATCGCGATCCCCCCCGCCCGCCATGTTTCCATGGTGACGTGTTGTAGGGACTGGGCTAAGAGGGTGAATCTGAATAACTAAATGCATCCTGCTAAAGACCAAAAAGCCTGGATGTAAATTAACATATACACACACACACACACACACTCACAACCACACACGCATCCCCCACAAGTGAAGCCCGCTCAGGACAGAGCGTGGTGTCCAGTTACGAGACATTTTTATGACTGACTGGAATGTCCCAAAGAAGGATCCAAAAGAAACTTCTCTTTTTAAAAGACATTTAACCAGATATATTCAATGTGTTTTTATGTGTGTCCATTTGCCCATGCCACATTGGAATGACTATGATTTTATCGTAGCTTAAAGTGAATTATAAATACCTTCATTATGCATTTTTAAAGATAACTGTCTATTCTCATAACTTGTACACATAGTTCTGGACACCTCCAGAATGCTTTCGGTGTGATCAATCAGAATACGTACAGTAATATCCAGTAAAATATAGTTTACTATGTTTTCCATCTTTGGAGTGAAAAGAGACCAAAACTAACATCACTGGAGTTCTTAGATAACAGCGTTTACGACCCAAAGGAATGTTCACAGAACTGTGGCTCTCTCTGAATTCTAACCAAGGAGGAGAAATGAATCCTGTATTCATATATATATATATATATATATATATATATATATATATATATATATATATATATATATATATACGCTATTATATATCCATTTGAGAATTGTATGAACAATGTATCTAAGTTCCCTATTTCATGAGTTGCCTTTTTGTGGTTTGGTCCATGTTTCTCAACAACTCTAATGGGATAATGTTTCAAACTTTGCCAACTAATGTTTAACCAAATCCATTTGTGGCAAGTTTGGTCTCGATAAACTCCAATTTTCATTCCCCGTTTGTTAATTGACATTACATTTTGCTAAACTTTGTGACACATTAGTATTATAAGAATTGTGAAGATTCCTCTCTTAAACACCCAATGAAACTAGAGATTTAATTGCCTGGTTAGAACACAAAGGGTCATAAAAATTCCCTCCAAAGGGACAGCTCCTGATTGGGCCCTCTTCCAAAAGAAGGCGGAAACGTCAGGTCTTCAAAAGGACTGAATACCAGTTTATCCCCCTCTTACTTCTCTCGTCCTCGTGTCATAATGTAACGTCTCGCCTCCGGGCGAGCTCTTCGCCTTTCTTTTATTTGTTTCTAGTTTAGTTTGTGTTTTTCAGTCTTAGATAAGTCTCCGTGTTTAATTCCAATCGACGAGTGAAAAGAACATCGCATGACATATCTCTTCAGCAAATCCATCTACAAGGGACCTTTAAACGAGCGCGCTCGCTTTGAAGGAGAAACACGCACGTGACCACGTGACGCGCCGGACCGAGAGACGCACGCGCGCTTCTTCACCAGCCATGCAAAGATGTAACGTTAACTCCGCGTGATTTCACCGTAGAGATCTTTATTTCTTTTCTTTGTTAGTCAAAGTTTTGTTTTCCGTAGTCGACTCTGTTCACTTCCACGAAGTGAAACGAACTTAGCCGAACTATTTTCCTTTGGTAATGTTACCCCAAAAGACTTTGAACCTCCGTTCAACAAGCCAAGCCAAGCTGCACCACGTGACGCTTCCTAAAGGACTCCGCTCACGCACGCGGCCAGACAGGGCCGTGCAGGAATGCCGCTACACAGGGAGACCCAGAAACTTGTGCAAGTATATCTCTTTATAGAGCTTCTAAGAAGCATTAAGATGATGTTTTCGTGTTGTTACAGACAGGTGACTGTCAGGGTGAATGTTGCCAATGCTCTCTCTCTCTCACTCCCTCTCCCTCTCCCTCTCTCTCACTCCCCCTCCCTCTCTCTCTCCCTCTCCCTCTCTCTCTCCCTCTCCCTCTCCCTCTCTCTCACTCCCTCTCCCTCTCTCTCACTCCCTCTCCCTCTCTCTCACTCCCTCTCCCTCTCTCTCTCTCACTCACACGTGTATCCATTGTCCAAACGCCCCGCGTTGTTGTCATTGTCTGTTAATGTTTGTAAATACATGTATTCCTGTAACGTAGTAAATACATAAGTAGTTCTGCCTAATTAAATTCATTATATTCATTTGATTGATGTACTGCCTCTGCTCATTTTCCAAGTCCCTTAAGTGCCAAAGGTCTAACTTAAGCTACAAGCTTTACAAATGAAAGATACTTTAAAGAGTATTTGGTTTATAGGGCAGAAAACCCAATTCTAGTGGCCACAGAATTGCGTTTCCTGAAATCCTATAAAGTAGGATGATATTGTGGATCCCCACAAATATTATTCTGACAATTGAGCTAATTAATTTTGCCTGTTTTGTAAGACGTGGTCCGTGTAATTAATTACCATCAACTTGTGGTTAATTGCAGGGATACACATGCATGCATGCAGGTAAAATGACACATCATCCCTTAGCGGGAGATTTATTAACATGTAAGACTGATCTAATCCAAACATGTATGAATAATGATTAATTACCAATTATTAATTATGATATGCAAATTCCCCCACGGATTAGATCCGCCCCTGAGTCTTTACAGCGTCATGCTTGGCATGTGATTCACCACAGCCAATATAGCGCTGTATCATGACAGATGTAGCACTTTTATTTCTAAATATTAACAAACTTGCTTACCATGTCATCATCTATCTTCTATTCCGATTCTCAAGTGAGTTTGTTTAGTCGTTTAAAAAACCTTTTGATAAATGATCTTGATCTGTAACGTGAGATGTTTGTTCGGGCCGCAGTTCAGAGATTCCTGTCTGTTGGATTTATTACAGCACGTGAATTCATCAGTTTCTCCCGAAATACATGAAAGTAAGTGGCCGGTGAACTGGGAGAAGAATAGAGTAAACTTTATACACTCTCAGAAATAAAGGTACACGATCGTACAAATAATGTTCCTCAAAGAACAGTTTTGTACCTTTTCAATAATAGTACCTTTAATGGTACATGAAAGACCTCTGATGATATGGTTTGGTACCTTTTAAGGTACAATTGAAATTAAGGTACATAATTGTTCTCACATCAAGGGTACAATGATAGGCCAAACTACTGTTAAATTTGTGATTGGTTGCTGTGTTGAGTATTTGGCATAGCAACAAGACGCTGATTGGTCGAAATCGCTTCAGCCGTTATGAAATTTTACGAACTGACAGCGGGCAGCAGGCTACACGACTCCGCGTTTTATTTTTAATATTAAACTTGAAGACAAAATTAAAAGGTGAGTTCTGATAATTTATGTTTATATTTAGTTCACAAGTCCAAACTGTAAATGTTTCAGCCACTTAACGTAAATGTAGCGAGTTAAATTAGCTTTGCACCAAGTGCTTTTAGCCATTTGACTTGTAACGTATAACATTTTTAATTGACTAAGTTAGTGTTAAGTCATCGCGTGTAAATACTATGGCGTTTGTTCTCCATTGTCCACTATAACTGTTAACTTTGCTATTAGGCACAGCAACATGAAATTGATTGCCCAAGGTCGCTGCAGCCGTTACTGCATTTTCAAATAGAACGGAGAGCGGGAAGCAGATTACGACGAGCACGAGCACCACTACAACCATGGCTTCGCTTCATCGTCAGAAGAACTTTAGAGGCTGGACTCGAATTATAAGACGAAGATAAGAGGAAATTCAAAGGTGAGTATAATGTTTAACCATCTGCAAATATATTTTAAAGCAATTGAGATTCTGTGTCGTAAGTAACGTTACACATTTAATACGTAATTAATTATTGTAAATGAATGCTTAACCAGAGGTGCCATGGTGGTGTACTTTAAATTAGTCCACAATACTGTATGCAGTTGTTGAACAACGCCACCGAACAGTGCACAGATAAAAATTGTTGATCACCCTAAGTCATATAGATGCTATTCATTTTATCAGAGAATTTTGTTGAAACTCAGCAAATGTGTCTTTGGTTTTTAGATCATGAAGATGATAGGGTAAACTGGTCTTACTGATCACACATCTGAAAGTCTGACTGCATCCTCAGCTGAGGCAAGTATCAGTACAATATGATATTTGAGTTTCTTGATCTTATGATATTCTTTTTTTTCTGATGAGGTTGAATTTTTAGGCCTAAGAGTTTGTTTGCCATAATGGCAGAGTGATGTCAATCTTGATAAAGCACAATACAACTAGACTTCAAATTAAATCTGGGAGATTTCTGTCACTTAATTGAAAGTATATTCACATAAACTCTGACATACCAAATGTCAATTTGAATTGTAACATGCAAAATGGGAATGCAATGTGTAAAATGGCAATGCATTTCTGTATTTAAATTTACTGAGTGACTGGTTCATCTTATTTTTTAGTGAGCATCTTGCCTTTCACCATACGGTAGCCCTAGCTCTACTTTGCACATTCAATAGTGCATGATAAAAGCTTGTTCACAATGACCAAGCCTAAATGCTGCTAAAGTGAAAGCAAGAGTTTTTTTCTCAAATGTGGGAACAAGCTTCTATCATAGAAATGCAAAGTATGGAGATGATTTGCACTGTAAAATAGGGCTATATGAAACTTTAAGTGAATCAGTTAAAACTGCTATTCTTTTGTGTGTGTGTGTGTGTGTGTGTGTGTGTGTGTGTGTGTGTGTGTGTGTGTGTGTGTGTGTGTGTGTGTGTGTGTGTGAGAGAGAAATGTAAAAATACAGAATGTTTTTTCTCTATTGTGAAACTGGTTTTTTTCTTATCTGCATTTGTATCAGTACAATGAGTTATTTATTTGAGTTTATTAATCTTATGATATTCTCTTCTTTTTTCTTGAAACTTTAAGTGAATAATTTAAAACTGCTATTCTTTTTTCTTTTCTTTTTTTTGTGTGTAAAATGTAAAAATGCAGAAAGGTTTTCTTTTTTGTGAAACTGTTTTTTTCTTAATTCCAGGTTATTACTGGTTAAATACTTGTTATTCCAGGAAATGGACCGAATGCATGCTGTGGTTGATTTTTTTCCAGGATTCCTTAAAGGTATAGTTCACATAAAAATGAAATTTCTGTCATTAATTACTCACCCTCATGTCGTTCCAAACCCGTAAGACCTTTGTTTATCTTCGGAAACACAAATGAAGATATTTTTGATGAACTCCAAGAGCTTTTTGTTCCTCCATTGGGAGCCTACGCAACTAATATATTCAAGCCCCAGACAAGTAGTCAAGACACCAATAAAGTAATCCTTGTGACTCCAGTGGTTTAACCTTAATTTTATGAAGCGATGCAAGTGCTTTGTTTTGCGCAAAAAAAAAAAAAAAAAAAAAAAATTAGAAAATAATATCATCTAAAGCACATTCACGGTACAACTTCCGGTCTCGAGTCAACACAATAAGCATGCGTCGTAGTGCTCCCCTACTGGATTGCAGGCCAGTATTTTCCTAAATAAAGTGGTAAAAACTATTTTATTTGCAAAAACAAACAAAGCACCGCTTCATAAAATTGGTTAAACATGTCCCGAGTCACATGGATTACTTAAATGATGTCTTTCCTATTGTTCTGTGCCTTGAATGTGTTAGTTGCGTTGCACCCAACGGAGGGACAGAAAGCTCTAAGAATTTCACTAAAAATATTTGTTCCGTAGATGAATGAAGGTTTTATAAGTGTGGAATGACATGAGGGTGAGTTATTAACAGAAGAATTTTCATTTTTTTAAGCAAAATTGTCTAATGTGTTGAGGTTGGCTAAGCTGAAATCCGTTATAGAAGCACATTACATGGATGTCAGATGAGATGTTGCAGGATTTGTGGTTCACCCAAAAAATTAAACAGTTGATGGGCCCCATTGACTTCCATAGTATGAAAAAAAAAATACTATGCAAGTCAATGGGGCCCATCAACTGTTTCAATTCTCAAAATATCTTCTTTTGTGCTCAGGTGAAGAAAGAAACTCACAGGTTTGGAACTACTTGAGGGCGAGTAAATGACATTAATTTTCCGTTCTAGGGGGAATTTTCAAGTCTAGAGGTCAAATTTTAGCTTGTCATTGGGAGTATAAATTTTATCAATTAACTTCTGTTTTTTCTAATACTGATTCTTCATTTTGTTCAGGAAGAACCGGCTACATCACAACCCACTGTGCAGATTTTGGGAACGTCTTGATTGGACGTGTCTTCAGTGAGACGAGAATCTTCAGCAGTGTAAAAATGGAGGGATCTGAAATTGCCGAGCAGTTGGGGTAGAGGATGGTGTTTTTAAAAAAAGTTAAATAAATGCAAGGGAATTATGTGAAAATGAAAAAAAACAAAAAAACAAGTCTAGCTTTGTTGTAGATGAGAAAATATATTTTATGTACTGTAACATTTTAGTGTAATTGCAATTTTAATTCTTTCAAATATTTTTAAAGAAGTGGTATTCTGTTAATTTTGTGAAGTTTTTATTCTGAAGTTTTTGATTTATTTACACAAAGAAATACTTTACTGTAAGCTGGAACGAAAGTATTCAAACGTTCATATGTATTTACAGTACTCATTAAATCGATGCCTTTTGGATTCAGTTGTTGAATGTGTATGTTATTCAATAGATAAACAGCCTTAAATAGTTCTAGAAGGAACATATTTGACACAATTAAGGTACAAAGGGGCTTGTCACTGGGGTGGTACCTTAAAGGATCAAATTTGTACCTTTGATAAAGGTACAATATTGTTGTAGCCTACCAACAAGTTTTAAGAAACAAAAGGTACATTTTGGTTGCCCATGGTACAAATCATGTCCTTAAAGGTACAAACTGGAATGGTACAAATTTGTTCCTTTATATTAAAGTACAATTTTGTACCAGTAAAAGGTTCCGCCCCAGTGACAAGGGTTTGTACCTTCTTTGGTACAAAAATGTACCTTTTTTTCTGAGAGTGTAGTTACTTGCACACTGTGTATCTGATATGAATAAAACACTTTTGCAAATATATTTGAATGAATTGTTATTGCTGCTTTCATAGACACCATTGTGTATTTTACAAACTATAAATGTATTGTTTTGCTATAAATTATATGTATTTAAATGTCTGAAACCTAAAATAAGCATCATGTGGTTAGAAACACTGAATAGTTGTGATATACAGTATGACCACCACTGTAAGTCCGTCTTTAGCTCAGCGCCAGCCATAGCGCGAAAGCACAGTTTGAATTTGGCAGTGATGTCACGTCACTGTACATCGGCTCCTCAGTGGTCAGCCGCTGCAGAGCGTGCCAAAATCGAAATTGCTGAAGAGATGTAGAGGAAAATATCTAGTGGAAAATGAGTGTTATGTTATGTCATTATATGAAAGGCACTTAGGAGATAACCTATCAACACTAAATTTTCCCCGGCCTTAATTTAAGACTGGCCTTTATTTGTCTGTTGTTGACCCCGCCCCCGGCCACTATCAGAGGCCCGGCGTTTAATTGACTACCGGTTTTTATTTTAGGAATTACAGTAAGTCAAACAGCTAGTGATCATCATGCATTTAAAATAATCGAAACAATTAGTAAAATCAGCCTCGTTTTTTTTTTTTTTTTTTTTTTGAAAATAATGTTTTGTGTAGAAGGTAACTACATAATTAAACGAGAGAATCTGGTGATTCGTTTAATAAATGTTTTTGTCTTTGAACTTTCATTATACAAATCAAATTACAGAAAAATAGGTTGTCAACTTTTTTTGTCTTGTAAAGTTAAATACATAGCAGATTTCAACTAGCAACACAAATTAACCACATCTGCAGTTTATTGACAGAGGACACACAATAAACACACTAGGGATGGGATGATTACTATAAACCATGATAAAATGTACTGGCGGTTAGTATTATCATTTAAAATTTAATTATCATTAAAACCGCGTTTGATTATCGCGATTTTAATAACATAAATCCTGTCCAGCCAGCAACAGTCTGACCCAGGCGCGCAGTGCGAAATGTTGGGTTTTTTTTATTCGAGAAGGAATGACGGAAGGCGGTGTTGCACCAGCTGTGCGTAAGTTACAACTTAGCCTAGTTTTGACGTAAATGGGCACTAAGTTACAACTTACGCACTACTAAATATTTTTCCGTTGCACCATTAAACTTAGTTTAAACGTAACTCTACGTTCCACCTAAATATTTACGGCAGCTCTGCCCATGAATAACGGTCGGAATGAGATGGCAGCCAGATTAGATTACATCGATGAGCTCGTAAATTGATAATGAAGAACCGCAAATTCGTCGACGAGTTTAACGAGACCGACATCATCCTTTGGATATTTATGATGTCGACATATTTGCTTGTTTGCGCTTTAAAAGAGAGGGAATAATGCGGATAACGGACATGATCGCGGCTGATATTCAACATGAAACGGCGCTCTCTCCCCAAGCCTTCAAGTCTGCGTCGCATTACGTTATTTTGCTACTGGATCATTTCAAAACTTAGTCGGCGATTGGATACAAATTCATAAATCTACAGTATATAGAGTGATCCGCAGGGTGTCACTTGCCTTGTGTCGCCACATGAACAACTAACTTACGTGTGCATGCCAAGCATAAATGTACAAAACACAAACAGGCAAAAATTCCATGCCATTGCCGGTTTCCCTGATGTACTTGGCTGCGTCGATGGGACACAAATCAGGATAAAAGCACTAACAGTGGATGAGAATGCTTTTGTGAATAGGAAGGGATTTCATTCACTAAACACCCAAGTCATCTGTGACCCAAGTTTGTGTTTCTTAAACTGCGTTGCTAGATGGCCAGGTTCAAAGCACGACAGTTTCATCAAGAAGATCAAACATCTTTGAAAAGTTTGATTCCGGGGAGTATAGTGGCATTCTGCTGGGTGATTCTGCCTACCCACTTAAAAAGTGGCTGCCCAGCTAACACAGTACGTTGTGACGACGTCGTCAGTTAGTCGTCATTTGGTCAGCGCGACATTACTTTATGACAACGTTGTGAGGACGTCGTGGTAAAGTTCCATTTTTTTTAATCTTAGCTAACGTTCCAGAAACGTCGTGGGCACGTCCTCAAAAGACGTCGCTGGTTTATCCCATGGAGAACGTTGTGAGGACGTCCTGGTAAAGTTCCATTTTCTTATAATCTTGGCTAACGTTCTAGAAACGTTGTGGGCACGTCCTCAAAAGACATCGCTAGTTTATCCCATGGAAACGTTGTAAAGACGTGGTCAGCTGGTAACCAGATAACTTAATAAAATCTTTGATGAATTAAGTACATTTCCCATATAACATCCAAATAGCATATCACTAGGATAATACTTGTAACGCAATTTTCTGGAACGTTATCTGGAGACTAGTTGACCACGTCGCTACAACGTTCTCCATGGGATAAACTAGCGACGTCTTTTGAGGACGTGCCCACAACTTTTCTGGAACGTTAGCCAAGATTAAAAAAAAAAAGAAACTTTACCACGATATGTCCTCACAACGTTTTATATGTAGAGAGAGCTAGGCGGTTGTTATAGCGAATACAACCCCGACAAGCTGATTAGGACCCCGACGCGAAGCTCTACATCCCGCTTATTACATGGCTCCTAACTAATAAATATAGAATTTGACACAAAATATTGATTTTAAAAAGGAGTTTATTGATTTAAAAACAATTGTATTGCTTCCGCTAAAGAAAATAGTCCGTTCCGTCTCTACGGTTAGAATCCATGGCAACGCTCTGTTTTTCATGGCAACGGTGTGTTATACTTGGACGTGTTAATTCATATCATCCTTTACAGGAGTATTACATTTTCACTACTTTCAGGTGAGTTTAGTCTCTAAAATCACACAAATAATACACACAACTGTTCCTGACAGTTTTATTGACACACATCTGTTGAATATTTACTTTATATAAATTGTTTAGTGTCTTTGGAAAAAGTCCGTTAGCATCTCAACCGTTTTCAGAACAGGTAACTGTTAGGCTAACCTAAGCTCTTGTTTATAAAAGTTTGGTCTTTTAATCTCATATTTATGTGTAGATGAGATTTTTTGTTAGTTTAAGATTTTGCTGGCAGTTGAATGGGTGATTGGAAGTTGGTTAATTTAACCAACTGATTATTTAACATGCTGTTAGTCGATGACGTCACTTACACTGAGCGCAAAAAATATCTGAAACTAGTTCAAACCTCTCTACAGAGGGGAAACTCCAAGATCTCATCATTTCTGAAGAAAGCTGCTGCCAGAGAAGAGAAACAGGTGAACTGAGGAAGCTTATTGAATAACTTCATATCCATTTTCCCCCACAATATTTTTTGACCTATATCACCATACATCTGTTTTCTTCCTTTTTATTATCTCAAATTTACATTTTTATTTATTTAATTTATTTTAAGAAGGCTTTGACATCCAAATGTAAGTGGCGCTATATGACCAATATTAAATGAATAAGTAAACCTAAAGCATAAATTCTGTTATCCTAAGAAATTATTTTCTTTATATTCGTCTTTCTCTTTTCTGCATTTCACCTCTGCTGTAGCTTCTTGCCTTTTAATAAACCTGCCATTTTTTATGCTAAATATTGTTGGCTCTTTGACAAATTGTTTATGTTGATCCTTCCATGCTGATGCCCTGCACCATAGTAGAGTTGGAGCTGATCTCCTGTCGGACAACATCTCTTAAGGCGCTATGAACCACGTGACTAAGTTAGTAAGTAAAACCTCAAACATACTCTAATGTTCAAAAGTTTGGTGTTGCTACAATTTTTTGTCTTTGAAAGGAGTCTCTAATGCTCACCAAGACTGTATTTATTTGATCAAAAATACAGTAAAAACAATAATATTGTTAAATATTAAAATTTAAAATAACTGTTTCCTATGTGAATATATTGTAAAATACAATTTGTTCCTGTAATCAAAGCTGAATTACTTTTCAGCATCATTGCTCCAGTCTTCAGTGTAACACGATCCTTCAGAAATCATTCTGATATGATGCTCAAGAAACTTTTCTGATTATTATCAATGTTGAAAACAGTTCAGCTTCATGAAAACAGCTTCATGTTCTTGTGTACACTACAATTCAAACATTAGGGGTCAGTAAGAGTTTTTTTTATTTTTTTTTGGAAGACATTAATAGCAAGAATGCATTAAATTGATCAAAAGTGATAGTAAAGACTTTTTTTCTTTAAACTTTGTATTGTGGGTGTTTTGTATAAAGGCATCATGGTTTACACAAAAATCTGAAGCAGCACAACTGTTTTCAACACCGATAATAATCAGAAATGTTTTTTGAGCATCAAATCATATTAGAATAATTTCTAAAGGATCATGTGATACTGAAGACTGAAGTAATGATGTTGCAAATTTAGCTTTGATCACAGGAATAAATTTAATTTTAACATTCACATAAACAGTTATTTTAAATTGTAATAAAGTTTCACATTTACTGTATTTTCGATCAAATAAATGCATCCTTGGTGAGCATAAAAGACTTTTAAAAAAATTAAAAGCCATAGATTAGCAACATTGATAAAGTACTCCTCTGTTTTAGCTGCCTAAGAAGGACGATGAGGTGACGGTGCAACTCGGGATAAGGAAGAGGAGGAACACGTAAGTTAGACAATTTTCTTATACCTTTCTATCAAAAAGCTATTAACCTGACTACAATAGTATGGTACAATTTATTTTTCAGCTTCCAGTGAATACAGAGAGAGAGACCCTTGCCACAGAAGACCCTGCCCTCCGCTGGTGGGGTAAGAAAGAGACTCTTCCTCTTCTCTTACAGCTCTTCATCATCTCCCTCTTCCTCATCAACACTGTCTGATAGTCTTCATCATCTCCCTCTTCCTCATCAACACTGTCTGATAGAGTGTTTCCCACAGCTGGGACACAGCCAGGAATCACACATCTCAGATTCTCTCTGAGAAAGACATCAAGCTCATTTTGAAGCTCAAAAAATTCTTGATGTATATTTGGGTGGGTGAAATAATACAGGAGAGAAGCTAGAAATCTATATATTTTTTTCTTTTTTTTTTTTTACATATCTTTACTCTTTATGAACACTTTTTTTGTTATTTGTTTTCTTCAGAGAAGCTCAAAGACTATAGATCTTTGGCAGTTGTCACATTGTTCAGGTTTTGCTACTGGTAGTGAATCAATGAAGCACATCATCACCACCAGACATTTGTAGCAGGAGCCTCACAGGACACTCCGGAAACAATTTAACCTATTTCTGCAAATAAAATGAATAAGAAAGAAACATCTGAATCTTTTTATTTCTTTTTTTATGTCTTTATTGCTTTTGCGCCAAATTAGAGAGTAGTGTCAATAAGAGTATTGATAAGTTTCAGTGATAAAATCATTATTTAAATACACCCATCCCTAATGATAAGACACTTTTTTGCAATAAAAAGAATAATAGTTGGTTGCATTATTCATTGATTATGTTTTTTTTTTGATTAATTAATTGACGTGTTCAATTTCTGTACTCATAACTTGTTAACACTTTACTTAAAAAATCGTTAATGTTCAAAATGTATTGGCTTAGTAATTGTACAAAGTAACACTGAATTAATGCTGATTAATAAATGAATGCATGGTTTTTGGGCCTAATTAATCCCTAAATGTATTAACTGAAAACAATACACAATTCCCTTTGATAATTTATAAGGTTTTACAAGAGAGAATTAAATGTTTGAGTTTATCAGTTCTATGCTGATTTTAAGGTTATGGTTCAAGCACATCTTCATTCCCAGGACTAAAGGTGAGAATTATATTAAAAATAAATGCGGAAGACGTACCTACCACGCTCCAGCAACGTACCACAATAACGTCGCCACGACGAATACAGGAATCACAAAGTTACGTTGCTGGAATATGAGGTGTGATTTGTGCATTTACTTTGCAAACTAAGCAATCATCGTGTCGATCGTCACGTACCTTGCCGTGACCAATGACGTGTGATAACATACGCGTGGATAAACGCCTGGATAACGTACGCGTGGATAAGCGCGTGGATAACGTACGCGTGGATAAGCGCGTGGATAACGTACGCGTGACTAAGCGCCTGGATTAATACTCAGGCAAATATCTATTATCTTTACTATTGTACCTTTTTAATTTGGGATGTAATCATAACACACACATTTTCATGTTTTTTGTGGGTTGTACAACAGTGTAGACACTATTAGTATCAGTATAATTAGTATATTTATATGTATGCAAGATTTATAGTAGAACTGCAAAAAGTGTTATCTTACTTAAGGCTGCCAGTTAGAAAAAGGTAAATCAATTAATTCAAATTTGCAGTTGATATTTGACAGATTTTACTGTAGCCTGCAGCAATTTTATAAAACTATACATTTAGTAAACGAGGCTAACCCTTTTGAACTATAAAATAAGAAAGTATACGTTCAGTCTACATTTTATATACTTCTAAAAAAATATACTTTATGTACCTCTCAGAAATATGCTTAAAATTACACTTAGGTATAGGCCCTACTTGATTTATACTGAGAGAACAGTCCAAGTATATTTGGCCTGCACTTGTACGCAATCTTTTGATCAAGATACTTAAAAGCAGTATTCAAAGCTTGGCTGGTAGTGGGTTAACTCTTTTGATCGAGTAGCCTATTTTATATATATATATATATATATATATATATATATATATATAAATGTATACAATGTATACAGTATAAAACTGTATAGACTGTATAAAACTGTCACAGTGTCTGGTTTGTGTTTCCACGGGTGTCCAATAGAGGTCTCTTCCCCATACTGTCACCATTCACTCTGGAACTGCATTCCCCACAATCCTTGTCTGTACCAATCACTGTTCATTGCACTCAGCTGTTCCCCGTCCTCATTTTACCAAGCTGTTCCCTGTTATTCATTGTTAGTATCTGTGTATTTATACCCTGTCTGTTCAGCCATTGTCACAGAGTCTTTGTTATGTCACACCACTTCTGAGTTGTTTCTAGCTTGTTTTAGTTCTTGTGTTTGGTTTGATTATTTGGATTTTGACCCCTGCCTGGAAGACTTGGATTACCCCATTAAAAACTACTGCTATTGGATTACTGTTTCCTGTGTGTGTTACTTGACAAAAACAGATAATTTTCTAATTCTGCATTTCTGAATTTCTGTTTAGGCTAGTCCATTGCTAGTGTACATAGGAATTTACTTTAATCTTTCCTGCCATTGACTAAATTTTCCAACTATCCCTGTTATACGGTAGGGGGCGCTATTACAAATCTTTAGTACAGAATCTCTGATTCAAAACACAGGAAAGAAGAAGCAGAAACAAGTGATAGAAGATTGATCACTCAAATGTAAAATAATGTTTGTTTTTTTACAAACTGCAGTGATGTGTGAATGACCATAGTCTGTTGCAAAGAAGTGAAGGTAAACTATCTGTAATACCTATTTGTAGCCACTAGTTGCCTGTATCTCTAATTTATGCTGGACTGTTGGCTGAGCTTGTTCTGTCTAACCAATCCTATGGTTTTATAAGGTACAATCCTATGGTTTTATAGGTCTGCTGACATGTTATGACATCCACTTACTACGCTACAATACTCATGATCAGGGCCAGCCCAAGCCCTTATTTATTTGGGGGCCCCTCAGTAGTAATACCCGATACCTTGTGTCAAGATGATTTATGACCCTATGATTGACAGGTGGGTGGGGCTAACCTTTGACCTTCCGGAGGCCCCTTTGATGTAGGGATTAACCTTTGACCTAGATCGATCAAGTTGACAGTTGTCTTTGATCCGTGGTATGGCAGCTGTGGGGTATAATAATTTATTTTGACAGTTGTCTTTGCCCTGTTGACCTGGAAATGATCCGTCATTTTGCCAGTTGTTTTGGATCCGGGTATGATATATCAAGTTGACGGCTAGTTTTGAACTTTTGACCCAGGTATAATAAGTTATTTTGACAGGCGTTTTTGATGTTAACATAATGAAGATAAGCTTTGATGATAATGGTTTGTCAGAAGTGACAGAAGGTTTGAGATTTATTGTCTTTGATGTTATTGGCTTTGAAAAGTCGTAATTCCCCACCACCCCCGGTATTTCCGAGCACATTGCCAGGGACAGTGAGGAAGTTTATGAGTTGAAACACATTGATCTTTAAAATGGTTATGTACATTTAATCATTTACAAAATATCGTACACATTGATCTTTAAAAGTGTATAAAGTATCTTCTTAAAGTATCATCTTACCATTTCAGAGTACTGAAGAATTGGGTTAAAGTTGAAAAGAGTTCCTCTTTTGGAAAGAGTGCCTTTTGCATTTTGACAGTCTTTGAGCTAAATGTGTGTGACATCCGATATCCTGGCATTCCTGAAGCATACTATATACATTTGCTGTGTGTGTGTGTGTGTGTGTGTGTGTGTGTCTCTCTCTCTCTCTCAAACACCAACGCATGACAGGCATGGTCTCTTCGCTAAGTGTGTGCGTCTGTCTGTGAGTGTGTGAGACGTCACCCTATTCCTGCATCCCCCTGCTGGGGAGTGAAAGTGAGAAAATATCTCACACTAACTAGAGTTGAAAAACATTAATTCCTTTAAAATAAATAAAAATAAAAATCAAAAATAAAATCATCTTACCTTTTCACTATGGTGAAGAATTGGATTAAAGATGACAGTCTCTGAGCTAAATGTGTGTGTGTGTGACACCCGATATCCTGGCATTCCTGAGCACACTATATAAATGGGGATAGTGAGAAAAAGAGATTTTTTCCAATAATGGCACATATCTTACACTAACGTTGAAACACATTCTGTTCTTTAAAAGTATATATGAAACGGTTATAACATTTACAAATATAATATTTTTACCCTAAGTAGAGTTGAAATACATACTGATCTTTAAAAGTATATAAATGAAATGTTTATAAATTTAGTCATTCACAAATATTTTTCATACTAACTAAAGTTGAAAAACATTAATTCCTTTAAAATAAATATCTTACTGAAGCAATTATTTCAAAAATAAAATCATCTTACCTTTTCACTATGGTGAAGAATTGGTTTAAAGTTGACAGTCTCTGAGCTAAATGTGTGTGTGTGACACCCGATATCCTGGCATTCCTGAGTATGCTATATAAATGGGGATAGTGAGAAAAAGAGATTTTTCCAATAATGGCACATATCTTACACTAACGTTGAAAAGCACTGATCTTTAAAATTATATAAATGAAATGATTATCACAAATCTTTTAAAAACAAAAAATAAATAAATACATTTTCACCTGGGTTGAAGAAGTAAATCTACCGCCATGTGTCTGGCCTCGTGGCTATAAGGGTTTGATTTAATGGAAGTTGTGAAGGTTTTATGTTTGAACTTTGACACGGGGCTTCACAGGATTTCCCTCCATATTCCAGAGGAGAGGGGATTGCTGAGGACGGTGAAAGTGAGAAAATATCTCACACTAACTAAAGTTGAAACACATTCTGTTCTTTAAAAGTATATAAATGAAATATTTGTAAAATTTACATTTAGTCATTCACAAATATAATATTTTCACCCAAAGTAGAGTTGAAATACATTCTGTTCTTCAAAAGTATATAAATGAAATGTTTATAAATTTACATTTAGTCATTTACAAATATAATAATTCAGAGTTTTTCTAATAATGACACATATTTTCACACTAACAGCAGTTGAAAAAGTTGAAAAACATTCTGTTCTTTAAAAGTATATAAATTATATGATTATATCGTTCATTTTAAAAATAAACATCTTTTCTAAATTACTGAAACACAGTGCACCAATTAGTTTTGTTTTAGATGAACACAAAATAAAGAAAATCATCTTACATTTTCAGAGAATTGAAGAAGTAAATCCCAACACATCATTGTCCATATAAGGTATGAATGTATTTACAAAGATGCAATAAGTTTAAAGTTTTGATACAAAATATCCCAAAGTGTTTTTCTCCCACACCGGCGTTTTGACACTCTGTGATTCAGAGTGGAGGAGGAATGGGTGTGTGTGTGTGTGTGTGTGTGTGTGTGTGTTACATGATACCCTCCGCATTGCTGGGGACAGTGAGAAAAATAAAAGAAGATTTCAATTCAATGAATTATTTAAAGTCTTAATAAAAACGTTGTAATACAGTCGTATCTTCTATTTATCTTTTGAATGATTTTGTTTAACGGTGACCTAAAGTATAATTTTATTAATATAGTCATAGCCATAATGATTTTTGTACTGTATCCCGTACACCTAAACACGACCATCACAGAAAACAGCATTTTTACATTTTCCAAAATAAATAAATAAAAATAAATAAATCATTTAATATAATTTCTAAGTTGTTAGAACCCACTCATACTAACTCAGTTCCATAAATTAACTAATCTCTTAAATTAAATTATTATAAATATAGAATAACTATAGTATGTTACTAAAATGAATTCAAACGATTTAAACATAGTTTTAGCTAAATTAATTTTATATAAAAAAGTATATAAATATAAAAATACCTTACATTTTCATAGTGCCGAAGATGTAGTTCTTTATGCAATGATAAAAACAGTCCAAAAAGCAAATAATTTAAGTTGTCATAAACAAAGCCCTCCTGGTTCCTTCAGTGATAAACTACAGGGTGAAATGAATGCATGACCCCCTCACAGAGACGAGAGGAGTTACAGGACAGATGAGCCTCTGGGGTACAATGTCACAGTAAAGTTAGTGTGCTTTCCAGAGTTTTATTCATACTAAATTCATTTAAAAGCATAATATTAAAAGTTTAAATTAGATCTTTTAAAATTAAAAGACTGTTTAAATCAAATTTTTAATGTTTTATTAAAATCGTATCTTCTTTTTATCTTCTTAGAAGACTTATGTATGATATAAATTATTTTACATAAATTTAACCTAAGGTATTATTTTTACTTAACAGTTTAAAGCAATTTTAAAATTGTAAAGCAAAAACTGTACTTTGGTATCTTAGATCTTATACAAAAATATTTCAAACAGTATTTTTTGTCCATCCACATGAAACATGTTGTCAAAGTTTGTCACAATGTGTTTTGTTATGTTTTGTAGTTGTTGTTTTTAAGAAATCCCAGGACTCTACATTGCTCTTGTTTAGATTAAGTTGTATCATTTAGAAAACCACTGTATATTTTCGAGGCGGTGTGCCTCTGCGGTCCAACACGCAGCAATTTTACTCATCTTAATTCAAAGCATGATCTTACTTTTTCTATGGTAGCTATGATCTATTGCACGTATAAGGTGTATATCATTTTTTATTTTTTATTGTATCTCCCGAACTATCCTTAATCAGTGTGGAAACATACAAGGTGAAACCCTTTACTGAGAATATACTATCGGTTATCTTCTCAAAATATATATGTAGAACTTTAAAATGTTAGCATTTGTCTGTTGGAACAGCCTTTGGGAGAGCTGATGATACTATAGCAGGAAACATGCCCTTTGACCTCCTCCATTTTGGAGGCTTTAGTCCTTAAAGGTACGCTGTGTATGAATTTACCCCATCTAGCGGTGAAATTGTATGTTGCTTTCAAACGAATAGTGCTCTCTAGCGCATCGCTTTTTCAAAAGTGTGTTGCAACTACGGTAACCGTTATGTGTCACGAAGCTACAGTACGACATGTCTTCCAATAGCACATCATCGAGTTTAACTATACATGTTCTACTGTTACGCTACCTATATAATAAATTAAACAATCAAGCAATGAAAAAAAGTGTGTCATTTAGACCATAACATTGACTTACCTGTCGAGAAGAAAGCAGGACTTTGGAGTCCCTTTCAAAGTCTTTCTCCTTCATTAGCTCTATCCACCAGGGAAAAGATAATATTTACCCTCGTTTTGAATTTGCCGGTCACGTTTCCTTTTAAATAAAATGTTTATGCTTTTTGGTTACGAGGATTGCATTATGAAGTACCGCGCAGTGCAGCCTTTCAAATTTGCCGGGGGAGTGACAAGCGCCTCTCACTGACCTCCTTGGGCGCTTCAGCGGGTTCAGTCTCTGGTTCAGTCAGCCGGCTCTGAACGAAAACGCGTTGAGGTTGGCTAGTGCTTTTTGTCCCTCTCTGCTATTATAGTTTTCAAGATGGCGGAACGACATGGCGGTCTCCATGGACTTACCCGTACCATGTAATTAAAGATAAGAAATTCTTCGCTTATGAGGATAAGTCAGATCATTGGCAGGGCTAATTTTACACCAAAGAGATCATATTTATGAATAAAGACATTGATTTTAGCTAATAAAATACTTTTTAAAAAACTACTGTACCTTTAATTTCAGATGTGTAAATTACAAAACAGCATTTTTCAACCGAGTGAATCTACACGTGAGAGATCTTCAGAAGTCATAACTTCAGGGGTCAAGGGGTCTCCCAAGAATACTTAATTTCCCTTAAAAACCAAAGATTAAGTTTAACGACGCTAGTTTGCAACGTTCCCCCAAAAATCAAATACTGTATTAACCTTTTCAAAGGATAATCTAGCTTTAAAGTTAGAATAAAAAGTTAAAACCAAACATATCTTCATACCTGTTGTGTTCGGACGCAAGGCCATTAAAGGGATTCTATGCAGTTTTTTTAGCTTAACTGAACAGCTTCAGAGTTATTGAAATGGTTATATGACTTCTTTCGGGTTGAATGGTGGCCTTCTCGCACCCCCCTGGTGCCTGTGAGCGGAAAAATCTCACTTGCAACTTTGGTGCGGCGGAACGCCGGCCTCAGCCTCAGGAAGTATCGCGTGATATCAGCTCTCGCGATGTAACATATTCCTTTACGGCACTGCACACATACACGCCCCCATCCAGGAAGGTAGAGAAGGATGGAGTTTGTCACAATATCGTCATGGCTGAGCCGGCATATAAGATGCAGAAAGCATTGTCGGTGGAACAGAGAAAGAGGAAACGGCAGACTGACCGAGCGAGGAGTCAGACACGAGCGTAATTTGCGGGTGTTATATGTCCCCGTTGAAACATCTCGCGGCACGGATGTACCCATACAAACAAATAAAACATCTCCAGGTAATTCTAGTAGAGCATTCATTTCGTTCGTTTGTTAAATAAGAGGCGATCTGAAATGTGTTGTTTTTGAAATCAAGTGACCAAAGTGCTTGTTGCCGCTGCGATCAGTGGCGCGGATAGAGTGTTCTGTTGTGACGCGCACAGTCTTCACACAAACGCGCGCCTCAATCCGTTGAGGAGAGACTCTATATTTGTTACGGTGAAATCACAAAACCTAATGCACAAAAAACGTGTCCCTGCTTGAAATACAACCACTAATAAACATTCGGTTTTGATGAGGAAAATAAACTATACTAGTACGGATTAGAACCCAGAACCTCTGACACACTTGGCAAAAGAAATTTACGACAGTAACGTTAAATACAAGTACTCCACAGCGACTCTAGGGGTCGCTGTTTGACAAAAACGGGATTCCTGCCTGGTGTCCCTTTAACTGGTTCTTTTGTTTTATACATTTACTTTGCTTATTTCTACAAATATCAGCCTGATAAATATGGAGTTATTACACAATGAACAAGATAATCATGTTTTTTAAGAAAAAGCAATGTTTTAAAATACAACTAAACCATGATAAGAGATGATTTTTGACAGACCTAGAAATGCATGTTGATTACTAAGTTTCAGGCATAGTGCAATTGTGCAATGTTCGAGAAAGCTAATATTGGTGTAATCTTTTGTGCGGTCTCACCCACAACGCAAAACTCTGTGTTGGCTGATCCAGGCATAACTTTACTAAAAGAAAATAATATCCAAGTCATTATCAAACTTTAATTAAACCATATTTTATTTATTAATATTATGGTTTCATGCTGATTTAAAGTTTTTGTTTGGTTGTTATTAACCTTTATTTTTTACATCCAGCGCAGTTTAAAGAGATGTATGAGCTAATGGTGTTCCCTGACCCCAAATAATCAGATAATGGAATGTTCACAAGCGACAGTTAGATATTCTCCCGCTTAGTATGGGTGTACATAGTTGTGCTTAAACATATTTTGTCACACCGTAGCGATATTTATATAACATATTTTGTCAGATGGATGGAGGATGCAGTGGATATCGCCCATCGTCTCGGCCCGCGAAGAAATGATGGTGCACACAGATCTATAATTATCCTATTTGCTCTTCGTTGTTACAGGGATGCTGTCTGGCAAGGTGCCAGAGGTTGCAAGTTCCTCCGCGACAACAAGCTGCGACTCACTGAGGCCTTATCCCCAGAGGACAGGGTGGCAAGAGAAAAACTTTGGCCCTTGGTAAAGAAAGCCCGAGACGAAGGGAAAAAGGCCTCTTTCCGTGGATCATTTGCTCTAATTGACGGGAAGAGATTTGATTTCGCCAATGTGAAGTAGTTTGCATTGCATTCTTCCGTTCTTTCTGGGTTGAGGTGGTGTTAAGCTATTGTATTTTAGCTGAATACCCTGGTAAATGAATGCCTCATATGTTTGGTCAAAGACTGATTTATTAATGTTCCAAGCATTTCTAAACTTGGCTCTTGTCTTGTTTTGATTTTCGTTAGCACTGATTAATATGTTTGCACAGTGTGCCAGTTCATTTGCCATTTTTTATTTATTTTTCCCCCCCGGGGTGGGGGAGTCATATTTAAGAAGTGTTTATCTAAGTTAAAGATAAGTCATTTTGTTTGTTCTATGACCTCAGTAGGTTGTATATCATTCCTTCCTCTAAGGTAAGGTTTCCGTACAGTTTCTTCAGTCGTTCGTAGTACATATTATTATTTATTTATTTATTTATTTTTTTTTTTGTTATGGATTTCAAGTTCAGTTCATTTTCTATTATGTCCTTAAATGTAAGAGGTATGCGTGATGTGGTAAAGAGGAAAGCTATTTTTTTATTTTGTAAAAGCTGCGAAACTGATTTAATTTTTCTTCAGGAAACGCACTCTTGTGAGTTGGATGTTAAATTCTGGAAGAATCAATGGGGAAATTTAATTTATTATAGTCATGGTTCTAATCACTCAGCTGGGGTTTCAATTCTTCTGCACAAATTTAAGGGACAAATTCTGGAGGTAATGACTTCAAGTGAAGGTAGATGGATTATTATGATGTTAAAGCAAGATAATTCAACTTTTATTATTTGCAATTTATATGGCTGTAACTCCCTCTCTGCTAACAAAATATTATTTTCTCAAATTACTTGTAAATTGACAGAATTGCTGAATAAATACCCGGGCTCCTTTCTAATTTTAGGCGGTGATTTTAATGAATGTTTAGATAACACACTGGACAGATTTCCTCCTAGAAGCAATGAAGGTCTCAATATTAATCATAATTCTAATAATATTTTATCAATATGTTCTTCTCTCTCCCTCACAGATCCTTGGCGTTTTTTTCATCCTGACACACAGGACTTTACTTGGTCAAATGGTAAAATGTCTTTAAAATCTAGAATTGATTTCTTTTTAGTTTCATCTTCAGCCCTGCAATTTGTTAAAAGTGTATCTCATTCGTACGCTCCCCTTTCTGATCACAAACAAATCATCTTAAAATTAGGCTGTAATGATGACAGTCGGAAGTTACGTGGTTATTGGAAATTTAATAACTGTCTTTTAAATGATAATATCTTCAACGACAATATAAAACAATTAATTAACCATATGTTTTCTGATAAAATTCATAATGAGTACAGAGCCAATTGGGATTTTTTTAAATACAAAGCTAGACAAATAGCTATAAAAAGAAGTAAAGATTTAAAAACATCAAAAACTAAAAAAAGAACTGAACAAATGGAAAGAGTAAATTCTTTATTGATAGGTAATCTATCTCAGGAAGAGGAGTTAGAATTAAAACAATTACATCTACAAATTAATCAAGCATATCTAGATATTGCAAAAGGTGCCTTTGTTAGATCCAGGGCTAAATGGCTGGAAGAAGGAGAAGTAAATTCTAGTTATTTTTTCGCTTTAGAGAAGAGGAACTGCAAACGAAATTCTTTGACTGTTCTTAATATTAATGGTGTCAACTGCACAGATCCTAATTTGATATCTAATTTTGTCACAGACTTCTACAAAAACATTTACACATCTGTGTTTGATAGTCACAATTGCAACAATTTTATTAAGAAAGTTCAAGCTCATGTTCCAGTTATTGATATTGACTTTAAAGCCGTCTGTGATTCTGATTTGACTATTGAGGAGATTCGAATAGCGCTTCACTCAATGAAGAAAGGAAAATCTCCAGGCAATGATGGATTAACTGTTGAGTTTTATATTCATTTTTGGGAGTTAATCAAACAACCATTGCTTTCTATGTATAAAGAATGTATTGATTCAAAAGAAATGACAGCTTCAATGAAACAAGGCATTATCTCCCTTGTCCCCAAACCAGGCAAGGACACTCTTTTAATAGATAATTGGCGTCCAATTACGCTCCTAACTATCGATTATAAAATTTTAGCCTTGGTTTTTGCTAATAGATTAAAGGTCAAACTTAATCAGTTTGTTGCAGAGACACAATCAGGTTTTATAAAAGATAGGCATATCAGTAACAACATAAGACTTATTTTAGATCTTTTGGACTATACGGATTTTATATGATTCTTTTCCTAGACTTTTATAAAGCTTTTGACACCCTGGAGCATGAATTTCTTTTGCAGACTCTCAAGTTATTTGGTTTTGGTGACTTTTTTGTTAATATTATTGAAATGTTTTATAAAGACATTAGCAGCTCTGTCTTAATTAGTTTTAATACTTCTAAGAGATTTTTCATTACCCGTGGTGTCAGACAGGGCTGTCCTATTTCCCCCTTTTTGTTTATTTTAGTTACAGAACTTTTATCATTAAGTATTATCCATGAACAAAGCTTGGAAGGTATATCCATCTTTGATAGAGAAATTAAAATTTCCCAGTTGGCTGATGACACAACTCTCTTTTTAAAAGATAAGAGTCAATTAACCAAGGCTATAAATGTAATTGAGCAGTTTTCATGTGCTTCTGGATTGAAACTGAATATGTCCAAGTGTGAGATAATGACGCTCTATAAAAGTGACGATTCTTCAATCGATGGTATCTCTGTTAAGGAGACTGTAAAGTATCTTAGTATTTATTTAACAAAAAATTTAACAGCTCGACAACAGCTAAATTTTTCTGAACGGGTCAAGAAAACCAAAACCATCTTTAATCTTTGGCTCCATAGAGACCTTTCCCTTTATGGGAGGATTCTTTTGTCCAAAGCAGAAGGATTATCTCGTTTTGTATATCCTTCTCTTTCTCTTTTTGTCAATGACTCTACCGCTAAAGGAATTAACAAAATTTTTCTTGACTTCATATGGAAAAACAAACCTCACAAGCTCAAAAAAACAGTCCTTTCAAATTCTCGAAAAAAAGGTGGACTTGAAGTGTTAGATTTTAGTGATACAGTGAACACCTTTAGGATAAATTGGATCAAAAAATGCTTAACAAATCCTAATTCTATATGTTTTTTTATCCCGAATCATATCTTTACCAAAATTGGTGGCCTCCCCTTTATATTGAAATGTAACTACTTGCCGAACAGATTGCCAGTTGCACTTTCTAAATTTCATCAGCAGGCCCTTCTTGCTTGGAAGTTTTGCTACACCCACAATTTTTCACCTCATAAAACCTTTCTATGGAACAACTCTAATATAAGGATTAGGAATAAATCTGTTTTTCTCTCTACATGGTTTAACAGGAATATAATTGGTATTCTCTCAATTTTTGATAAATCTGGTAATTTCTTATCTTATGAAGAATTTATGAAGAATATAATGCAGTGCTTAAAGCAATTCCTTCTGGTCTAAGTCATCTTGTTAAATGTCATCTAACCTTTAGTAAGAGTGTCACCAAAGAACCTGATTTGATCTTAGATGGTATAAATATACTTAGTAAGAAATGTAATAATAAGCATATTCGACATATTTTTCAGAGTAAAAAATATAATGTTGCTAAAGGCAAATTTTATTGGGCCACTTTTATTGAACGTATAGACTGGAAGGAAGCCTGGTTGTTACCTCATAAGTATTGTATTTCAAATAAGATTAAGGAAGTTCATTTTAAGATCTTACATAAAATATACCCAGTGAATGATACTGTTGCAAAATATATGGATGTTGACAGTTCTTGCTCATTTTGTGGGAATAAGGATGAAACGCTGATCCATTTATTTTTCCAATGTGAAAAAACCCAAAACTTCTGGAATAGGTTATATCTTCATATTGGCAAGCACCTTGATTCTTCCAAATCCTTTCAATTAAAGGATATAATTTGTTACTATAAAGAAGATAAAGCTAGTACTTCAATTAGTTACATTGTTAATTTTTTTATTTTGTTTGGAAAATTTTTTATTCACAAGCAAAAATTCTCTAAATCGCAGCCTACTTTTCCACATTTCTTAATCGAAACTGATACATTTCTGAAGTCTCTAAGGTTGATTAAAAACAGGAAAAGTGACAGATTCTTGAAATATTATGATAATATTTTTAATAATACCACTGATGCATAATGTTTCCTCTGTGTATGTCTTTTATTTTATTTATTTATTTTTTATTATTATTTGTATTTATTTTATATATGTGAAGCTTTATATATACTTGATATTATTTGATTCATGTAGAAGTTCTGTGTTCTGTGCTTTATACCTGCTTGTTATTTGATACATATTCATATAAAAAAAAATATATATAAAAAAATTAAAAAAAAGGATGCGAAATTGAATTGGGACAGCCTTCATCGTGCCGCAGTGACGCAATCGGCCTTCAAATGCGGCCTTCAAAGATGCAGCCTTTGAATTGGGACATCCTTCGTCGTGCCGCTGTGACGCAATCGGCCTTCAAATGCGGCCAACCAGCCTTCAAATACGGCCTTCAGAGGACGCAGCCTTCACATTGGGACACAGCTAGAGTGTGCGGGTTGAGGGAGAATAAAGCGTTGAGCGATGTAACCAATCACAGACATATGTGTTGTTTTCTTGAACGCAATGGCCAATCAGAAGCTTTTAAGATGGACTCCCCTCACCGCTCAAAACGGACTTTTTGTTCAGTGCTGAATTCTGTATGCTGGCAAATCCTCTACTAATAACAAACAAAGTGTATATATTTCGAAAGCTTCATTGATAATAACAGATGTGTGAGATCGCGATGAACTGTCAGCTTTTTAGGAATTATTAAGGGAGCGCACAGTCATGCCAAACCATGCACGCAGGAGCTGCTTGCTTTTATGTTATAACAATGGTTTGTGTGTTAATGCTTTAATAACAAATAATTTATCAGGAGCATTTATGCTGATGTGTATGGTGGCGACACATAGGCTAACTTGAAAGTATTTGGAGGTACAGAAAAAAAGTATTTTTGCGGGTTCAAATCTGAATCTGTCCTTTGCCGATCCCATTACCAACCCCCCCCCACCCCCCACCCCCCCATTTACACTATCCTGTCCAAAAAAACTAACATTACATATCTTCCTGCACACAAAGTTTTGATCTGTATCATAAGCCTACACAGGGACACCCCTGACAGACTTTGAGAGGTCTAAATTAATTCTAAAGTCCTATCAGTTAAAACTGATAACAGTTTTTGAGGCTTTAGTTTCGTCAATTTATCCGCACAATTAAAAAAATGTATAACATACGTCTTCAGTTCCAATCCAGCGAACAAAAAATGTGGTGGATTGGGTGATGTAGTCTCCTATGTTCCCATTAGATGAGTTCGTTATTACAACAGCTGGACTGTGTGATATCAAGCAGAGTGATTCGGTCGCTGAATCCACTGCTCCTGCATAGGATATGAGTTGCTAGAAAAGGGGAACAAGTTGCAATTAACAACTTATGTAAATCTGAAAACTTACAATACAGATGTACACATCAACTGGCTGTTACTTGTATAGTGTTCTGCAGCTGAAAATGTCTGCGTTTCCGAGACCCATCCGGATAGTGAAACTGAAATGGAACATCTCCCTCTGAAGGGAAAACTGCAGACAGTTGTATCCTCTCACGTATGACCTATGAAACAGAAGTATTTTACTAGTTCATAATGGAATTCCTAAAATACAAACCGAATAGAAGCCTACATTCCTACTGTATTTTGTGAAATTATATAAAAAAAAAAAATTAAAATAAGTTTTCACACTACAACACACTCTGTTATCACAAGTTTATACAAAACAGCATCTTATTTTTATCTGTATTCGCAATTATCATGTTTTTTTTTTTTTTTACAAGTCTTGACCAACAAGCATTGATAGCTCACATTATTGACTTGATTGCAGCAGTGATTATATTCAACAAAGCAAACAGTGTGAATGGCAAAGCTCTAAGATTCTTAGATTGGAAGCATAATGTGGTGTTGCTTTATGGACCACCCTTATAATTTTGGTGGTTTTTGGTCTTGATTATGGGACAGCCATAAGAAACTAACTGAGTCCTTGTAGGTAACTGTTGAACTGTCATACGATATGCATTGTTCTTTACAATTTTTCTCAGCAATTTGAAAATTACGGTTGAAAAATGAAGCACTGTTGATTAATTGAACTTGCCTGAAGTCGTCTCTCCTCTTGCTGTTCTCTTCTTCTCTCATTATTAATCTGTGTGATACATGTCATTAACATAGTTACATATGTAGGTTTCCAAATTTCTGCTGTGTTTAAAAAAAAATTTAAATTGCCTTTTCTCTGTCCAAAAGCAAGGACTGTTCATATTCAGAATCTTGCTCTTTAATCAGTCTCCTTCTTTCGACTACATTCTCCTGTTGAACAATAATTGAATATTTTATACACAATAAGGTGGCAACAAAAGTACACAACAAAATGCAACAACACAACATCAACAACATAATTTGTCAGTGTGTGATAGAATTAACTTGCTCCGGTCATTGCTCAAGCAAAGTTATGTATTCTTAGAAAGATAGTTATGTTATTGTAGTTCCTACAGAGTGAAGCGAAATGCATTTTGTCATTCAAGGAAGTCTGCAAGGTTACAATGCAATGCTTACCGTTTCTGCCCCAACTTGATGATCTTGATTTGAATGGTTGTTTTCAAAGCTGACCTTCTGAATTAATTACAAATTCAAAAAAGTAATTGTCATGACATGTGTAATAACTACAACAATACAGAAGAACATGTTTTACTTACCATTTCATTATCAGCATTATCGTCATCATGATGACTTAGTGAGGATACTTCACTTTCATTGATGACCTACACATTAACAGGCAGACTTTTCATTAGAGGCTATTCTCATAGGTGCTTTTTTGATCGCTTACACTCAAAGAGCGCATACATTAAATAGCAGGTTATTACTGGACTGAATTTATTTTTAGCACCCAACACTGTCAAATACATACAAGGTTTACAAAGTACTGTTTGGTTTGTCTTAACTGTATAAGTATACAGTTGGATGAAAATAGGATGTGTGTCTGATATTAGATGCCTGCAAGTCTTAAAGGGGTAGCAGTAAACATGCTGCAGCTTTCCATTAAAGGGATAGTTCACCCAAAAATTTATATTCTGTTTTGTCATCAATTAAATCACCCTCATTTTGTTTCAACCCTATATTAATATCTTTCTTGTGCTAAACAAAAAAGATGGTTTTGAAGAATAACCAAACAGTTACATCCCCCTTTACTTCCATAGTACTTTTTTCATACTATAGAAGTCACTTGTAACCATCAACTGTTCGGTTACCCACATTCTTCAAATATCTTTTATGTTTAACAGAATAGACTTCATTCTGGTTTGACTGAATTTTCTTTTTCGGGAGAACTATCCCATTGATGTTAATAAAACAACAACAAAGGACAAACAATTCTGCTAATAATTAAACCTTACCTATTGTAGCTGGGAAAAAATAAAGCGCTGATTATGTTTGTATATTATGTTGTTTATTTGTAATATGAATCTTTGTTCTTTTCTTAAAACTAAGATAAAATAATGAAGTACAGATTATATATATTATACACACACACACAGACATAGAAGAATGAAAAGATAAAAGCAAAGAACACAAATCATGGTCTTACCATTTCAGAAGTGCTATTATCATCACCGCCATGATGGCTTTCTGACGAATTATCACTGTTAATGATGACCTTTTAATTGACAGATTTGTATAAATTATAACGGCCTCATTATAATCCGGTTAGTAGCAAGCACTTTATATGGTGAAAAGCAGATAAACAAGACATATGCATTTTCTTCAAAACAATTAAATATTACATCAATAATTACGTCATTATGTTATGTAAATATAATAATTATTTTCTTACCACTTCCTCATCAACATCAACAAAATCACCATCATCATTATGATGACCTAGTGGGGAATCATCACTTTCATTGATGACCTACACATGAACAGGCAGACAAACAGAGATTTAGCAACTGTAATAACTCCCATTGACACCAGATCAGAAACAAGAATTAGGAATGGAGATATAAGTGACAACTCAAGTCATGGTTACATATTTTTCCTCACCAATTCGTCATCTGTTGTTGCTGAGTCAGTGGGTTCCTTAAATTTGTAAACATACCAAAAATGTCAACCCAAATTTTATAATGAATGTCTTTGACTGATTAGTATACATTAGTTGTATTAGTTACTTACCACTGAAATGGTGTTACCTTCATTGTTGTTTAAAGGCTGCTGTTAAATGTAATTAAACAATACATGAAAAAGAATTAAAAAAATTGATGATTGCATTTTAGTTTTTACAAAACCTTAGTGAGCTTACACTTGGCCGGAGGTATAGGGCTGACCTCCCCAGCACTCCACTGTTTCGTATTGCTCTAGGTGTCCTCTCGGTCAGTGGAATTACTACACGGTGTCTGTTGACTCTGCACATGTCGAATGACTTGCTCTTCAGTTGGGGGTATTCTTCCTCGATAAATGTTTTAAACTGGCCCTCAGTCAAGCTTTGAGGGACCAGAACACTTCTTACTGGATCGGCTGCAAATCAAATAATACCACATTAATTAATTATTAAGAAAAGGGCTCTGTAATTTATACTAATACAGTTTTTTCTATTTACTACACTGAAAGATTAACCATAGTGTAAAGCCACAGTTCACTGTTACACTTAAACTAGGCACAGCCATAATTGACCCTTCGCTTAGCCACGCCCGAAAACCGCCACTGGATTAAATTTTTATGAAATTATTCTCTACTCGATTGCATATTATGTCGTGAATATATCCCTTGAATGCATACTTCAGTCCCTTTAGTCAGGCTCTCTCAGATATTTTACCTGTTCATCAAAGATTAGTAATTATCTCCTTGGGAATGTCTGACACCGGTGCATACACACTGTAATAGACGTAGCAGGCATGAAAGCTTGACAGGCGTAGCAACAGTAACTAGGGAGGGCGGGGCTTAGCGAAGGGTCAATTTGCCTGAGAACAAACTAACACTGTCTGCTAAAACTCCAAATGTTCAGAGGTGTCAAGTTCACGGCCCATTAAATGTCAACTGAGCACTAACATACTTAAGATCTCAGTTAGATAAGCAGTGCAGAGCTCTGTTTGATTTCTTGCTTATGATGTTTTAACTTATAAATACTGACTTTTAGTTGGGGTACAGGAATAACATTTGTTTTTAAACATGGACGTCATTCCCTTTAAAACCATGTGAGTACTAAAGAGAGGGAGTTTGATTGACTAATAATTAATGTTTAACCTTACTAAAAAAATCAGTTACATTTCATTGGCAATAACAATGTGAACTTTTAAAAAGATCCATTATAAGATTAATTCCTAAATGCATCATTATGCACTAATATTAGGAGAGTCTGTATTTGAAAGAAGTATTCTTACCCTTTTGAGTGTTGTATGCAACCATGTGTACATGCATTAGCGCCATGCGCATGCTGTACGTCACAGTCCTGTCTGAATCCCTGTAAATAACAGAAGAACAATGCTTCCACAAGGACATAAACAAGGAAACACTAGAAATTACAGCTACAATGATATGTTAGTAAACTACTAAGTAAGTAAAAACTCATAAGTAATGCTACATAGAGTACATAATTGTAAGACTTACAATGGAGGATGGTCCAACTGTGAGGGTCTAACACAAAAGAAAACAATATTTATATATAACTGTAGCAAATTATCTCAAAAGGGAAATATTAATAATTATTTATAACTTATGTTATGTAAGTTATGAATATTGTGATACATTAATCAGATTAACTTGATGTAGCTAACTTAATATTACAATCAATTAATCAGTTCGTCCTGTATTAATCACCACTCAATAGTGATAACATGTAAGGTTTGTGCCGCAGATGCCCTAAACAAACAGTACTGGTGAATACCAAAATCATTTTTTACATTTCTGTACTACTTGTTACTTTTGAGAAAAGTTGAATGTGCTGTCTTAAATTTGGGAATGAAAACACAAAAATTCTACTAGAGTATTTAGTGTTTCCAGTTTGTAACTCATAATATTACTTTTCTCTTATGACAGGTGGTCTAAACTATTTGTTGAACACTGTATGATTAATGTAATTTCATTATCCAAAAACAAGTTTTCAATATTCCAAATAATTTATAACAATTTTGAATAATCAACATGATTCCCTCTGTGTTTTTACACCAAAGCATTTGTATTGTAGAGTACATTTCAGTTACAGCTACATCTGCTTATTCACCAACAACAACAACAACAACAACAACAACAACAGTTTTTCTTCAGGGTTGGACTCTGCACTCTGGGGCCAATGTTGCCTGTCCCTGATGTACTTAACATAATTGTATGCATTTTATCAAACAGCATTTTGACAATATCTAGTGATTAGGGACTGACCTTTCATGTTGTGTTAGATGTTGGACCAGGAGGTGAATGGCGACCTCCTGTCCACACCTCCTGCACTGCTCTTTTCCAAAACCCTCATCCTACAAACAGGAATGAATGTGTTAATGGTTGGTTCACAACAACACACGTCTGTTAGAAGTGCACAGTAAGGCATGTCTTAGAATCTGACCCACCCACTATGATTAATGACCCTTTTCCATAGTCCCCTGCAAAGGAATTAATGCTTTTATGTGACTACATTTATCAATAACAAAAGCACAACATATATTTTATATATATCTTACTTTCTGACTGAGGTCCTCCTCCTCAGCCGTCAAGATGAGGTCACTTTGAAGAGGCACAACATAGGCGACAGCTCTGTTTATTCCACTATCTTCTTTTAAATATGACACTGTGTAGCCTCCTGCTGGGACTGGCAAGTCAATTAGTTTTCTGCTTCTGCAGCACCTCATTATCTTAAACCCACCGACAGCACGGAAGGCTGTAAAAGCTTCTTCAATTTTAACTTTTACATCTGCTGCAGAACCATTCACTGGAAATTTTATAACTTTCCTGCCAAGTCCATTTCTTTGTAGGATCAGGGTCTCCTCCGCTGTTGGAACTGCATCTGTAGATCTTAGCGCACAACCGAAGAAAACATGCTCCCATGGCCCACACACTGGCTTGTTAAAAAGACCGCGTAGTCTTTCTCTTCTTCGAGGATATGGACTTTGGAAAAGCCTTGAGAGTGTGGTTGTTGTAGACGTTTGAGGAGCCGGTACAAAGGGAGCATGGGTTGTAGGATAAAAAGGTGGAAGTGAATGGGACTGATTCGAAAGTAAAGAAGGAGCAAGCATGGGGGGATGGGGAAGAGTGTATGCAATGGCTGGAGTGCTGCTCGCTGGTGTGAGTGGGCTCGAGAGCATCGGGTTAGTAGGAGCAGAATTAGGAGGGAGGACGTTTGGTGTGGAGGGAGGGGTAGTAGTCGTCGAATTATCCAATAAGGATTGGTCATTTAAAAGACTTGACACCCTTGCAAGCATTGACGCAACATGCTGTAAACGTTCACTGTAAAAGAATCCAGAAATAATACATACTGATAAGACATATACTGAGTATACCAGTCTGTAATGTTATTACAACTATTAAATATGGTTTCTCAATGAAGGGGTTCCCAGAACAGTGACTCTATGTACCAGCACCAGTTCAACAGCGCCAGTGATGAGGGCAGAGCTCTAGAGTTCATTCATTATTTTTTCTGTTTCGCGCAGGTCATGTTTTGAAAGATGATGTCCTGTAGCTTACTGATGTAAATAAATAAAAAATTTATACAAAGATGTGATGATGTCCGACCAAAAATGTGAAGGAACTTTGGGTTTAATTGGTCGTACAGTGAGATCTAATATAGCCTATGTTGTTATCGTGAATTTTTACGTGAATAATAGATCTGCCTATGTTACGTAGCCTACTCTAATGGTCCAGTGGCAGAATCTTGGCCAAGCGTGTCGAAGATTCTGGCTTCTAATCCGCACTGGTATAGCGATGTTCGCCGGAGTCAAAAGTGATGTCACGAATCGATATTGGCGTGGGCGCGAACTGGTTGGCAGAAAGAACCAAAACATATGCAGCAGTCTACCTGTGTTTTGTCAGCATATGATAATTCTTTGTACGAAGAAGCTAAAAGGAGATATAAGGTTAAGCTTTTATATAACCAGGGTTCATGTTCTCTGCCTGATCCATATCACCTGAGTGAGGATTGGAGCAAAAGCCCGGACACATGGCCAGATTTGACATTCGGCGACATCAACCTGTATCTCATCGACACGCCATCTATGTTTACCAGAGAGTCAATGAAGCCGTACAAATCTTTAGATGCCTATAAGTCATAATTACGATTATTACTTGTTTTAACTAAGGATTTAACTGGTGAATGTGTTACAACTAGAGTAAAATAGAGGTGCAATTTGTCCATGGGCTATATTTTGAATCAAAATGATCTTATCTCTGATATATAACATTGGTTAACATATACGTAAAAATGTATCAAAGAAAATACAATAATTTGCCCTTAATTTATAAGGGTATGTACACAGATGATACACAGTACAGTACAGCACCCAATCTTTGGGTTAACTTATGTCTTTATAATGCTGTGCGGCAAACGGCCATTGCTTTTCTGCCAACCAGAGCGCATGTAACCGCGTCGTGACGTCACGGGCGAAGATCGTATCGTGTCTACGATTACTACGATTAAAAAGAGGTGTCATTTGTGTAACAACGTTTAGCTGAGGAGTTATTGACCAGGGAAGTTCGAATCTGTGAATTTATTACCAACTTTACTCAACTCGATGAGTTAGTGCTGGCGCGACGCTTAATAGAGCCACGAGCGCACTCCCATATACGGATAAAAAGAGCGAATAAAATATAAGATAAGATGAGAAATAGTAAATAAGATCAGTATTGCACTGTCTGTGTGCTCTCGTGTATCATTAGGAGTGTCTGGTAGGTGTAAACAGTGAGAGATCGTGTGGCAGGTGCGATGCTTAGGCCTACTGGCTGGCGCGACGCTTAATAGAGCCACGAGCGCACTCCCATACGGATAAAAAGAGCGAATAACATATAAGATCAGATGAGAAATAGGTAAATAAGATCTGTATTGCACTGTCTGTGTGCTCTCGTATATCATTAGATTAGGAGTGTCTGAAAGATGTAAACGTGAGAGATCTTGTGGCTGGTGTGACCCAGGCGGGAGCCAAGAGACGTACGTGCTCCCTTATGGGCAAAAGGAGCGAATAAAAAATAAGATAAGATGAGAAATAGGTAAATAAGATCAGCATTGCACTGTCTGTGGGTTCGTCTGGTATATTAAAACAGTGAGAGATTTTGAGGCAGGCGCAAGCCAATGTCACGAGACTGGTGCTCAGGATTAATAAAAAAAGCGGGTACAGTAAGTGTAAGGCAGGCGAAAAGCGTTTGGTTAATGGTGAATATTGACCTATTGTACGTACCGTTCTGGCTCCCGCTAGCTTCAGGGGATATGCATGCGCTGCATATGGTTTAAAAACATATCTTACATATTGTGTAAGTTCGAGTGGCAGGCGCATATAATGCAGTGGCAGGCGCATATATCCGTGACTGGTCGAGTGGCAGCTCCCCCTGCCACGCAAAGATTTTACCCCTACTGAGATCGACTCTTATTTAACAAACGAATGCTGCTAGTTAACGGGATATGCTTTATTTGTATTGGTGCATCCGTGCCGCGAGATGTTTCAAAAGTGGTGGTGGGGGACAATATCGACACTGGCAAAAAGTGGCGAGGACATATGTTCCACCCGTCCCCAACGTAAATGACGCCTATATGTAAATAGGTGTAATTTGTGTTTTAACAACGTTTAGCTCGAGTTATTGACCATCGAATCGGTGAAAACGGTCAATTTCACTATAGCTAGGCCTAGCAGCGACCGCATTTCTTTATATTCGAGTCCAAGTTCAATGAACCGCTCCATTGTTAACGTACGGAGCTCAATGCCAATTACACCCAGAAGAAAACCACACATTTTTAATACGTTCAACTTTGAAAACGTGGGCTAGGCCTAACTTACTTCATACTTCATAACAAAAACGCTATTCGATTTTCCTAAGTAATTAAATATTGTTTAAGACCGTAAGCCTTCTGTAACGTTAGTCATGTTAGCGATTTCATCTGTGGTTGAAAGCAATAAAATTTGTCACTTACCAAGCTTAATTCCAATGAAGTGAATGTTTTAAAAAAAAAAAATAGGGTAAAACGAATAACGTAACTAAACAAGAAAAGGCGGGGTAACGACCGCAAACTATTTCTAAGGTCTCTTAAAAAAAAAAAAAATTAAAATAGCACGGGAACATCGCAATGAGTAGCCTAAGTTACTATTTTGCTCAGCTATGCAGAAACTATGGAAGAGTGCAACATACCGAGCCCATTATTAGACAATCTCTCAACATACCTTTCATTTGGCGATGACATCTCCTGATCGTCTTCTGTGCCTCTTCTTTTACTGTAAACACCAAAATTGAGTTCTTACGTTAGATATAAATAACTGTATCCCGACCCGACCAAAGCTTTGCCGACCAAGTTTTTATACGCAAGTTAGTTTTGGACACTTTGTAACATTGACATTCACGTTACACAATAAGCATTCTTATTGTTATGCGTACAGATGCTTGAAACATCTCTTCTTTTATGTTCACATTGATAATTGAGTCGGTAATTTATGGTAAAAATGCATAATCACGGTACAATCAATGCATAATCTCAAATATTGTATTTATATATATATATATATATATATATAGGAGATATATATATATATATATATATATATATATATATATATATATATATATATATATATATATATTGCAATTACCATCACTGCTGTCGTTGCTATTTCAAGCAGCTGTTAAATAATACAAGAATAGTAGGCACAAATTTCTTACCAACAGTCTCTAACGTCGTTCAGTTTCGTGTTTCGCGGGGTTTTTTTGAACAGCGAAGCCCTGCCTTCTTTTTTCTTTTTTTTCTTTTGATTGGCCGGCTATGATCTTTGAATTTCATTTAAAAGAAAATGCTTCTTTCTTGGTTTCATATCTATAAACTCAATAAGTCTATTCTTATTTTATTTAAAATAGTCTTCGTTTTAAAAATATGTCCTTATTCTTTCAGAACTGGAAGGCTTTCAATATATTTGAAAAAAATATATATATTTTTTTAGTCCGCTTTTTTTTAATGAAAATGGTCCTTTATGGTCACTTGGATGGATGTAGGTTTAGTCTTGCAATATACACTTTACACAAAATATACAATATATTTTTATCATAATAAGCATAAATATAGGCTATACTATTTATTAAAAACACTTAATAAAGAATTATATATTATATTATGTATATTTGCCATAGTTGCTGTTTTAGGTCTGCTGCCCTCTAAATCCAGCATTACTTTAAATTAATAATTATATATATATATTCTTTTAAAGTAATGGATTTAGAGGGCAGCAGACCCAAAACAGCAACTATGGCAAATATACCAGGGCACTACATATTATGCTCTTTGAAGGCCCGTAAAAGCAACTTACTTCAAAATACATTGAAATGTCTCAAATACATCAGAAAATAATCAGATGGCTTCTAGACTCACTGAATGGTATCACTGTCAGATTTAACAGTGGCACAGGAATAATTATTTCATAATGTCTCCGAAAGCATGATAACTCGCCTGCCACTTGAACACCTTTTTTGTTTGTACGCATTCGTTTAACATCTCTACATGCAATAGGCCTACATCCAATTTTGTTTTCATTGATGTACAGCCACAGGGAGTACTGTTTCCTCCATATTTCTAACTGATTTCTCCAGTTATCAACTTCCTTGCTCTGAGTTTTGGTGCTGAGCCGTTCAGAGCTGTTGGTGGGAGTTAGCTGTTCTGAGCTGTTGCTGACCTGCTCTTTGCTTTTGTTGATCTGTGCTGAGCTGCTGTTGGTGGTACAGACCCATATAAAGCTGTTATCACTGCATCTGTCCTCTTCTGAGATCTTGTCGCTGCTAACCTGTGCTGAGCTCCTGCCACTGCCCTCTGCTAAACTGGAATGGACTGTGCTTGCCTTGGAGGTCCTCTTAACCTGCACACTAGACAATGCCATGTTTTGGTTTCAATTTTTTTTTTTTAAATAAATACACATAATGAAATTAAATATACACTATCAGAAGTTGAGATCTATACAATTTTTAAATGTTTTTAAAAGTATCTTCTGGTGAAAGCTGCATTGATTTGATAAAAAAAACAGTAATATTGTGAAATATTGTTTTCTTTGTGAATATATAGTAAAATGCGTGATCAACGCTGAATTTTCAGCATAATTACTCCAGTCTTCAGTGTCTGATCCGTCAGAAATCACTCTATGATGATCTGATAATCAACAAACATTTATGTAATAAACATTTATTTTATTTTTCAGGATTTCTTGATCAATGGAAAGTTCAAAAGAACAGTTTCTATTTGAAATAGAATCTTTTTTTACATTATAAATGTCTTTACTGTCACTTTTGATCAATTTAATGCAACCATACTGAATAAAAGTATTCATTTCTTTCCCTACATTTTATAAAAATACATTCTTACTGACCACAAGCTTTTAAATGGTAGTGTATAATGCTACAAAAGTTTATATTTCAGATCTGAAGGATCATGTGATGAAGACTGGAGAAACGATGGTTAAAATTACTGTTTTTACGGTATTTTGCATCAAATCAATGCAGGTTGGGTGAGCAGAAGAGACTCTTGAACATTTGAACAGTGTACATCCAACAGAATGATTCTAGCTTTATTTACCAATGTAGTTTTTACCCTAAAAACAACTGGATGATTAATGTGGATTATGTGACAGTCTGATGACTGTGATAATAATGTTTGTTCCAAAAGACTTGATTAAATAGATGAAACTTGTTTATTATTATTATTATGATATTAAACATATAGATTGTGACAAAACAGGCTGTCAGTCTGTGTGTTGGTGGGGATTTTTCAACTATTTCAGCACATGCGATTTTTACATTTACGTCCAGTAGGGGTGGCGGAAAAGCACTGTTATGAGTGAGCAAGTCAGCAACTAGGCTATTCAACCACCATTTCAGTGAAAAGGGCTGCTTTATTCAGAAACAAACAATGCCATGGCAATCAATGTCAATTATTGCTATTTCAAGAGTGAATCCCGCATAAATGCGTATGTAATTCCCAAAACTTTGTGTTTACGTGGGCATTTGGTCCTGGCAGCATGAAAAACAAGTTTTATACAAATTCTGAATGGAAATTAGAAAGCATAGACAGCACACAACGATCGCTCCCTTTACTAAAACGCTGTTATCCATCGATATCTCTAGCACTCCCATAGAACCACGACTATTAATAATGAAAAAAAAAATAGTAACCTAAGCCTAAATGTTTCCAATTTACGCAAGGAATACAAAAGCCCCGATATGGTGTGGGTAGATATAAAGTAGAAAGATATAAGAGAGAGACAATTACCCCTCAAAAAAGTCGGTAAGAAGCTTTCTCTTCCCGACCTCGAGTGGAGGTTTATTTTTCTCCATTTTTTAAGTTAGAATTACTCTTTAGATGTGGGGTGGGGCGTTTAGGCCTACATTTTAAAGAGACATGGCAACTAGCCAACTTAAAACAAATTATTGTAAAAAATCAATTCACGAAATTTACCGTATCCATAGCATGCATTTAATCAGATTTGTTATTATTATTTTTTTACTAAAATAAAAATATCTGAGGGAACCCCCTAATTCTATTTTTTACATCTTATGGGGGGTCCCGGATCCCCCCAGCCCCCCCTCAATTCGAACACTGTCTAATCGTGCAATCTTTCAGAGATATTGGCACTAAACCTTATGTAATTTCCTATTGGAGCAATTTTGTCAATATGGTGGATTGGAAAAAAAATGTGGATAAATTGTAAATAAATTCAGAAGTTTCTTTTGAATTAATATATTAGCAGCACATTAGCAGAATGTGAACACAAAGCACTCACTTACTGTAATATTAGACTCGGTTATGGTTAAGCATTTTTGCTTTACTTTCCTATAGAAGCGATAGGAAAAAGTGTCTATCGCAATCACGTTAATATATCTGCTTGTCTATATGTACATACTCAAGTGTACTGGGTTGCCAAGTAATAGTTTTAATACATTTACATCATCACGATTGAGTGTTTGATTATTGTTCATCCAGACAAATTTTTAAGTTAAAATATAGAATGTTCAATAGAAAGGTAAATGTTTTTTTTTTATTTTTTTATTGTTCTTAATGCTATAAGATGTTATGTGGTTTCTAGGGTACATGGGGTGGTTGCTAGAGTATTGCTTTGCAGTTGCTTTGGTATTCTGAATAGTATTTGGTTGGGTATTCTGGGTGGTTGCCATGCCAGTAGATTGGAAATAGTAGATAGACAGAGACATAGACAGAAACTTCAAAATGTCTGTTAAAGACCAAATGCAAATGAGCAAACAATTTCAAAAACACATCCGTAGATACAAACTTCCATTTGACATGTCTGATCTGCAAGTGTGCAAAGTAGAAAAACAATTGGTGCAGATAGCCTTATGGGTGAAAAAAGGTGAAAATAACAAAAACTGATAAAAAAAGTAAAAAAAAAAAAAAAAAAAGTAAAAGGCTAGTATATATATATATACATATGGCTAGTTTGGAATCCACATCCTCCGAACCTAAAGGAGTTAAATGAATGGTAGGACAATGAGGTTCAGATCCATTTTAGTGATTGTTCACTACTGAATGTTGTTCAAAACACTTTGAGCAACCATCAGTGCCTCCTGGTAAATATCCACACCAAACAAGTCACTGTTTTTGATAGGGTCAATGCTACCCTGGAGTTGGGCCTCCAGCATCTCTCGAAGTGCTGGTTGCGTCATTGGAATGTCAGTTTGTTGCCGCGGATCTTCAACAGGAACTGGTCCATCCCAATCAATACCCCAGTCAGACATTTCAACCTATAAGAAAAATAAATAATAGTAAGGTACGTTAATAATTTGTAATAAGATTTGTAAATATAAACATTGGTCAAGAGTTCAATATTGAAGTAAATCTGGAACTGTTTATACCTCTTCAGGGAGCTGTTGTGGTGCAACAAGTAGTCCTGCCACCCACAGCAGCTGGGGAGACCTGTAGCCCTCCGAAGACAGGGGATGTCGGGCCCAGGTGTCAGAAAAGAACTTCAGATGCCAGTTCAGTCTCGGAATCATCACAAAGTGTAGGCATGTGATATGAACATCACTGTTCGGGTCAAGAGCTCCAATGTCCTCCAGTTGCCGGAAGGCCGCATAGTAAATATGGATGACTGTGCACCATAAATCTCGCCATAGCCTCTCTATGCGTTGATTATGGACACTCTTGCCCGTGATGTAGCTCTTGCGCTCTGACAGAGAATGTACACATTTAATAATCTTAATTTAACAGAAACATCAATAATTCAATAATTCACCAAAAAAAACTGCAATCAATGGAAATATTCACTGATAATCTAACTAGGGACAGATGACAGCCAATCCTTTTCTAAATGTGATACAATAATGAACACCTGTGTAGAATTTATATATATATATATGTATTTTATACTCTTGACTTACTGCACCTACCAGGTCCTCGATCAGGATGTTCAAGCATGAACCTTGCCACATCTACATTTTCCCCACCATGGTCACTACGGACACGCTGAGGCAGACCATGAACATGCACAGCTTCCAAGAAACATTGCAGTACAGTAGAGGCCCTGTTGTTATTACTGGCTTTCAGGAACATAATTTTACGGCTAAAGCCATCAATGCCCCCATGGACAACTATTCTCCAACTGTGAAAAGAGGGAGGAAGAGAGAATATATAATTAGAAAAAAATTATTTAACCGGAACAGTTGACAATGTGATGGTATAGATATGATGGCTGATTATTGTAATGCCTCAAATGATAAATCAACTTTTTAAATTTTATATTGTGTATTTGCAAATAGAGGGTATGCGCGTGACGTCACCGTCGGCCGGAGTGCCTGCAGTTACTCACAGTGAGTGGCAAAAATACTGAATGAGCCGTAAATGCCGCAAAAAACAAACACAACACATATAAAGTGCGAAAGAGCTTTGCGATTGACTGTACAACTAGATTTGACAAAAAATCAGAGGTATATTTTTACAGACTGCTATAGAAAGAGGAGCAAATGGATCGCTGCAATTCACAGAAACAACTGGACTCCAGTCAGCGAAAGGTGGATTTACAGTTATCATTTTGTGTCAATATGCTGAATTTAGGTGTAAAACCATACCCATATATTTTGTATTGTTATATATATTAACAACTCATCAATTAAATATTTATCATTGCATATTCTGCATTATTGGATGTTTTTTAATAAACACTGACCAAAAAAAATATATATAAAGTTTTAGGGCTGGAGGATATGATGATATATATAGGCTATATATAACACTGATATAAGTGATCACCCGGATTTAGACCTACCTATATTGTATTTATATAAAGTGTTCACGGGCAAATTTGCTTTATGTTTAGGTCTATATTGCTTTTATCTCCCCGGTGTCGAAATCAGGCTAGCAGCTAACATAAATGTCAGGCAACACGATTCCTGGCTGCATGTCAATATCCATGGATCACTGGAACTTTAATAAGTTGTAAGGAACACTTGAGTCCAACATTTAGTTTAAATTGATAAAATTGTTTGTTTTAGTCGCATTTTCGCAGTTTCTCCTATCATATCCAGTCACGCAGCAGATCTTTTGCCACTCAGTCAGGCTGAGGGGGGTTGTTCCGGCGGGAAAGTGACGTCAATGCATTCCCTCTAGAGTGCCGAAGTGATGACGTCACTTTGTAGGACAACTCGGAAGTTAGCGGCGCATGGGTTCCCTCGATCGAAAAACTATGCATTTTCCCCATAGACTTTTGGAAAATCGCAAAAAATAAGATCTGTGTTTAACAAAGAGTTGTGACCCTTACACGTTTTGTCTATCAAGATAATCTTTACAAGTTCATCCAAAATTTATACATTTTGAAGCCTATATAAAGTTTTTTAAAAACACAAGCAGACACAATAAAGTTTAAAAAACCACAAGCAGGTTATAACTGTGTGTTCAATGTCATAGATCAAAACGTGAAAATATTTAGAAGCTTTGTTAACCACAGACCTTATTTCAGGCGATTTAGCAAAAACCCATTCAAGAATCCCATAGACTTTAGAGCAAGGGAACCAGGAGTGCTAAAACTCACTTCTGCGTTTTGACCTACAGAGTGACGTCGTAACTTCAGCACTCAGCTATGTATTTACAGTTGTCTATTTTTATCCCGCATTAGACGAATAATCGAAAAAATAAAAAAACTTAAAAATACAACAACAAAAAAATTGTTGTCCAGAAAAAATACTACCTACTAATAATGTTACTAATTACAAAAAAAATAAAATAAAATGATAAAACATTAAACGGTACCTTCTTTTATAAGTCTTACCGGATGAGTTTATGGTTGCCATCAATATGCCACAGGGAGAGAGGTGCTGGAACTGAATAAGGGCGTCTTGGAACAATATTCAGTTCCAGTCCACGTAACATAGTTCCAACCGGATCAATGGCTCTCATAACCTCACGGACTCTTCGTTGCTGTACCCTAGAAACAGAACTGTTATAATGACATGCAAAAGTTTCTCCTCCTTAGTCAAAATATGTTGCTATGCATATCAATGTCAGTAAAAGACAACCTTGTTTCCTAAATTGATGTATTGTATGACAACAACTAGTGTAGGGGTCTGTTTGCCTGCTCCTGGAGAGTTACCGTCCAGCAGATTTTAGCTCCAACCCTAATCAAACACACCCGAAGGGGCTAATGATGTGTTCAGGGTTGATTGATAATTACAGAGTTAGAGCAAAGTTGGGACTGAAGTCTGGAGGACAGTAGCTCTCCAGGAGCAGGGTTGAAGATCCCTGCTACAAGGGTAAACAGAACAGAACCAAATGTATAGCAGATGTCATTAATGTTTCTATTGGCAATAGAAATTCATCAGATTTGAATATCAGAAGGCGAAGCCCTACTTTCAAAGAGAGGTGCCTGGAGCTGGGTATGGAAGAGGCTAATTAGCTCCTGAGCAACACACTAAGCTACTGAATAATACTGAATGGTCTATATAGAGATACCATGATAGGAACCGTACTCCTATGTAGACGTAGATCAGCTGAGAGTCAGCGAATACAAGCTAGAAGTAACATGACATGCTAGAAGTTTGATGAGAAATATAATCCATGTCTCTATGGTTAAGAAGTAACACTTTTTTTGCAACATAATCACGTTTGAAACGTACCTTATACCTCTTGCTTTAAGATGTCCCATGACCATCTTTTGTCCTGTATTAGGACAACTGGCAATAAATTCTATTACATTTTTTTTTAAGTCTTCATCAGTGATATCACTGTAAGTCTGCCTCACAGATAACTGATACTGGGTCATTCTGTTCCGGATTGTTCGTTGACTTACAGAATACATTGCAGCAATTTCTTTAACTGTGAAATGTTCGTCAAGTAAATATTTCAGTTGCTCTTCACCGAGAAAGAAAAACCTTTCACAGGTTTGGACTGGCAAAGAAAAGATATGTAGCTCATGTAATGCAACATTTAATAGTGAAAATATCTCCTCTTCATGTCGCAGTGGTCTGTACACAACAAATCTGGACAAAACATGGACAATGCTTTCCAGTCTAAAGAAAAAGTTATCACAGTGTGTATCTACAGCAGCCTGTCTCAGCTCTGCACCTAATGACTGCAGGCTCTCAGAGATGGCACTCAGCACATCCTGAAGAACATGTGGTTCTTCGCTGAAAAGAGAGAAAAAAGAAAAGAAAAAACAGATCAATAAAATACAGTCCAGTGTAGCAATCAAGACACTCCTGAGGGATACAATTACAGGGTGATATTACCAAAATATGTAAATACTGCTTGAATTTGACATTTTTACTTTTTTAAATTACAATGTGATAGTTTGTTTCACTGTTTACTTAAAAGGTTTGAAAAGGTTGTGCGATTTTGTCTAAAAAAATAAAAACATGTTCTTGTATGGAGCTAGAAATGTGTCTTTATTACGTGCGAGAAAATAAATGATCTGAGAAAAAGAAAAAAAAGTTTGAGAGAAAAAGTTTTCATACCAATAGCAAAAAATAATATTTGAGACTAAAAAAAGTTTTGAGAGAAAGTATTTTCCCATAGAACATAAAAAAATATAAATTTTTAATTTTTACTGAGAAAAAAAATCTCTCAAAATACTTTGAAAAAAATCTCATATATATATTTTTTGCTATCAGTGTGAAAACATTTTCTCTAAAAAAAAAGTGTTTCTCTCAAAACGCTTTTCTTTGCTCTCGATGCAATTTTTTGCTCTCGTGTCAGGATTTTGCTTTAGCTGTGAAAATTGTGTCATGGGCGGGGCCACGTTCTTTTTTTTCCTATTGGAACGTTCCTATTGGCCAGTCGGGTGAGCATCGTCTTGTCTTGGGAGTCGAACTGAATCATTACACCATTGTTCGCGTTCGGTTCACCTAGATAGATGCCTCCTCTGCCTTAGTTGAGCACGGACACTCCAATGTTTGGGTAAGATGATGACACACACAACTCGATGGGTAGCTGGTTGAGCAAGTTCAGCATCACTGAAGATTAAACATTAAAAAATAGCACTCATGCAAGTTTACCTAGCATGATGGCTAATTAATAATTAGCTTTACTAGCGATTAACAAGCTAATAATATAATACACATTCATTCATGAATATGAGTGCTATTTTTAATGTTTAATCTTCAGTGATGCTGAACTTGCTCAGCCAGCTAACATCCAGTTGTGTGTGTCATCATCTTACATTGGAGTGTCCGTGCTCAACTTAGAGCTTAGATCGGGCCCAAAAAATCAAGCCCGACCCTACCCGAGCCCGTTGTGTCCGAGCCCGGCCCGACACATTAACTATAATTATGAGCCCCCGAGCCCGATTTAAACCCGACCATTTTAATACGTGTGTCGTTATAACTGACGTTCTCAACTACTTTACTTTCTCCTCCTCCTCTGTTCTGCACCTCCAAATACTTTCAAGTCAGCCTACGTGTCACCATCATACACATCAGCATAAATGCTCCTGATAAATTATGTGTTATTAAAGCATTAACACACAAACCACTGTTATAACATAAAATCAAGTGCATGGTTTGGCATGACTGAATGCGCCCAAAGTGCGCTCCCTTAAAAATTCCTAAAGCTGACATCAGTTCATCGCGATCTCACACATCGCTGTTATTATCAATGAAGCTTTCATAATATATACACTTTGTTTGTTATAATTAGAGGATTTGCCAGCATACAGAATTCAGCTCTGAACAAAAAGTCAGTTTTGAGCAGTGAGGGGAGTCCATCTTAAAAGCTTCTGATTGGCCATTGCGTTCAAGAAATCAACACATATGTCTGTGATTGGTTACATCGCTCAACGCTGCAAAAATGTTATAAAACAAAACTCTTGCCTGTAAATCATTTGTATTTTGTTTTAGTTGTTCTAATTGCTTTTCTGCAACAGATGAATAAAAATGTATTCGTTTTTATGTTTTATTCATAGATATTTCTAGTTTGCGGGAGTCCCGCGAATCGTTTTATTCTCCCGGAACCCGCACACAGAGTGAGTGTATTACAGCCCGCGCCGCACTCTATTGCGTTGGGAGTGCACGTCTCTAGATCAAAGGCCCGGCCCGGCCCGAGGATAGTGACGGGAAATATCGGTCCGACCTCGGGCTCGGGCAGAGAATCTAAACTCTAAGGCAGATGAGGCATCTATCTAGGTGAACCGAACGCGAACAATGGTGTAATGATTCAGTTCGACTCCCAAGACAAGACGATGCTCACCCGACTGGCCAATAGGAACGTTCCAATAGGAAAAAAAAGAACGTGGCCCCGCCCATGACACAATTTTCACAGCTAAAGCAAAATCCTGACACGATAGCAAAAAATTGCATCGAGAGCAAAGAAAAGCATTTTGAGAGAAACACTTTTTTTTTTTTGAGAAAATGTTTTCACACTGATAGCAAAAAATATATATATGAGATTTTTTTCAAAGTATTTTGAGATAGATTTTTTTTCTCAGTAAAAATTAAAAATTTATATTTTTTTATGTTCTATGAGAAAATACTTTCTCTCAAAACTTTTTTTTGTCTCAAATATTATTTGTTGCTATTGGTATGAAAACTTTTTCTCTCAAATATTCTTTTTTCTCTCATGAAATGCTTTTTTGCTATCAGTGTGATAACTTTTTCTCTCAAACTTTTTTTTCTTTCTCTCAGATCATTTATTTTCTCGCATGTAATAAAGACACATTTCTAGCTCCATATTCTTGGTGCTATGTAACCAGAGGGTGAAGCTTCCAATAACGAATCAAAAAGCTATCAATCAACTCTCAGACAAGAAAAAGAACACTGTTTCACACCAGAGTATGTGATTGGAGTGGTAATATTTCCAGAGCGGAGAGAGACTTTATGAAGAGGGGGGATGGGCTTGTGGTGGCTGGAGGTAATGGCTCTGCAGTAGATTGTTGTCTGTTTATTAACCATGGTTTTATCATGTTTTTTGGGCTTATTTACTACAATTAAAAAAATGGTCAGGATTTGTTAAGTGCGAAAGTTTAAATGGTTCCCCAACGAGCAAAAATGCTTAGTTTAATTACACGGGTAACAAAATTGACAAGTAAACCGTTTCAATTTAATTTTTATGTTTAGTTCTATAGACAAACTTTAACAAATATCAAGTCAAAAAAAGAGCGCCACATTCATGAAAGTAACCGAAAATTGTAAAACATTTTTTTCACTTGAATGTTGCTAGTGCGAACTGACCAAACAACTGGAAAGCTAATGACAGTCACAAAACTCCTGCAAAAAGCGGACTTCCCTCTTACCTTGACATTTCCTTGATTGTTTCGTAGCCTATACTTTTAGACTACACACAATACATGATTGACTTTAAGTTAGTTGGATGAGTCAAGTTCTTTAACCATAAAGTCTAACTACACAATGAGAGGAAAATAACATTTAACCATCCACAAAATGTCATTACGTTGTTGAATGCGCATGCGCCAAAACTACTACGTCATGATAATGCACTAGGCTACTTGCAGTATTTGTGTGTGAGTGCGCTGGTAATCCCTACGTTAGTAATAGCAGTAAATTTTGACCTTGTGGGAGTGTTTTGGTGTCCATGAGGAAACAATCTTATAAATCATACAGAAATATGTTTTCTAAAATGCATAATATTCAGACTGGTAGGCCTACCTTTTGTATGTGAGGGAGAAAATGGATGTACATGTAAGCCTCATTGTCCTCCAGACTCTTTCTAAATGAGAGTTTTAGTGTTGTAACTGAGTACAATAACTGACAAACACTTAAACGAAATATTACCTTGCTGATGCTTAAGCCACTGCAAGGATTCAAAAGAAACAATTTTGATTATATTATGCATTCCTTTGGAGTTATAGCGAGGGGAAAAAGGTGATTTATTACTGTGCCACCTTTGTGACAGTTCATCAAATTCAGCACACTTGATTCACACAACACATGACTGCACTGGTTCTTATAATGGTAAACCATTCGGATTACACATCATTATGCTACAAAATGACTAACTGCTGGCCGCAAAAAAAAATAAAATAAAAAAAAAATAGAAAGAAGTGGGGAAAAATGTAAAAGAAAATACAACTTGATTCAGGGGAACAATCTTTTTTGTATAGCCTATCCCTTGTTGTTCAAGGGTTATTAACATACAAATACTTGAGAGACAGTGCAAAATCTTACACAAATATTGTACACTTACACTAACAATAGGCCTACACCCTAATGTTTACTTGATGAGAGTAATGAACATATTGTACATACAGTAAATATCACATAGAACTGATTGTCATTTATTTGCAGACATTTTTAGGGACTGTATTTTACCATAAAAAATGAAACCTCACTGTTTCCCAACCCTGTTCCTGAAGATACACCAAACACAACACATTTCCCTGCTCTTTATCATAATCACTTCCTCTCGGATCATCATCTCGATCCACACATCAGCTCTTCAGTGGAGACTCTGAGACATAGCCTAAGCAGTGAAAGGAGGAAGACTTCAGCAACGGGTCTTCAGGGTCAGGAAACACTGGACTACATGACTAGTGAGCTTCAGAAAGAGTTTGGTGACAAGGCCAAGAAAATGTTTCTTATTTTTAGAAGAGGTGAAAAATTATACATTAACACAATAATTCAAACACAGTCTTGTAAATATTTATCCCAGACTATTGTTGGGCTGGTGGAGTATAGCACAGGAGTCCTGAAGTCACCCCATCACCACACATGCTCTTATGTATAAAGCCCATGTTAATGACCTGATCTGAATCAGATGCTTTTGATTGAGGAGACAATGCAGAATAAACAGAACAGACAGAGAAACCCATAAAACATTATCCGTAAACCATCTCCTTATGCGCTTAGAGAGAAATGCACATAATGGAGACAGTAGTGTATTTATTTTAGTTTTGAATTGTTTCGTTTAAAGACATTTCAAACTGTCTATATAGGCTATTTCTCATAATTTCATTTAATTTATGACGAGATGTGCTACAGTTCACGAGTTCACCGCGCTCGCGACTCCATAAGTCATAGGGACCCCCATAAAAAAAATATATTTTTGGATTTTGGGGGGTCCCAAATAGGCTATATTTTAACATTAAAAATAATTGTGAAAATTATAGGTCTTTAATGACGCTTTATATTTATAACAGTAATTAATTCATTTCCTAGCGTGAGGCAGCAATCAGGGCAGTACCTATAGCACAGGAGTCCTGCCACAGGGCATTTTCATCTAGCAGAGTGAGTTGTTGTTGTGGTGCACCCGCTAAATAAGGACTGTACAAAGTTGCGCTGTTGGGGCTCGGGCAGTTATTTATAACATATTCATTTAGAGATAAGAAACGATATATAGGCTACACACGACCAGAGTGCTGTTTTCCTGAATGCCGTCACGATTGAAACCGAAATATTGATTTCATAACAGTTCAATAAACAAATAGGCCTATAGTTAAAATTAAGTTAGGCTACTTACGAGTCAAAGATTAAATTACCCATTATTAAACCGATTCATTCTGAATAAATTAGCCGTTTGAACGAATCGTTTAAATTAATGACTCAATGACTCGCTCATTAAGACGGCCGCCTGCCGGTTTAGTTTCAAAGTATCATTCTTTTCAACATTCCTTATTTGTATATAAAAAAACAAATATTTAAAACAATCTCATAATCTCATTTAATACAGCTATAATTTTTCAATTTAACTTACCGGTATGTAATTTGATTGGTAGCAGCCACTAGACTAGGCTGTCTTATTATTTTAATTGAATAGCCTATTAATAAAATGTAAGAATTTGAAATGAAATTTAGAGCATACATTAAATAAAATTAGGGGAAAAGTGCCCTTTATAGAGATACAAAAAAATATTCAGATAAGAGTGTTTTCAAAAATGAAACATTGACAATTTAAGTTTAAAGGGGGTAAAGCCTCTGTTTAGGCTATAAAGGAAATGTAATTTTGCCAAAAGAAGAACTTTTCAGTTAAATAAATGTTAATTTTAAATCGGTCTACTTCAGTGTGATATATTACCATATTAACATAATTGAATAATTGTAATGTGAAGATCAGATGCAGTTATCTAAATCAAATATGGGTGGTTGGCGGGTGGATTATCATTTATTTTTAACAACAGATTCGAGTGACAACAAAGTGCACCAGATTAATGAATTTATCATGCCCCCGGACCCCCCATTGTTAGGATTTTGCCACCTCTGCCTCATTTTGAGACAGGAAAAATCCTGACATTGGTCCATATATATTTTGCCTACAGTAGGGTACATAGCAAGGTAGTCTTCAGAATTGATCATTTCATAATTACATAGCCTACATTTTCGTGGACCCCCCAAGAGTCATAAAACAATTCGAACCCTGCCCATAGAAAATCATTAGGCTACAAGAACGCTTAAAGTGGTTTGGTGCAGATTAGACTGTCCCGTTATTACGTCGAAATAACTATGTCGAAATCACAGATTAGGCTACTTATGTTGAAATAATGACTCAATATCTCGAAATAGAAAGTTTTCTTTTTTCACTGCACCATTTGTTTCATGGCTGCATAGAACACAAACTGAATAGGTTAACGTTAATTGATTCCAGAAATAATATTTGGCAGTGCTTTGGTCTTTACTAGCCCGCCCTAGCGCCGCCCATTATCATTATTAAACACACATAAATATATATAAATGAGATATATAATAGTGTTGTAAACCCCCAAAAACATGAAAACAGTGTGTGTTATGATCATATCCCAAATTAAAAAGGTACAATACAGTGAGATGATAGAATTCAGCCTAACTATTAGGCTAATAGCCAGACGTTGATCCACACGTTGATCCACACGTACCTTATCCAGACGTTGATCCACACGTTTATCCACACGTACGTTATCCAGACGTTTATCCACACGTACGTTATTCAGACGTTTATCCACACGTTTACCCACGCGTACGTTATTCAGACGCAAAGTAAAAACAATCATTTTTCAGCTACGTCGCCGCCACGCCGCCGCGCACTTTGAGCGCAGCTCCAACGCGTGACCGTGACGTGTGACGTCTCAAATCTTACGTCTGACGCCTGAATACTATGGGATTTTGGCCAGACGGCTCGCGAGCGTATACACGTTAGTTCACTTCTCAGTTTGCTTAGCGATCGCCAAAAAGTGCACAAATCACACCTCATACTGGAACGTTATTTGGCGCGTCGCTATGACTAATATGGTCCTTTGATGTTACGTCATCACAACATGCCAGTTTGGTCATTAAGACGTACTCATCACGTTCTTGCGACGTACCACTATAACGTCGCCACGACGATTATGGGAATCACAAAGTTACGTTGCTGGAACGTGGTACGTCGCTACGACGAATATGGGCCGGTCCTGTTACGTCTTCACAACGTAACTGTGTTAGCTGGGTGATGACACCATACTTAAAAAAAGTTTAATGTTTTGATTTTGACAACGTTTGTTGTAACGTCTTTTTTAAACTTTCGGTTAGTCAAGAATGAGTTTGAAATTCCGCGCTGTTCAGACTATTTCCTGTTTACCTATAAGAAGGCTTGTGATTGGCTTAAAAAAATAGACGTCATTCTATGCGTCAAAGCATTACTTTATGGAGAGTTTACGACCTACTAGCTACGTTCTGCCTTACGAAGAAATGGTGCAACGGAATAAAGTAAAGAGTTAGTTACAAACTAGCTAGTAGTTACTAAGCCTCTAGTGTGGACTTTACGTTCCAGTTTAAGTAAGAACTTACGAACAGCTGGTGCAACCCTAGGAGTTTTAAGATCGTTTCTGATTAAATCGAACGGTTAAGATTAAAATTTGGACACATGCTGCTGTCCCGAGAATTTTAGGTTTTTGTGTTAGCACCAGGTTTAGTTTTTAGGTTTAGTGTTGTATAAAACTTGTTCAAATGTTTTCAGTGTGAGCATCAGTTCTTTTTGAACACTTTCATATCGTTTTAACAAAACCGTAATAATATTGATAATCACGAGAATTTTATTATCAGGGAAAACCGCGCGCAGGCGGCAAAACAGACCCGTGCGTTAATAAAACTCCAAAAATACATCGAACTGTTGGTAGAAAAGCCCATAAATAAACTTGTTTTTTTTACACTTCCATTATTAACATAAACCTAAAGATTAACTTAATACAGCCTATTTTCACTCTTTAATGCAGAGACCTACCTGACTGGTAACATAAACCTAAAAATTAACTTAAAGCTCCAGTAGGTAGCTTTTGTAAACAAATATTTGTTAAAACTGTCATTATGTCCTCACAGTAGAATATGAGACAGATAATCTGTGGAAAATATCGAGCTCCTCTGGCTCCTCCCTGTGGTCCTATTGCCATTTGCAGAAATACACCGCTCCCGGTCAGAAACAACCAATCAGAGCCAGGAGGAATGTCTTAGCAGTGTCAATCACGCTCGTGTACGCGCTGATCACCCCTCTCTTGCACAGCGCGAGCGCGTACCGTCGTTCGTGACTCTCCTGTTCGAACTCGTTCATCCAAATGAACGAATCTTTTTTCGAGTCATTTCGTTCATTCAACGAACGAAATGACTCGCAAAAAGATTCGTTCATTTCGAACGAGTCTTTTTCGGAGTCATTTCGTTCATTCCACGAACGAAATGATTCGAAAAAGATTTGTTCATTTTGATGAACGAGTTCAAACAGGAGAGTCACGAACGTGCATCACAGAACAGAGCAAGGCGAGCATTTGTGCTTATAAAACTTAAAGTTTTTTATTTATTTTTGAAATGACCGATCGTTTCGCTAGATAAGACCCTTATTCATCGTCTGGTATCGTTTAAAGCCCTTTGAAGCTGCACTGAAACTGTCATTTGGTCCTTGAAACGTTTGTGTCCTATTGAAGTCCATTATATGGAGAAAAAGCCTGGAATGTTTTCATCAAAAACCTTAATTTCTTTTCGACTGAAGAAAGAAAGACATGGACATCTTGGATGACATGGGGGTGAGTAAATTATCAGCAAAAGTTTTTTTAAAAGTGAACTAATCCTTTAACGTTATCTTACTAGCTATTTATAACTTATAGAAAGAGTGCACCGTTATAAAGTTACATGTATTGCAAAATACATAATGATTTGAGGACCAAGTTTGTAGTCAAAGTATGGGCAGGCCATAGTCAATGTAAAGCATATTGTTGATGTTTCGTCCCTATTAGTGAATGTTCCATAACTGTTTATAATCCGGCGTCATCGGTGGTCCTGTTTACTAGCCTGCGCGTTCACGGCAGGCTCCGCTGTGGGGGAGGAGCTGTGGAGGGAGGGCTGTAGCGCAGCAGAGAGCAAGGGGGTTGGACCTGGAAGTTGTGCTTGTTCAAATTTTCAGGCTAAGTCAACATTTTCTCAAAACTCCCTACTGCAACTTTAATACAGCCTATTTTCACTCTTTAATGCAGAGACCTACCTGACTGACTCTCTCCAGTCACGGGCTGTTCTGACTGAGCGCGCGTGCGCCCGGTCCATTACAAATGACGTCACTCACAGAACGAACTCAAAATATTATTCATAAACAAAAGTATATTTTTTCCTTCTGTCGCCACAACAAAATAAAGATGATATACATTAAGCAAAATATATATTATTTTGCAAAAAAAAACCAAACATTTCAAGCATATAGTTTTCAAAAGCATAATTGTTTCAGAATCAGAACAGTTACAAAAAAAAAAAAAAAAAACCACTAAAAATGTATTATTTGCACACACTTGCAACTTACTACAGCAGTTTAATGCTTTAAATCAAGAAAACAATCAACTCTATTTTTCAGTTTGTTTAACATTTTACAGCTTTTATTATTTTCTAACTACAGCAAATGACTCTTGTACAATCAGGAAATAATATAGTTAACATTGGTTAAGTAAATAACATGAATATGTCTTATTCAAAATACAAATAATTATTGACAGTAAATTAGGTCAGTCAGGTCACCTTCATATATATACATACACTCACCTAAAGGATTATTAGGAACACCATACTAATACTGTGTTTGACCCCCTTTTGCCTTCAGAACTGCCTTTATTCTACGTGGCATTGATTCAGCAAGGTGCTGAAAGCATTCTTTTAGAAATGTTGGCCCATATTGATAGGATAGCATCTTGCAGTTGATGGAGATTTGTGGGATGCACATCCAGGGCACGAACCTCCCATTCCACCACATCCCAAAGATGCTCTATTGGGTTGAGATCTGGTGACTGTGGGGGCCATTTTAGTACAGTGAACTCACTGTCATGTTCAAGAAACCAATTTGAAATGATTCGAGCTTTGTGACATGGTGCATTATCCTGCTGGAAGTAGCCATCAGAGGATGGGTACATGGTGGCCATAAAGGGATGGACATGGTCAGAAACAATGCTCAGGTAGGCCGTGGCATTTAAACGATGCCCAATTGGCACTAAGGGGCCTAAAGTGTGCCAAGAAAACATCCCCCACACCATTACACCACCACCAGCCTGCACAGTGGTAACAAGGCATGATGGATCCATGTTCTCATTCTGTTTACGCCAAATTCTGACTCTACCATCTGAATGTCTCAACAGAAATCGAGACTCATCAGACCAGGCAACATTTTTCCAGTCTTCAACTGTCCAATTTTGGTGAGCTCTTGCAAATTGTAGCCTCTTTTTCCTATTTGTAGTGGAGATGAGTGGTACCCGGTGGGGTCTTCTGCTGTTGTAGCCCATCCGCCTCAAGGTTGTGCGTGTTGTGGCTTCACAAATGCTTTGCTGCATACCTCGGTTGTAACGAGTGGTTATTTCAGTCAAAGTTGCTCTTCTACCAGCTTGAATCAGTCGGCCCATTCTCCTCTGACCTCTAGCATCAATAAGGCATTTTCGCCCACAGGACTGCCGCATACTGGATGTTTTTCCCTTTTCACACCATTCTTTGTAAACCCTAGAAATGGTTGTGCGGGAAAATCCTAGTAACTGAGCAGATTGTGAAATACTCAGACCGGCCCGTCTGGCACCAACAACCATGCCACGCTCAAAATTGCTTAAATCACCTTTCTTTCCCATTCTGACATTCAGTTATGAATCAGGAAAACACGTTTTTCTCAGTTTTCTTTTATTTTTTTATTTTTTAAAGAGTCTGACAGAAGTCTCAATAGCTTCCATGCTAGTCTTTCAAAATAAAAGCCTCGCATCAGAAAATCATAGAACTATGTTTGTTTTTGTTTCTTTGAATGCAAACTCCACGACCCACTCTTTTGGAAGCAACTTCATATTTTGTTCATCTCACACCATTTACTTGAATGTATTTGACATGAAAATTAAATGTTGCTCATTGTGACGACTTCTTACGACATATCTTAATGTGAGTCAGAAGGCTTATTTTATGTTTGAAGCTCTTCTCACACTGAGTACAGTAGTACAGCTCCACTCTAGTATGAACTCGCTCGTGTGATTTCAGGTTTCCAGACCGAGTGAAACTCTTGTCACAATATGAGCACATGTAAGGTTTTTCTCCAATATGAATTCTTTGGTGCTGTTTCAGATAGGCAGCTGTAATAAAGCTCTTCCCACAGTCCAAACACACATGATCTCTCACTTCATTATGTGTTTTCTGGTGCAGTTTAAAATTGTCCAGCCGTGAAAAACTCTTTCCACAGAGAGAACACACATAAGGCTTCTCATCTGAATGAACTTTTAGGTGTTTTTTTAGATTTGATGATGAAATAAAATCTTTACCACACTGATCACAGTTAAATATTTTTTCTCCAGTGTGAACTCGCTCGTGTGATTTCAGAGATCCAGAATGAGTGAAACTCTTTTCACAATATGAGCACTTGTAAGGTTTTTCTCCAGTATGAATTCTTTGGTGCTCTTTCAGATGCTCAGCTTGAGTAAATCTCTTCCCACAGTCAAAGCACACATGATCTCTCACTTCATTGTGTGTTTTCTGGTGCCGTTTAAAATGGTCCAGCCGTGAAAAACTCTTTCTACAGAGAGAACACACATAAAGCTTCTCATCTGAATTAACTTTTAGGTGTTTTTTTAGATTTGATGATGAAATAACATTTTTACCACACTGATCACAGTTAAATGGCTTTTCTCCAGAGTGAATGAGCAGATGATTACTGAGAGCTGATACATCAGTGAAACTCTTTCCACACTGAGTGCATGTATACGGTTTCTCTCCAGTGTGAATTCTCATGTGTCTGTTAAGGTGTCCTTTGTGTGTGAAACTCTTTCCACACTGAGTGCAGGTGTGCGTCTTTTTGGCTTTTGTTCTTTGAATTGTAAAGTTACGATGTTCCTCCTCCACTTCATTCAGTTCTTGTCTTTCCTCTTTCACTCTCACTTGGTCTAAAATACACAGAAATACAGTTTGAATCAGTTCAAGTGAACCATTATTTAAAAGCAGAAAGCAACAGACATCAGATCTTTCACTTTGTGTTCTCATTCACTTGTTTATATAGTAAAAATATGTTTGACAACTGCTGGTTATGATCATTTAAATGCATTTCTCCATTTATCACCCATATACTGCTTATTAATTCAATTCTACCAAAGCGGTCAACAATGAAGGATAAAGAATGGACACCAACCTATTTGTTCCTCAGTATCTTCATGTTTTATTCTGGATGGTTCTGGATCACTCATGTCTTCAATCTCCTCTTTAATAAACTCCATCTTTAACAGTCACACAGATTTCAGCTGCTACTCCTGGAGTTTGTCCTTCTCTTGTAGGATGATGGGAATATTCCCAGTATTTATTGGTGAATTGTTGTGGGAGGGTCTTCACTGCAGGTGTGAACTGTGATCACTGTGTTTTTATCCAATCTGCATTTTAAAAAGTACAGGGTCATCATGTTTAACTGCTGCTGAAAAGCCTCTTTGTCTCCAAAAGTTCCCTGTTTTCAGCTCATTCATTATGGCTATGTCTGAGATCTTCAGTAACTTGGCACATTAAATCGTTTTATTGGTGTCAACAGGCTGAAACAAACTACAGCATCATCACCTTTAACTTCAGGTCTTGTCTTTGCTCTTTCACTTCCATCGGGTCTGAAACATTAAAACATTAAGTTGTTAGAATGAGTTCTGGAAGATAAATGTGAATTTTCAAGTGAACCCTGATTTAACCCTTTTGCACGTACGATCACACCGGTGTGATTAGAACGGTCAGTGCATCACGTGATCAACTGCTAAATTCAAACGTGCTTTTGTGCGTTGGCTGGCGCTGAGCCAGAGACATAACTATTGAGTGTTTTCAACCACATAATGCTTATTTTAGGTTTCAGACATTTAAATACACATAAGTACTAGCAAAACAATGATTCAGAGTTTGTAAAATACACACTGATGTCTATGGAAGCAGCAATAATAATCCTTTCCATTATAATAAGACGACACGTTTTATTCATATCAGAAACACATTGTGTAAGTAGCTTTACATTTTACCCTATTCTTCTCCCAGTTCACCGGCCACTTACTTTCATGTATTTTGTGAGAAGTGGAGGAATTGACGTGTTGTAAATCCAGCAGATCCGATTCTCTGAACTGTGAAACAAACTAACATGGCGCCGCCCATCGCGCATACAGCTCAACTAATGCGATCGTTATAAAGGTGTTTAAACAACAAAACACATCCACTTGCACATATTTGTCAATCGTAATATAAGTGTTTCATGCTATAGCTAATACATTGGTGAATATTTTTAATAAAAAAGGAAAAATGACATACAAGCAGCATTCATTCAGCGCTGTGTTGTGGTTGTGCGGGCTCACATGACAAGCAATGATGCGTCACCATGGAAACATTAAAGTGACAAGTTCTAAATAACGGTCGCCTTGAAAAACTCACGCTGGGGGTCAGTTAGAATATTTTAAACTTACGTGTGAAAGGGTTAATAACAGAGAACAAGTGAGATCTGTTTATCAAATATCAGATCTTTGATGTACCAAAGGTTAGTTTTGTCAATCTTGTTAAAGAAAAAAACTCTATGGGTCTATTTCTTTTCATTGTTCGTAGTCGGTTTTCTTGCGTTTCTTTTGCTGATGCTGATTGCCGTAACTGATTCTCTGGTGCTCAGGTCGCAATTTCAATCACACAGCACGGAGCAGTGTAGGCCTACCACAGCCATTCAGAGCCAAAGACCCGCCCTATCTGTCTCTGATTGGTTTAGACCACGATATGATTCAACCATGAGTGTGAGTTCCGACCCTATGCTTCCAACAAAGGAGAACAAGCGCTTCGTTCGTGGAGGGGCAGCGGATACGAGGACGTTAGGTGCACCGGTGCGACCTTGAAAAAATTTTAGTCGCACCCTTACGAATTTTAGTCGCATAAGCGACTAAATTGGTCGCACTCTAGAGCCCTGTCTCTAATTGGTTTCTTAAAGTTTCTCCTCCGGACGCAGGTCACTGCATCCCTGGCGAATCAGAATTGGATACATGTTATTTTATCCAATCTGAATTGTTCCCGTCACCAGTCATTCAACTTTACGCTCTTGGCCACTACTGCGAGTGTGCAGGCGACTCCGCCAAAACCTTGCTAGGCTGATCACTTTTGTAGAGATAATGGCAGCAGTTAAACCAAATTCTGTCATTGATTTACAAAAAAAACCCTTTCACAAGGCGTACGCTGGAAGAAAAAATAAAGGATAAATCTAGGACCGGACCAACTCGATTTACAAATCCAGCAGCAGCCAGTGACAGAGGACGAGCTTCACCCGTGCTTGTTATGAGAAACGGAGGTGGCTGGCTGGATGTGATGTTAGCAATGCCCTTTTTTGCTTTCCCTGTCTTTTATTTTAAAGTGTAGGCACTGAAGTTTTGTAAGAGACCTCAAATATCTATCTGAAATGTATTTATATTTATTTGTATTTATTTTCGCCCCGTCCCTGATACACTTCTCATGACAAACACCTGACTGGTCAGACAGTTTACCTGTGAATAAGGAGTGCTTTGTGTTTCTGTTTTCACGTTCCCTGATGCTATTTTGCAGTTCCAGAAAACAATTTGCCACAGACCAGGAAAAACCTAGTCTAAAGTCAGTGTTATTCAGATGCTATTTTAACCCTCTGAGGTCTAAGGTGTTTTCTGGGTCCTGGAGGTGTTCTGACATGCTCTGACATTTGTGCTTTTTTCAGTTATTTATAAACATGTTAATGGCAAAGGTGTAAATTCACTCTATATAGCACAAACGGAGCTACCGTAATATGTGAGCAACATGTATGTACATGTTTGTATTTTTAAGATAATAATGTTTATGCGTGGTTTGTGAAAAAACAAAAAACAAATGTCACTGAAATAAGGTCATAAAACCCATAGTGATTATTTCTTCACAAGACTTTTGAAAATTGTATCACGTAGCCTAGAATATTTGCTCCAAAACTGTGTGAAAATCATCCTGCATACTCATTTAGATAAGACAATATATTGATTTAAAATTTGTATGACGTGTTTTGTGTGAGAAAGCTTTATGCGAAGGGGCGTGGATCTCTCATTAATATGAATGCATTTTACACCTGAGAAAGACAAAGACCCTCCCCTAATGGCCCTATTAGGTGCTATCAGGCCCGATCATCATGAGACGCCTTGCACAAAGAATGAGGAGAAATTAAAAAAAGAATGGCTTTTAGATTGTCTGGATTTATTTACAACACAACATAATCCAAAGATACACAACAAAGGACAAAAAGCACATTAGTAAACACTCTGATCTAAAGAAAAAGACTTGAACAGTCACACACCTTTGTGCCATTCCTGAAACATAGTAGCCTACATACCTGTCATGTCCAAGGTGTTTGACTTTTCATTTTACCATGTTCATGTACAGAGACTCATGTGAATGTTGAAGTCAGCAGGACTCATCCAGTGGCATCTGGTCCCTTTCTAAAAAATAAATAAATAAACACCTGTAAACATGTTGACATCAAGACAAACTATAGGGCTGCACCATTCTGGGAATACATTTTAGATTTTTCACTCACACACACACACAATATATATATATACACACACACACACACACTGCCGTTCAAAAGTTTGGGGTCGGTATGATTTTTAATGTTTTTAAAAGAAGTCACGTATGCTCACAAAGGCTGCATTTATTTGAGTAAAAATACAAAACAAACCCAGTAATATTGTGAAATAATATTTCAATGTTAATCAGCTGTTTTCTATGTAAATATATAGTAAAGTGTAATTTATTCCTGTGATCATTACTCCAGTCTTCAGTGTCACATGATCCTTCATAAATCAGTATAACATGATGATTTGATGCTCAAGAAACATTTTTCATTATCATCAATGTTGAAAACAGTTATTTACATTTTTATTTCAGGATTCTTTGATGAATAAAAAGTTCAAAAGAACCGCATTTATCTGAAAAATAATCTAATCATAAGTGACTTCTTTTAAAAACATTAAAAATCTTACCGACCCCAAACTTTTGAACGGCAGTGTATATATGTATATGTATTTTGTAAATATATATAGGAACACCTAGTTTGTTGTGCCTTGTATATAGGCATGTGTAGGGCTGCGTAAAATAATAACAATAGCCTAGATAGCAGGCAGCCTATAAATCGTTAAAAATGAACACTTTTCAGTAACACTACACTAGACAAACATATATTGTTTATCATGTTACTTCAAATATTTCTATTTGTTATGAAATGAGATGAGTTTGTCGTGAAGCCTAATGTGTGGCGTGTTTTGCTTTTCAAACACACAGTGTGACTCAGACCCAAACTCAGCGCGTGCAGCGATCGAGCCGCTCCAAACTATGAAACATTGTTGTTACATTATACATCTACGTTTGAGCAGATATCCACAAACACAGCATTTAACAGTAAACACAGGTCTAAACATTAAAATATTCACCATATTAGAATAAACACTCATACTAGCATAGGCCTACTTGTATCTCATTTCATAACATTTTAGGCTGCACCAGTTTGAGTTTAGTAGCTACAATGTAAAGTTTATGCAACAATAAAACACTTATGTCTCTTACTAGGGCTGCACGATTTGGGGAAAATGTCATATTGCGATTATTGAGGTCAATATTGCGATTGCGATATGCGATTTAATAAACAAATGGTTTAATGAGTCAACTTGCTTGATTCTAAAGCAAAATGCACACACAGATTAGTGATAATTCTGAAATGTGTATTTCTCAACTCAAACTAGCAACAACTAAATAATTGATAACATCTATAATGATCAATAAGCCATTGAGGTCTGGATAAAAATGAATCCACCCCCATTTAAAACATTAATTATAGCCATCCACCATTACAGTGATTCCACAATTGAAAGCTATAATTTTTTCAAAAACATTTATTAGGCTTCAAAAAATATAACAGCTTTTAATTTAAGTGAACTTAATAATACTCACATTAACCCATAAAAAAAGTATTATTTACCTGTGCCCTTCCTGTCATGTAGGACATATACAGAAATTTAAGTTATCAAACAGTCTGCACTGCATAAATTATAAATTATATATAGACTAATCCTTATTAAAGCTACACAAGTTCTTTAGTCAAGAGCAGTGAGTAATTTTCTTTGTTCTTTGATTAACTTTACTGACAGAAAGCTTTGGCTGCTGGCCCTTTAAGAGCAGCCGTTGTAGAGACGCGGATCTCACACGCGCCTCATTCTCTCACAACTCTTTACGTCCATCATAAGACTGCTCTTATGTTATGAAGATACTCGACAAACGACATTTTGGCATAATTGTGTGTGTTATTGTTCGTTCAAGCGGAAAGATAACTATTCCGGTCTGTGCATGCGCATGGGCGCGCGTCTTTCTGTTCTGTGAGTCACAGTCGGACATTCACAGGCTGCGCGCTCTTTTGATTTGTCGCGCATTAATGGTTTGAACTTTAAAGCATTCGCACGAATAAGAGCGGGATCATGTAACACTAGCCAAAGGATGACAAAAAATAACAGATGCTGCGTTAATTGCGTTAACAGCCCTAATTTGTTTATTTTACATAAAATCGCAGCATTTTGCGTCATATAATCGCATAGGCTTGACATCGCGATTACGATTGCGATATGATTAATCGTGCAGCACTATCTCTTACCTTAAAAATTGTTCTCATAACAAAAATGTGTCCTTAGGTAAATCAAAGGTAAATCCACAGCACAAACAGTCTTCCAAACTGATGAAAAGTAGAGAAATACTGGAGTCGCTGTCGCTGATTCTTTGTTTAGAGCTGATGAGGGCGTTAAGAGCTCTGCGTTCCTTCACGTGGATCATTTGAATGATAACAGCTGCGCACGTGGGGGTGTGGTCACATTAAAGTTAATGAGCTGGGTAATTCCAGCTTTATGGATGTGACATTTGAACTCATAATGACAGGTGAAATGTCTCAGAAAAAAAAAAACTTCTTACAATATTTAAATTGGAAATGCATATTCTCAGAGCACCCAATCTGGGGAATTGACAGGCAAAATATGTTTTTCTAAAATATATTTAAGCACCCCCAAAAAAGGAAAATATGCATGCGTTATGGATGTGACGGGAAATGACAAGAGTTTTTGGTATACTGTTCGATTTCCTTTAAAGTCTGTGAACTTTTAAATCCAATGTATAAATATTGCTATCCACATGATGAAGGGGTCTTAGCTGAACATAAAAATATCAATGTTTAAAATATATATATTTTTATGAAGTGTATTATGAGGAAAAACCAACGTTATGGATGTGACAAAAAACCCTGTTATGGATGTGACACGTCTGAAATACATAGAATCTGTTTGGAAAATCAACAATCAAACCATCATGGCACTTTTGTTGACGCATAATGGCTGTGTTTTCACATAAAGAAGACTGTCTGAAATGATTCTGAAGATCCCCCCCCCAATTATGAATTAGTTATTTTTTTAGCTTGGATCTTACTGTACATCTTAATTCAATATGTAAAATAATTGACAATAAGAGAAGATGAGGGTGAAGGTATTTATTTGATTTATGTATTTCATTCGTGCATGCTTAACACTTTCATCTTTATAATTGTAATTCATGAAAATTCTTCTTAACTAATGATATAAAGTAGGTTGTTATATTGTCATGGTATCTTATCTGGTATCTTATATAGGTTTGCATGGATTTGCCTCAGATCATTTGGGTTTCAATATAGCGTGCGCTCTCCGTGGCGATTAGCAGATAAGGAGTTGAGAACGACTGACATCTCTCTCTTTTCATACAGATTACATAAACAGAGAATGTTTGTTTTCGTTTTGAATTAGATCATTTAAAAGTAGACAATTAAATGATTATAAAGATATATTGCCTTTGCCTGTGTGCCAAGTATTGGCTGACTTTTGTTTAAGTTTAGAGACGTGCTCCAGAAAAAAAGTTAACGGAGACAGAGGCAGAAAGCACACCCTGTTTATTTTCTTTATTTTACAAAAGCACAGTTTTGTTTCGATTGTAAGTGGACACAAGTAGACATTTAACAGTCTATTTTTTTCATATTTTTTAAGTCTGTTTGACCATAAATGACGGAGTATTTAAATCCATTTTGCTGCTATGTGAAAAAAATCCAGTAAAACGTGCCGGCGCGTTTGTCAACTACAGAGGGTTAAAAGACGCTTTAGTGCTGCAAGTAAGGGTATAACGTCTGCACAGATGCATCAGAGGAGCTTCTCTTTTGTTATCTGCTCAAAGGGGGCATGTTGGCTGCATTTATAAAGTGCGCGCCTCTCACTCTACGATGGTTACTATTTGATCGCGTCATCAAAAACGTCATTGTTCGGTCAAATTTATTATTAAGAAGGATTTCAATGAACTTTTTGAAACACTTAAAAGACTGAAAGTTCAAACATTCATCAGTGGACCACTCCCAGCAAGAGGAACAAACAGGTTTTCACGGTTGCTTGGGCTTAATACATGGCTGCAAAAAACCTGCAATATAAAAGGAGTGAACTTCATTGACAACTTCAATCTTTTCTGGAGTCAGAGGCAACTGTTTCAACAGGATGGCCACCACCCAAACAAACTTGGTTCAAGAGTGCTAAAGGACAATATCTACTTCTCCCTCCGTCATCCTTCTGCAGTGTGTGCCAATCCACTCAACCTGAATGGCACACACACACCTGGATACAATATGAATGACCACAGGACTTCACTTCAGCACCTGAATGGACATGCGGTTGACTCATCACACAAGGACAATGATAACACCACTCAGCCACAACAACCTCTGCTCACGGACACAATCTCAGCAGAGCCCTGCCCACAGAGCTCACCACAGACAGACTGTGACACACTAGCACTTCTCCAAGATTCAGCACCCAAGGACGACTTTCTGGAAAACAGCCAAGGAAACCAGGACAGCATATTACAGCCTCCGATAACACCAGAGCAACAGCCGCCCTCACCGGACACGTTCTCCATCTCTCCAGCATCTCCACTTCTGTGCTTCTCAGAGAAAATGGAACAACTAGTGTATGCTGGAACCAGACTATCCCACTCTTTTGCTGCAAGCCCCCAGATACCAACCAAAAAACGGCAGGCCCCACAACCACCAAAGCCTGCGGGCCCAGCTCGCCCTCCCCCTGTGAGAGCTCTTCGGCCTCTGCCACAGCGCCAGGGCCCACACCCTCCTCCAGCGGCTCGAGGTGAACCAAAAACAACTGATACCAGCTCTCAGTGATATGTGTCGGGTACCCGCTATGATAACAGTAACTTTCTCAAATGTTTACAGAACAAGCGGGAACCCAGTGTGCCTGTATCTTTCGCTATTGCTGTTCGATTACATGATAGAAAGTCTAAGGCCTTCAAAAGCCGTACAGCAAAACCATCTAATCTGGTGCCTATTACACAACAAACTAAGATTGCTGTGGGGAGAAAAAGTAAGACTGTTAAGTTAGCACTTTTAAACATCCGCTCACTTAAAAATAAATCACTTCTAGTCAACGACTTAATAACCACATACAACCTGGATTTTATGTTGTTAAATGAAACTTGGCTAGAAGACAGCTGCAGTGCAACAGTCCTCAATGAAACAGCCCCTCCTAACTTTACTTTTATGAGTGTCTGCAGAACTGTTAGAAGAGGTGGAGGTTTAGCTGCTCTTTTTAAAAATGTCTACCAATGTAAGCAAATATCATTTGGGAATTACCCGTCTTTCGAATATCTGGGTATTGTGTTAAAAGGTGCTCCACGCATTTTACTTATCATTGTTTACAGGCCTCCAAAATACTCTCCAGCCTTTGCTGACGATTTTACAGAACTGTTATCAACTATTTCCTCAGAGTTTGACTGTTTTATCATTGCTGGAGATTTTAACATTCACATAGATAATGCAGAAACCAATATGGCAAAAGAAACCAAAACTGTTTTAAAAACTTTTGATCTGACTCACCATGTACATGGACCCACACATAATCATGGACACACTGTAGATTTACTTATCAGTAAGGGTCTAAACATTTCATCGATTGTTATTAAGGATGTAGCACTGTCTGATCATTTTTGTATTTTCTTTGATATATTGATCTCTCCTGCCATTGAAGCTAGATCTGTGTCTGTCAAGAAGAGATGCTTAAATGAGAACACTAGTGTACTGTTTATGAAGGCCATATCTTTAACACCAAGCATATCTGCAGACTCTGTTGATTTTCTCCTTGATTCTTTTAACTCAAAAGTTGAGAGTGCAATTGATGATATTGCTCCAGTGAAAGTCAGGAAGAAGAATTGCAGACAAAAAGCACCTTGGAGAAACTCAACAGCAGTGCAAAATATGAAAAGACAAAGCAGAAAAGCAGAGCGCATGTGGCGGAAGACAAAACTTGTAGTCCATTATAACATCTACAAAGACAACATCCATGCTTTCAATAAGGAACTAGGCAAAGCTAGACAGACTTTCTTCTTGAATATTATAAACAGCAATATAAACAACACACGCACTCTTTTTGCTACTGTAGAGAGACTGACAAACCCCCCAAGCCAGATTCCCAGTGAAATGCTCTCAGACAGCAAGTGCAGTGAGTTTGCTTCTTTCTTCTCTGAGAAAATCAATAATATCAGAAAGGTGATCAGCTCATCCTTGAGTTGCGCTGGGGTCAGGCAGATCAGACCACAACCTGAGAAAGTAGTCACTATGTTTGATTTTGAAGAAATTGATTGCAACATTTTGGAAGAAACCGTACAGCACCTTAAAACATCAACCTGCGCCCTTGACGCACTTACCACATCTTTTTTCAAAAAGGTGTTACACAGCTTAGAAGCAGATCTCCTAGAAGTGGTAAATGCCTCACTTCTCTCTGGGAGTTTTCCGAACTCCCTGAAAACTGCAGTTGTCAAGCCCCTCCTGAAAAAGAGCAATCTGGATAAGACCATATTAAACAACTATAGACCGATCTCAAATCTTCCTTTCATAGGCAAGATCATTGAAAAAGTTGTCTTCAATCAGCTGAACAAATTCTTAAGCTCAAATGGATACTCTGACAATTTTCAATCTGGTTTCCGACCGCATCACAGCACAGAGACAGCGCTCATAAAGATAGTAAACGATATTCGCTTAAATACTGATACAAGCAAATAATCAGTGCTGGTACTACTCGACCTCAGTGCTGCATTTGACACTGTCGATCACGACATACTTCTTGACAGGCTGGAAAACTGGGTCGGGTTTTCTGGGATAGTCCTAAAATGGTTCAGGTCATACTTGGTAGGGAGAGGTTATTATGTGAGTATAGGAGACCATAAGTCTGAGTGGACACCAATGACATGCGGAGTCCCTCAAGGCTCAATTCTTGCGCCACTCCTATTCAACCTGTACATGCTCCCAATGAGCCAAATAATGAGAAAGAACCAAATCGCTAACCATAGCTATGCAGACGACACACAGCTCTACTTAGCCCTATCGCCTAACGATTACAGCCCCATTAACTCTCTGTTCCAATGCATTGATGAAGTAAACAATGGGATGTGCCAAAACTTTCTTCAGTTAAACAAAGACAAAACTGAAGTCATTGCGTTTGGAAACAAAGATGAAGTTCTCAAGGTGAACGCATACCTTCAGTCTAGGGGTCAAACAACTAAAAATCAAGTCAGGAATCTTGGTGTGTCTCTAGAGTCAGACCTTAGTTTCAGTAGTCATGTCAAAGCAATAACTAAATCAGCATACTATCACCTGAAAAATATTGCAAGAATTAGATGCTTTGTTTCCAGTCAAGACTTACAGAAACTTGTGCATGCGTTCATCACCAGTAGGGTGGATTATTGTAATGGACTTCTCACTGGCCTTCCCAAAAAGACCATAAGACAGTTGCAGCTCATACAGAACGCTGCTGCCAGGATTCTGAGCAGAACCAGAAAATATGAACACATCACACCAGTCCTCAGGTCTTTACACTGGCTGCCAGTTACATATAGGATTGATTTTAAGGTATTATTACTGGTATATAAATCATTCAATGGCCTAGGACCTCAATACATTGCAGATATGCTCACTGAATATAAACCCAACAGATCACTCAGATCATTAGGATCACATCAGCTAGAAATACCAAGGGTTCACTCTAAGCATGGCGAGTCTGCTTTTAGCTACTATGCCAGTCGCAGCTGGAACCACCTTCCAGAAGAGATCAGATGTGCTCCTACAGTAGTCACATTCAAATCCAGACACAAAACACATCTGTTTAACTGTGCATTTAATGAATGAGCACTGTACCACGGTTCGTCCGACTGTTTGTACTGTATTTTATTTTGTTTTTAATTATTCTGATTTCTTTTGATTATTTCTGTATTTTATCTTTTATTCTAAACTGTTTTAATTATTCTGATTTCTTTTGATTATTTCTGTTTTTTATCTTGTATTCTACACTGTTTTAATTATTCTGATTTCTTTTGATTATTTTAATTTCTTCTATGTAAAGTAGGGCTGAACGATTATGGAAAATAATCTAATTGCGATTTTTTTAACCAATATTGCGATTGCGATTTAATATGCGATTACTTTAAGTTCTTTACCTTCTGTATTAGTCGACAAAGACAAGCAATAAATCATTGTACAGTAGGGATGGGAATCTTTAGGCAGCTCATGATCCGATCTAATTTTTTTCTTATTAATTAATCTTAATAACACTTGAAATATTTATATTTTTATGTATATGTACACTTTAAATATAAATATATATATATATATATATATATATATATATATATATATATATATATAAATATATAAGCACATTTAATTAAACCAATTACATGTTAAGAATTTTAAATGGGCTATAAACTAATATAGCTTCAAAATATAAAAGCTAGTAAATAAAGAGAAAAAAAAAATACAAGCAATAAACAAAGAGTGCTTTCAGTATTTAAAAGTAGGCTGTCTGAACGTTTTCCATTCAAGAGCTGGAGTGATTTTCCCCTTATATGATAAGCTGCGTTCACACTAATGCATTGCACATATCTCTTTTGAAATTGTAAATGTGGTTTTCTCCTGTTGGTTTAAGATATAACTGACCGTGTTTACATTCATTTCGCGTCAAAAGCATTTTGAGATGCAAGTACATTTAACCAATGAGTCGCTCACAGCCGCATGCACGAGTGCTCTTCACAAAGCGCGCGTAAGTATTTTAAAATTAAAGCAGGTTTCTCAGTGATTTTTATATTTTTAATATAGGCCTATAAGCCAACTGCATTCCAAAATATATAAATAATGCCTTTGTGGAGCATTTGTAAGGAAAATTCCGGCGGCCAAGACCGCGCACTGCAAGAGTAACATCAAAGCGGCAAAACCTGTGCAATGAAGCCCGCGACTGTCCTTGTAATTCGCTTAAACCCCGAGCTTTATGAAAGCTTATTTTTCGGAAGGTTCGAGCAGTGTCGTGTGTGTGTGTGTGTGTGAGTGAGTGAGTGAGTGAGTGAGTGAGTGAGTGAGTGAGTGAGTGAGAGAGAGCGCGAAATGAGAAGCAAGCAGAATACGGTTGTTTCTAATCTGCAGACTGCTTTTCTCTCGCGTGTCACGTGATCAGTGTAATCGCAGCTTTTGAGGTTAGAAAATCGCATTTCATCATATCGCGATATTATCGCAAATGCAATTAATCGTTCAGCCCTAATGTAAAGCACTTTGAATTACCATTGTGTATAAAATGTGCTATATAAATAAACTTGCCTTGCCTTGCCTTGCCTAAATCCTGTAGTAGGACAGTCATTAACAAAAAGCCACATTTGTGTGGCGGTGTCCGGGTTTTACACTGGATAAATTAATGAGAAATGCACATTTTATATGGATTACATAAGCAGAGAGTAGTCGGTTTCTTTTCGTTTTGAATTGTTTTGTTTAAAATTAGACATTTCAAGCTTTCTATATATATATTTCTCATGTCTGTGAGGCAACTTAAACGCTGAGTTTCGGTTCATTTATGAGACAAGCTCCAGTTCAAGAGCAATGCAATCGCGCCGCCGCCTCCATGTCCTGATTATATTGTCTGCTATATTTACTTCTTATTTATTACATTTTACATTTACATTTATTCATTTAGCTGACGCTTTTATCCAAAGCGACTTACAATTGCTATATTTCAGAGGTCGCACGCCTCTGGAGCAACTAGGGGTTAAGTGTCTTGCTCAGGGACACATTGGTGTCTCACAGTGGATTCGAACCCGGGTCTCTCACACCAAACGCATGTGTCTTATCCACTGCGCCATCACCACCCAAAGAGGGTACATTTAATCATTACATTTACATTTTAGCTGACGCTTTTTATCCAAAGCGACTTACAATTTCTATTATGTCAGAGGTCGCACACCTCTGGAGCAACTGGGGGTTAAGTGTCTTGCTCAGGGACGCATTGGTGTCTCACAGTGGATTCAAACCCGGGTCTCTCAAACCAAAGGCATGTGTCTTATCCACTGCGCCATCACCACTATTAAATCCAGGCAATTGGTTGATGAAACATTGATTAAAATTAAGATACAATTGATACAAAACGAAATTCACTTTTTAGAAAGGCTTTCTACAAAACAAAACTTAATGAAGTGGTCAAAATCATGTCTGACCCACATGTCTCTCGATATATTGCGGCATCTTGCAATACATCCCGCCTTGCTAAAACACACATGTGGGAGATGCGGAATGGATAAAAATAACAAAAAAAATAAAAGATGACTTGAATAAGCTCATTAATGGCATTTTTGAGTCATGCTCTTAACAAAATATTGTTTATTCCCTCTTTCCATATTGTGACTAATAAATGTGTATCATTTTAATTTGCTTGTTACACAATGGAGCCTAACTTATTGTAATAATTTTTTGACGTAGCCTACTTTTAAACTTAGGATTATTCCTTAGCATTCTCACGTACTAAACTGCATTTTTTAAAAATTGTTTGAGTGCTGGAGGTACGCTATTACATCGTGTGCAGAGTGATGTTAACATTTAAGCTAGCTGGTGAGAGAAAATGGCATTGTCAAAGAGTCTCAAGAGGAAAGTTGACAGCGAAAATAGCCATTAGGGCTGGGGCGGTATGGATTTTTTCTAACCGCGGTTGAAAGGCAAGATTTTCCCGCGGTATGGCGGTAAACCGCTTTAAATAGCCAAACCTTCTCGTACTTTTATTTTGAAGGCAAAATCATTAAAGACAAAGTGATTGAGAGTAACTGTTGCTGTTGTAGTGACAATGAGTTGTTCTAGGGCAATTATTAACTCAAAGGGGGAATAATATACATAAGATGACGAATATGCATTATCGTTAGGGGTGGGGGAAAAAATCGATTCTTAGATGCATCGCGATGCGGACGTGGACGATTCTGAATCGATTCACAAATGTCAAAAATCGATTTTCAAAAAAAAAATTATTTTTTTTAGATATATATTTATAATAACGTAATATTGACGGAACGCAAAATACGGAACTCTGAAGCGTGGAGTGCAGTGCCCGGACCGTCTGTGGCGTGTGCACATAACAGAGACGCGAAGGCTGAGCGCGAAATCCAAACACCCTCCTCGTTAAAAGCTGATGTGTGGAAATATTTTGGCTTCTATGAAGTTGAAGGGGGAAAGGAGCTGGACAAGAGCCACACTAGTTGTAAGCTTTGTAGAATAAAACTAAAATATTTCGGAAACACGACAAATATGTGAAGCCATATGACACGTGTCCACCCAGAGGAGGAAAAACACTCGGCTTTGTGCTGCCTTGTCGAAAAATGCTACCCAAGCGTGAATCGATCACAGAGAATGTTGATTCATAATGGTGTAAATCTCACAATATTATAACATCGTTATTTCAAGGGTAAGTGTATGAGGAGCATATTTTGATATTTTAAATGAACTAGCAATTATCACATTTGATATAACAAGTAAAAATGACATTATTATATGAAATACAATTATAATAAAATTTGAAGTTAAGTGTACAGTATACTGTACTGTTTTCATTTTTAAAACGATGTGAAAAGTAAAAATTATCATCAAATATTCATCTTTGACCTGTCAAAGTTTCCTACAAGTCTCCACAGCAAGGATGCATAGATTTATGGGCGTGGTAAGCAGAAGGAAAATGAGTCTGCACATACGCATAACCAGTAAGTAGCACATCTCGATGGGTAGCATGAATCGTCAGAACGCTGGTCGTTGTTATATTATTAATTTACTACAAGTATGCTGCTAGTTCAGGCACACATTTATTTTCCTGTTGGTTCTTTGCAATGTTAATAAAATATATTGTACGTTAATTCTTTATGGGTCATTACTTTGTACTTTTAAAGCCAAGTATTTATATTCACACACACACAAAAAGATTCAGATAATCGCTAATCGTTTTAGCATCGAATCGCAGCCCTCTGAATCGTAATCGAATCGTGAGGTGCCTAGAGATTCCCACCCCTAATTATCGTATACACAAATTAGATTACCCCAAATAGGGACTTGGCTAAGCCTCACCGTATATGAATCATTAACACGATTGGTCGTATTAATCATTAATATAGGTCGGTAAAATCAGATCAATTATTAGGGTAAATTTTCATGCGATTCAAATTTTCATGAGAGAGAGAGAGAGAGAGAGAGAGAGAACTCTTTTTAGGAAGTTCTAGACAACCTTAAAACAGCATTTCCTTTTTAGATTATACTTGCATTGATATGGGCCCTTTTTGTGCAGCTGGTTTGGAAAGAAACGTAGGCTAAATGTCCGGAGTTTCGTTCGGACGGAGGTAGATGTTGCGATCTCTTCAGCTCGTACGACAGATGATTAATCTTAAATTTGTTTAATTCGTGAATACACTGAACGAAGGAAAACTATCAACTGAGGTAGATCAACAGAAAGAAAAACTTAGATTAAAACGAAATTTAGAAAGCAAACGAAGAGCTCCGGTTGGAGTTCTTGTTGAAGAAGGGTGAACCTCTCTCTGGCGTAGGACTGCACAGAGCAGAAGTGGCGCTCCAAGTTTTAAAGGAAGTAGTGGCTTTTCTATGTGTAGAAAAGTTCATCCAGCGTTCGGCGGAGTGGTGAACTTTTGCTCATCCCCTGCGGGGAATTGTTTTGTGTGTGCGTATTCTGTGAATTGATGAGTTTAACACCAGAATAGTGGTTGACTATCTGGCTACACAATGTCTTGTTTGTGAGGGGCAATCTCCTAAAAGGGGAACCTGGGGAGTTTACAGCCAGATTGGCGCCTGTTGGTCACATGTTCAAATAAGACAGGGTACTTCTTTGTTTACTCATTAGAGGAAAGCGCAGGGTGTGCTGATCATAATCAGTAACTTAATCAAGTCCGAACACCATTTGCTTTTTGTCACAGTCCACGAAGAGTGGAGCTGTGTTTGCAAATTAGAAACCAGTAATTTAATCACATGGCAGAACTGACCATCTGCTTGCTGTTACACTGTCATGACAGATCTGTTTCAGAACCAGCCGCTATCAAAATAATCTGGCTGCGGCGCGCGTCAGATATTATTGTTGGCGGGCAGTTTTGGCCCGCGGGCCGCCTGTTGCAGATCCCTGCTGTATATAAACTAAGTCAAACAGCCAGTGATCATCATGCATTTAAAATAATCAAAACAATTATTAAAATCAGCCTCGGTTTTTTTTTTTTTTTTTTTTTAATAATGTTTTGTGTAAAGGTAACTAGAGAATTAAACGAGAGAATCTCGTGATTCGCATAATAAATGTTTTTGTCTTTGAACTTTCATTATACAAATCAAATTACAGAAAAATAGGTTGTCAACTTTTTTTGTCTTGTAAAGTTAAATATATAGCAAAGCAGATTTCAACTAGCAACACAAATTAACCACATCTGCAGTATATTGACAGAGGACACACAATAAACACACACACCTTCAGATTCACTGTCTTTCAGCTTAAGGATGAGAAAAGACATTAATTACCGTCCACCCTAACAATAATTGCAATGCATCTAATACATTGATATAAACATACATTTTAACATCAAAATGAAAACACACATTTACTAGACTAAACGACATTCCCACACACTCAATCCACAAAAAGTATATGTGGAGAATTTTATTAACAGGGAAACCCGCGCGCAGGCGGCAAAACAAACCCGTTAATAAAACTCCAAAAATACATCGAACTGTTGGCAGAAAAGCGCATACATAAACATGTTCCGTTTTTTTACACTTCCATAATTAACATAAACCTAAAAATTAACTTAATATAGCATATTTTCACTCTTTAATGCAGAGACCTACCTGACTGACTCTTTCCAGTCACGGACTGTTCTGACTGAGCGCGCGTGCGCCCGGTCCATTACAAATGACGTCACTCACAGAACGAATTCAAAATATTATTCATAAACAAAAATATATATTTTCCTTCTGTCGTGCACAACAAAATAAAGATGATATACATTAAGCAAAATATTATTTCGCTAAAAAAAAAACATTTAAAGCATAATTGTTTCAGAATCAGAACAGTTACAAAAATAACCCTCTCAACACTAAAAATTCATTATTTGCACCCACTTGCAACTTACTACAGCAGTTTCACGAGTTCACACGTACATGAAATCTAAAGTTGTATTTATGCGTATTTGGCTTGCTTTCCGGGGAAGGGCTCCAAGCTCGGAATTTTGCCCGAACCCAGAATACCATAGTGCGAATTACAGGGGACAGGGACCCCAAAGGGACAGAAATATCAGGGGGGGGGGGGGGGGGGGGGTCAGATAATTTTTATGATATTGTGAAAAAATATAATTACAGTTACAATACAAGTCAACTCCTATTTTCACTGTAGGAACATTTTAATGTAAAGCGATTTCAGACACCCCTATTGTGGACCTACCATTTTTAACCACCGTGGCGGCCAGAAGCAACGGAGATAGAGAACGGTTTGCTGCTGACGTGCATGGATAAATGTAAGTTGCTAGCTGACGTCTAGCTTGTTGATTTTACAAAATATTATTTTGAGTTGAAATATTTTATCTCACTCACTTGAAATAAACGTGAAGCTTCCGCGAAGAAAAGTTCTCAGCAAGTGGCTTTGAGCCAAAGACGAACGAACACGTTCAATTAAGAGTGACATTTAAGAGATAATAATGTTATAATTAACGTTACACTTATTATACCGATTGTTTTTACCACATAATTACGGGGACATATCGAATTGAGATTAATGTTTTAAATCTTACCTGTTACATCCATTTTGTAGGCATACAGCGTACAAAACTCGTCCAGACAAGATGATCACAACAATATTATCAAACTCTGTAAACAATAAATCATCTGATTTCATTTTCAATACAATCAAAAACGCAGACACAAGAGTCAAGACGGCAAGTTGTATTTTAATGAAATGAGAGAGCGCATGGATGTGCGCTGTGTTATAATGCGTTTCTATTGACGACGGTCATTATAAGGAACTGCCACAGAATAGAATCTTGCTTTTAAAAGTGCTCTGCTTGTTTTATTTGTTGTTTGTTACAATGTAAATAACGTTAGATTTATTAAATATAAAACTTTTTTTTAATGTTTTCAGTGTGAGCATAAGTTCTTTTTGAACACTTTCATCTCGTTTTAACAAAACCGTGATAATATTGTTAATCACGATAATTTTGGTCACTAATCGTGATATGACATTTTCATACCGTCCCATCCCTCTGCTACTTACCCACTGAGGCTAGTAAAGTGGACCTTGGTTAGTCACCAAGGTTAGGTAGCAAGAGAATTCTCTATTTAAATCAAGCTTTACATTGTGGTGAGGTAAACTCGATTGTCATTTCCAAGGAGATGAACTCCATAGCCTAGGTGTCCATTCTCATTTTATCTTGAATAAATGATTGTGCCCTTTTGAAATTAGTTTGGCACAGATCCGTGTTGTTTTTATATAATGCACAAGAGGGTCTGATGTAGCTAAGCCTACTACATAACATCAGTGAAAACATAAAAAGAGCCAAGTAGCCTAGGCTGAATAGTACATGCTAGTATTTGAATTTGTTTTTAATTGGCTAGTATTGTTTTTACATTCTATTATTTCATATTTTTAGTTTGATAAATGTAGTTTCATCTGAGAACCCTAATCTAATGAAACTTTGATTTTATTCACAGAGACACTATGAGGAAAAGGAAAGGGCACACAGACATTTGGTGCTAAAAGAGTAAGCAGGAAATATTAGCACTAAGATCTACAAACAATTACATTAAAAGTGTTGGTGCGGTGAGGTTTTATACACTGAATATGTGTTAAGGAAAGGGGTGCCCAGCAGATAGGAGAGGCACAGGATGAAAGCCGTGAGCAGGCCGCAGGGAGACGACAGGATGAGGGCAGAGTGCAGGACATACAGCAGGCAGTTGATAGATGGCTGGAGGACGACATTGCACAAGACATTCAGCAGGCAGTAGGAGGGCGGCAGGAGGACGACAGTGTGCAGGACATTCAGCAGGCAGAAAGGAGAGGGCAGGAAGATGAGAGTGTGCAGGACGCTGAGCAGGCAGCATGTGGCCAAGAGGTGAGTTAGAAATTAGGCTGTACTTAGAGGGATTGTCTGGACTGAATCAACTCATAGCCCTGTTGTCCGGGCAGGTATAGGAAAGAGAGAATTTGGTGCATGTAAACCGAATTTGCAAACTTCTAGCTAATGCTAACTAATGGGGGCATAGAAGAACAAAACTAAAACAAAGCTTCCTTGCCCTCATGAGTTAGAGTTGGCTGTTATTTCACTATTTGGCCCATGTTGTACCAAATTCTGTTGTTCTCATACCTCCCAACAGCACTCTGCAACATCAAACAACAGGGCTATGGGTTGATTCACTCCAGATAATCCCTTTAAAGGGACACTCCACCCATTTGCATTAAGCTTTCCATTGTTAGAAACCCAGTCATACTATTGAATGGTCGTGCAACACTCTCTCATTTTCCCCTGAGATGAGAGAAATCCGCTATTTACCTTTTTCACTTCCTCCTACAATGAGCAGTACCCCCCAATTATGGTGGGGTAATTCGCACTCTGCAGAATACTCCCCCCTATACTGGGGTAGACCCAGCCTAGTGTGAGGTGATGGGGTGGTGGAGGGATGCTGAGACACTTGTCGTGAGACAGGAGGTGAGGAAAAGCTTTATTTATACCGGCTTCCTCTTGAGCTGATTGGTTGATTACCTGAATATGCTCCTCCCGAACTTTGTTACAGAAAACTTAATTTAATGGCATTTTATGCCATCTTAAAATCAAGAAAACAATCAACTCTATTTTTCAGTATGTTTTCTAACTACAGCAAATGACTCTTGTACAATCATAAAATAATATAGTTAAAGTTGGTTAAGTAAAATACATGAATATGTCTTATTCATGCAGATTTTGCAAAGCAGTTATCCAGTGAGAAAAAATACAAATAATTATTGACACTAAATTAGGTCAGTCAGGTCCCCTTCATATATATATATATATATATATATATATATATATATATATATATATATATATATAGCGCTTTTAACAATATAGATTGTTTCAAAGCAGCTTTACAGTGATAATAGGATTAAAGTAACAGAGATTGTTTTGGGTTTACAGCAGCTCTAGAATAAAGTTATTGTCCAGATAAAGTTAGTTTTGATCAGTGATTCTCAACTGGGACATTTTACCATGGTCATCAAGCTGCGACTGAGTCTGTGAATGTGTGTGTACACACACACGCGCACACACACACACACACACACACACACACACACACACACACTTAAATAAGTTGCATGTTGTATAACTTAAAAAATAAAGTAACTTATTTTGATGAGTTGAAGTCATGTAAAAACACATGTTGTCGACTTACAGATCATGTAGTTTTTTGTTAATAAAAAAAAGTTGGTAGAGCTACCAAAAATAAAATGTGTGAAATAATGTGAAGTGGCATTTTGGGGAAACGGAAACAACAGTAAATACACAATACTAACATGAACTATTAATGAAACATATCCTCCCCAGTTAATACACGACCAGTTACGTAATTTATTGGTACTTTTTGGTAATTTCATTACGTACTAATTGACAACAAAACTACGACACTCCGTGCATCATTTATTTATTCACTTATTATTATTTATAATGAAGTGATGATATACAGCGCGCGCCGTATTTGCAGTATAACGTCTGACAACAGTGACAAGACAGGAAAGTGTGTATTCCTAAGGTGAGAGACTTTTTATTTCATGACAAGTTATAACAACAACATTATAATAATAATGACAATAATCTCCGACCGCAGATACTGAATCAGGCAAACACATTTTTCTCAGTTGCTTTAAATGAGTCTGACAGAAATCTCAATAGCTTTCATGCTAGTCTTTCAAAAAAAAAAAAAGCCTCTTATCATAAAATCATAGAATTATGTTGTTGTTTCTTTGAATGCAAACTCCACGACCCAATCTTTTGGAAGCAACTCCATATTTTGTTCATCTCACACCATTTACTTGAATGTATTTGACATGAAAATGAAATGTGACTCATTGTGACGACTCCTTACAACATATCTTCATGTGAGCCAGAAGGGTTTTTTTATGTTTAAAGCTCTTCTCACACTGAGTACAGTAGCACAGCTTCGTGTGAACTTGCTCGTGTGATTTCAGGTGTGCAGACTGAGTGAAACTCTTGTCACAATATGAGCACTTGTAAGGTTTTTCTCCAGTGTGAATTCTTTGGTGCTGTTTCAGTTCACTAGATGTAATAAAGCTCTTCCCACAGTCACAGCACACATGATCTCTCACTTCATTATGTGTTTTCTTGTGATGTTTAAAACTGCCCAGCCGTGAAAAACTCTTTCCACAGTGAGAACACACATAAGGCTTCTCATCTGAATGAACTTTCAGGTGTTTTTTTAGTTGTGACGATGAAATAAAATCTTTACCACACTGATCACAGTTAAATGTTTTTTCTCCAGAGTGAATGTGCAGATGATAACTGAGACCTGATGAATGAGAAAAACTCTTTCCACACTGAGTGCATGTATACGGTTTCTCTCCAGTGTGAACTCTCATGTGTGTCTTAAGGTTTCCTATGTGTGTGAAACTCTTTCCACACTGAGTGCAGGTGTGCGTCTTTTTGGCTTTTGGTCTTTGAATTGTAAAGTTACGATGTTCCTCCTCCACTTCATTCAGTTCTTGTCTTTCCTCTTTCACTCTCACCTGGTCTAAAATACACAGAAATACAGTTTGAATCAGTTCAAGTGAACCATTATTTAATAGCAGAAAGCAACAGAGATCAGATCTTTCAATTTTTGTTCAGTCATTCAATTGTTAATATAGTAAAAATATGTTTGACAACTGCCATATATAAAGTTATGATTTAGATGCATTTCGTAATTTATCATCCATATACTGCTTAATAATTCACATCTACCAAAGCATCAACACTGAAGAATCAAGAATGGACACCAACCTATTTGTTCCTCAGTATCTTCATGTTTTATTCTGGATGGTTCTGGATCACTCATGTCTTCAATCTCCTCTTTAATAAACTCCATCTTTAACAGTCACACAGATTTCAGCTGCTACTCCTGGAGTTTGTCCTTCTCTTGTAGGATGATGGAAATATTCCCAGTATTTATTGGTGAATTGTTGTGGGAGGGGCTTCACTGCAGGTGTGAACTGTGATCACTGTGTTTTTATCCAATCTGCATTTAAAAAGTACAGGGCCATCATGTTAAACTGAGCTGCTGAAAAGCCTCGTTTTCAGCTCATACATTATGGTGATGTCTGAGATCTTCAGTAAATTGGCACATTAAGTCGTTTGTCAACAGGCTGAAACAAATTACAGCATCATCACCTTTAACTTCAGTCTTGCGACATAAAAACAATTTCACCAGATGACTTGAATAGCTCTATTTGGAAAGAATGAATCATTGTAGAATGGCTGGGGTGGTTTTTTCATGGAGTAAATAAATCCGCATAGAAACTAATATTAATAGAATGTTAACTACTGTAGTTAACTAGAGTTTAATAAATGGAGCCTTATTGTAAAGTGTTTCCGATTTGTTATGTCTCTTGAGTTCAGTGTTGGACAGATCAGTTGTTTTAACCATTCTTTGAAGTGAATCGGTTCAAAGGAGTCATTAGGCTTGTCCGACTTGAACCGGCGCTGGACAGACCGATCGGTGAATGACATCAAAGTACCGCGAGAGCGATTAGAGAGCAGACGGCTCGCATGCTTATGAATCACTCTCGTGGTACTTAGATGTCATAAAGTTGTTTCAAGTCGAACAAGCCTATTAGTTCGCGAATCGGATGTGTCATTAACGGACCACGGCACACGTTGTGTGATCCCAGCAGATTAGGACATCGCACAAGATTTGTGTCAACACAGAAAACATTTCATCACTGGTTAGATTTTTTTTGTTGTTTATTGAAAGTGTGGTTTATGTCATCTGAATGTGTGGAACACTTTTCAGAGAAGATAAGCCAACATTATTTTAGCACAATTCACAACCAGCGGTAGTTCAGAAAAAAGAAAAAAAAAACTTAGGTCTTCCGACCTTTTACCATCGTGTATTCTCAAAGATATTCAGTCAACTCAATTCATTAATATGCGCGAGGAAGGGAGAGAGAGCAAGACAGTTTGAAGACGGTGAGAGTGCGCGCTGCTCGCCTCGTTCTCTCGGTTAAACAAGCGCAGCAGTCAGTCATCTACATCACTAATCTCTACATCACTCACCGGTCAAATAAGGCTTTAGCGGGACAAAAATACGCTTTGGTAAGGCTGACAGAAAACAGCGCACAAGTTCCAGTCTTCTTGCGCTTGATGTTTAAACTGACAGGACTTGCAAATTGATAAACTCTCACTCTATGATGTTTAAACTTTGTAATTTCCGTGAATCACAAGCGTTATGGGCCGTGGAGCTGCTGGCCCGTAGCCTACTGATCATGGATCAACTACGATCCCTATACTTGACATCGCACATCCTGCGATGTGACTATCGGGGATGCGCACATCGCGATATCGATGCTAAAACGATACATCGTGCAGCCCTAATATATATAGGGCTTTGACACACCACTACCAGCAGCCTGCTGGTAAACACACACACACACACAGAGAGAGAGAGAGAGAAAATGACCACATTCAAACCAAAATATCTGACTTCCTGTTGGTTGGAGCTAATGACTGTAAAAAGAAAGTTGTCCGGCTTTATGAGAGCAATATACGTACGGAGTTTTGTTACTGTGGGTTAGGGATGGGACGACTACCGGTTTCACTATAAACCATGATAAAATGTACTGACGGTTAGTAATATCGTTTAAAAATTCAATTATCATTAAAACCGTGTTTGATTATCACGATTTTAATAACTCACTATAAATCCTGTCCAGCCAGCAACAGTCTGACGCAGGCGCGCAATGTTGGTTTTTTGTTTTTATTCAAAAAGGAATGACGGAAGGCGGTGACCGTGTTCGGGAGATTTTTCAGCCTTTTAAGAGGACCAAATCTGAGGTGTGGTCATATTTTGGCATTTACAAAAGTCCTGAGGGAAACTTAATTGAGGATGGTCACCCTGTCTGCAGAACATGCACAAAAAAAGTCGCTGCGATATAGGGAAACACTTCAAATCTGCCGAGTCGTCCTGTGACCATCATCCACTGTTGTATAGCGAACGTAAGGCAAGTTAACTTTGATCTCAATACTAAACTATATCTGGGAAATAATTGGGCACAAAATGTTGTTTGGAGTTGAAATATTTTATCTCACTCACTTGAAATAAACTTGAAGCTTCCACGAAGAAAAAGTTGCAGCAAGTGGCTTTGAGCCAAAACGAACAAGTTAAAACAAGACTATTAAGAGTGACATTTAAGAGATAATGTATATTCATTGTACACTTATAGCACCGATTTTTTTTTACCACATACGGGGACATATTGAATAGAGATTAATGTCTCTATTCTTACCTGTTAACTCCATTTTCTACAGCGTACAAAACTCATCCAGACAAGATGATCACAACAATATTATCAAATTCTGTAAACAATAAATCAACTCTGATTTCATTTTTAATACAATCAAAAACGGAGACGCAAGACGACAAGTTGTATTTGAATGAAATAAGAGCGCGCGTCCGTTGTGATACATGGATGTGCACGCTGTTATAATATGTTGCTATTGACGACGGTCATTATAAGGAAGGAAATGCCACAGAATAGAATCTTACTTTAAAAAGTGCATAGAGCTGTTGTTTGTTGATTTTTGTTGTTTGTTGAGCTGTTGTTTGTTGTCATTTGTTGTTTGTTGATTCTCAAATATAAAACTTGTTGAAATGTTTTCAGTGTGAGCATCAGTTCTTTTTTAACACTTTCATCTTGTTTTAACAAAACCGTGATAATATTGATAATCACAATAATTTCGGTCACTATAATCGTGATTTGAAATTTTCATACCGTCCCATCCCTACTGTGGGTAAAACTAACCCCCCCACACTTTTGTCAAAAGAATTTAGAAAGTGACACACTTCCTGCTGCCAGTTGGTGGTGCTATAACTTTGACTCACAATAGTTGCATCCATCTGATCAGCCTCTTACCACGAACACACTGCTGAAGTTTTATCAAGAGCAGTTAATGTATGCAGAAGTTATAACACTTAGTGTTTCTCTTTTCTCGCCATAAATTTGTTTCCTTACCACGGTCAAACCGTTCGAGATATCAAAAATCCGTCCGCAATTTAGCATCCTCAATGTCTTGACTTCATGCACACCGCGTAAAACTTAGTGCACGAAAGTTGTTCGGCTCGATGAGATCTATATGTGTACCAAGTTTCATATTAATTCATGCAAGCGTGTTTGATATGGACCTAGTTTTCAAACCCCATTCCAGGGGTCGCTGTCGAGCCCCCCTGCCACGCCCGGGTACCAGCTTCAGCCCGGCCCTGATGGCCGCGGGTTCTGACCCGTGTGCTGAGTTTCAAGAGTTCGAGCACGTTAAGGGCCCCTAAAGTGCCCAAAATGTAGTAAAATAATAATAATAATAAAAATAATAATAATAATAAATAATCCTTAGGAAAACAATAGGGCCTTCGCCTTTTCAAGGCTTGGGCCCTAATAATAATAATAATAATAATCCTTAGGAAAACAATAGGGCCTTCGCCCTTTCAGGGCTTGGGCCCTAATAAATAATCCTAAGGAAAACAATAGGGCCTTCGCCTTTTCAAGGCTTGGGCCCTAATAATGTAGCCAAGTGGGATGAGTTTCACAAAATATGACACTAGACATAAATTGGTCTTGATTTCTTTAAGAGATGGTGTTGTGACCATAGACTGTAAAAGTATATGGACGTAGTGTCCATGACGTCACCCGTAGGTTTCTGAAGAGTGTTTTTGAAGCCTAAAGTGGGCGGAGTCGGCCGTCGCCATCTTGGCTGCGCGTCACTCCCGGATAAACGAAAATGGGCAAAAAGGCGGGTTTTGGGTGGAGTTGCCTGGATGCTGAAACTACGCCCGCCGAGCTCGACGTGATCGAGATTGCTCAGGCTAAGGAGCTAATGTGCTACTGGCCTCGCGCTAAAGTGACAGCTGACTTGAAGTAGACCTAAAGCCAATAGTTAAATTTCATATTTGTGCCCTTCGAAATACTATAATAGTTAAAAGACATAACTAAACGTGAGACTATGTGTACTGTGATGCATTTATATTCTGCAAGATAAAAATGTATTATCATGCAGTAACTTACAATATTTGCTCTGAGCGTGTGTGTGACAGTGATTCATGTGCATGTCAGTCAGCGCGGCATCGCACGTCAAGTTCATAGAGAGCTTTATTCAGTCCATTTTAAATTCTGATATATTACCTAAGAAGTTCAAGTAAATGCACTAGAAATCCACGCTCATTTAAGGGACGGAGAGAAAGCACTGACACCTGCAGGATTTCATCTGACGGTACTTTTTATTTAACACTAAACAGTTAAAATAATCTGTTCCGTAAGAGCAACGGTACTGCAGAACGAGTGTGGCATCTATATCTGACGTTTTTAAAACTGAACTCCAAAAAGCAATGAAATTGTCAGACATCCATGAGTGCATGTTCACAGCTGAAAAACAGCGCTGGTTGTTCTTTCGATTCCTCGACAACGACGGAATCCAACGGCGTGGGCAAAGGTATAAGGCGTGTATTAAAGTTTATGAAATAATCCCCAAAAAAGTATAAACACGGCAGAGATGGCAAGTTCAGCAGCTAGAATCAGCTGAGGTGACGTGATGGCTAACAAAGAGCAGACAAACGGCTAGTGACAGCAGCGGCAATCCACCTGTCACTCAAGTGGCCACTTGATTATGCAGCATTTTAAGGCTAAATATTATTTAAACGGATGAGTTATAAATAAATGCACCCCCTCACAGTTGTTATGAAGGGCAAAATTAGCTATATAGACCAAAACCACTTTTTGCACCAGCCTGTAAACATATTTTTTTTCTGCTGTAAAGTTGGGCATATTAACATGGGGGAGATACAAATTTGACTCACTTTTGCAGCCAGCCGATGAATTGCAGTTTAATTCACTTCCTTGTTGGTTTTGAGATAGACCGGGAGGTCGCCGCTTGGTTGCGACACTCGCTTTATGGCATTGCCTCATGTAATGTGTATGCAGTAGTTTCAGCGAAGAGAGTAATTGCACGCGAGAGCTCCTGGTCTTGGTCATATACACCTATTTAAGGTTTGGTGAGGTATACATTCTCATACCAGTTTACAAAATGTTTTAATGTTATATTTGCGTATTACATATGTGTGTTCAATGGGAAATGTTTTATAGATCGTCTTTTAAGGACGCCTGGGAGTGTATGTGTGAGCTGGTTTGATCATGCGTGGGACACGTGAAAAGACTGGGTAGTCCCATGTGTTGTAATAAATGTTAATTCAATTTTGTCCGCCTTATTTAAAGCCCAGTGTTTGTGAATGATTAAATTAAATGTGCATGTTAAAAACAGCGGATTCTTAAAACATTTAAAGGAGCCGTATGTAAGAAATTTATTTCAATTAATCATAAAATGGCCCTGATATGTCACTAGACATTAAGAATTCATGTTCATTTCAAATACTTATATCACTGACAACAGTAGTCCGGCCAGGATATTGTCATTTAAAAAGTGAAGTTGCAGCCCTCAACTGATGTTGATGTTGTCATGTTGTGTTTTGGTCTGATGCGCCACCCTCCACCTATCTACCAATCACCAAGTCAGTAGTGTTGCGGCATCCGGGTTGCCAGCTCTGCTCTAGTTACACAGCTGCAGCTACAAACGTGTAAAAATCGGATAAAAAAAATGTCTAATGTTGCGAAATAAAAAAAAACCTTGTTATGAATCCGAAATACTTCGTGACAAAGTCCGAAATAAAACAAGGATCTGAATAGGAGATGCCTTTGAAAGATGGAGACGGCTGAAAACGGAGAAGAATTTGAAGACAGACGCCAACGTTGCTAATTTTCTCCTGGACAGGTAAGATTCATCTATGTATTCAACTTGTACTTGATGTAAATGGACATTTCAAATATTCATGACAGTCGAACCAAGTTATGCATGTTCATGCAAAGTAACGTTACGTTAGCTCATATGGAGGAGGTGGGTCATCGACTTAAAAAGGTAAGGAATTGTTTGGGTAATAAAAACGGCGAGTCGTCATTGCTAACATTAGCAATGCATTATCAGAGCCCGTTTCTCTGTCATTATGCTGAGACGCTGAGGAAAACAACATTAGCACGCCCATTATGGCAATGTGAAACGTAATTGAGACAGTAGCCTAACGTTACCTCGGTAAAAATGATTCCTCATTCGTTCTTCGCGTATATTGTGGACTACACATGCTGCAAGTTGACATGTATATAAAATAAAATAAATTACCAAAATAAATCGGCAGCATTTCTCGGCCATCGGCCGACCCGGATTTCAAAAGATCGGCATCGGCTTGAAAAAAACCATACATTCATTATTTTTTTATTAGGCTAGTTTTAATCATTTTTATTGAATGGGAACCGGAACCGGAATTGTTTGGCGGAACCAAAAAATTTCTTACGATTCCCAACCCTATACCTGTTTGACATAAAAATACACTGTCTTTATGTTGTTTCTATATTAATTCGGAGATTAACTGTGAAATTATTACATGATCAAATATATTAAAAACGCAAGTTTTTTTTTAATGGTAAACAAAACAGAAAAAAAATTGTGATTAATCTAGTTAATTTTTGCGATAAAATCGATAAAAATAAAACAGAAACATGAATAAGTTAATTTATACAGTGAAGACTATATGCAGTGTTATTTTACATATGATTATTCAATGTCTGACTCTGAACCTGAATACAGTTAGATTTACCTGAAAAAAAAATGTAATTTATATCTTTGTTCTATTGTATTTATTAGGGATGAGCGAGTACAGCATTATCTGTATCTGTAAACCATATGAATTATCTGTATCTGTACTCGGACTGGGCGGGGCCTAACCCGGAAGTGGGCGGGATTTAACCCGGAAGTGGGTCGGGTTGTCTTGAAATGGGCGGGTCTTTAACCGGTATGTTATTTTAAGCATGCAATTGATATGGGTTGTTCAGAAATTGTTATTTATTGCTGATTAGAAAACAATTTACTCATTATTCTGTATCACTGATCATGAGAGAGGGGAGGGGGGTGTTTGTGTTTTTGTGTGTGTAGCAGCTTAATTTGTAATATTATTTATAACACAACTACCTTTATTTTATTTATAAAATACAAGAAGAAAGTGTCACTCAGTGCGTGAAGTAAAAAAACGGTTTAAAGAAGGTTTAAAGAAAAAAAAAACTCAGATGACCGGCAGAGAGAGAGAGAGTGTGTGTGTGTAACTAGCTAATTAATTTGTAATATAGTTTTATACCACTACTTCCTATATTTTTTTAATTAAATACAGCAAAAAGTGTCAGACACTGCTGACGGTTTAAAAAAGAAGAAAAAAACTCCGACAGGCAGAGACGCAACGCGAGTCGCATTCTACCAAGCACTGACCACGTCTGAACAAACCCCACGTTTACCAGAACTCTACTGGTTAATAAGTAAGTGTACTACAAACTAGAGCTTAGATCGGGCCCAAAAAATCAAGCCCGACCCGACCCGAGCCCGTGCACGTTGTGTCCGAGCCCGGCCCGGCCCGACACATTAACTGTAATTATGAGCCCGAGCCCGATTTAAACCCGACCATTTTTAATACGTGGGCCGTTATAACCAGGGGCGACGCCAGATCCTTTTTTTTTAACGCAGGTGCTAGACCATTGACAGTGGAGAGCTGCGCAATTTTACAGTATATATATTATATAAATACTATTAAGAAATGTACAAAAATTGGCTACTTAATATTTAATATTCAATTAGCCTATTTTAATTATCACAATGAAAGTTTTAATTTTATTAAATTAAACAACCACAACATTCAGCATTCAATCAAATAGGCCTATTCTTACAGATTCATTATTATTAATAATGTTATTTCGACATATGTGTGCGACGCGTGCAACAAGCAAGATGTGCATTTGTAAATTCGGTGACCAGCGTGCCGAGAATTGATTTAATTTATGATGAGATGCTCCAGTTCACAGGCTATGGTGACCGCGGCTCGCCGGCGCCTTCATGTCATGATTATATTGTCTGCTATATTTGCTTCTTATAGAATACAGGTAATTGGTTTATGAAAAATGTATTAAAATTAAGATACAATTTATACAAAACGAAATTCACTTTAAAGAAAGGCTTTCTACAAAACAAAACATAATTAAGTGGTCAAAATCATGCCTGAACCACTCCATGTCTCCCGATATTGCGCATCCTCCTATCTACTCGGTTCACTTTCATTATCAACATAGATGGAAAAAAATAACATTATAATGTTTTAATATGCAACTAAATGCGTCCTCCTATACACAGACTCTCTATTTGTACAAATTGCTACACATTCATTTAATTCTGAATTTTGCACACTTAAGTTGAAAGGCATGTTGCCTTTATTGCGTGCATTTATTAATTATTATCTTTATGAATAATGTAACAAGGACGAAGCATGTAAACTGCGTTGTTTATTTATTCAGAATCGAATGGATCGCAAATGGATCCGAATGAAGAAACGTAAAAAAAAAAATTAAAAAAAGAAAGAAAACCTCGGCCTCAGCGGTAAGCTTGGAGAAGTAACAAAAGAGGACATTGGAGGCTGACTATCATCCTTTCTGTCATGGCAAGCCTGCTTCATGTGTCTGCTCATCGTCGAAGTCCCCGTTTTTTTGCTGTCACGCGAGCAGCGCGCCGCACTTGCACTCAACAAAGCCAACACATATGTTGTCACTGCCCACGACTAATTTAAAATATTTCCATACCTCCGACTTTCCTTCATACTTGCTCAAAGTTAATTCTCCTGTTTTCTTTTTTTCCTTTACTTCTTCAAGCTCCATGTTGCACTTAAGCTACACAATACAGTGTGCGTGCGTGCGTGCGAGTGGAGGAGACGCTGCGCGTGACACGTGACGTGCTTGATCAAGGGCCCGACCCGACCCGAGCATAGTGGTGGGAAATATCATAGTGGCTCGGGCTCGGGTAGAGAATCTAAGCTCTACTACAAACCGAAGTAAAAAACAAACCTGAAGCTGAAGAAACCCTAAACGTTAACGGAAAAAAGACCCGCGAACCTGAGTGACTGAGGGAGAGAAAGAGAGAGAGTGTGTTCTGTGTGTGAGTGTGCAGAGCGGGACACAGCAGCACAATAAATCAAATCTGTATGCGTGTAGGGGAGGGGCGCTGTGACTAGTCTATAACAGAACGCAGACACAGTCAGCTACCCAACCCAATGAGGATTTTTATTCAATCCGAGCACAGATATTGACTCGTATTACTCGTATTATACTCGTACTCGGCAAAAGTGCTTTATCCGTACCGGATACTCGTTTCAGCCGAGTATCCGGCTCAACTCTAGTATTTATCTATGCTTGTAATTTGTGTATTATTTTCTATGCAGATTTACTTCATTACAAAATCACCCCTATCATTCTAGAATGATTCATTCTTTCCAAATAGAGCTATTCAAGTCATCTGGTGAAATTGTTCATATCGCAGGAAAATAAAATAACGCAATGTATTTTTTTCCTAATATCGTGCAGCCCTAGAGACAATCAACACACACACCTTCAGATTCACTCTTTCAGCTGAAGGATGCATGAGAAAAGACACATTAATTACCGTCCTCCCTAACAGTAGGCCTAACTGCTATTCATAATACACAGGTCACAGATATGGCTATAAACATACATTAACATCAAAAATAAAGCTAAACCCATTTAAACGAAATTTCCACAGACCAAAATGATATGTGGAGTTTATTATTTTATTTTTTAAACGCACTTTAAGCAAACAAAGTAGAGACAAAGCAACTCGTAATCTGAAAACAGGCATAAGGTAAGGCAGCAAACTTACATAAATCAGTCCACAATAGAAACAGTCCAGGGTAGGCAGCAAAGAATCACGGAGAGAATAAACAGTCCAAGAGTAATCCACGGGAAGACAAAACCACAGGAAGAAACGCTCAGAGATGAGGATCTTCTTCTTCATCTGTGTTTTTTTATTGGCAGTTTGCAAACAAAGTGCATTACCGCCATCTTCTGGATTCAGGTGTAAACTCATTGGGATGTCATTTTATATGTTACTAAACAACAAATAAATAAAATAAAAATAATAAAACCTAAGTTTCTTTCATTATGAGTTTCTTTCATAAAGATCATAACATCATTAATTATAAATTGTATGCCAGGCAAACTCAATAGTTTTTTTTTAACTCAATCCATTTTCTGTTGCCTTCGAGTAGCAACAATTCACACTAAAATTTTTGCGAAAAAAGGAAGATTGGAAATGGGATGAAAATGATTTAGGTTGTCAACGTTTGTGTTAATTGTGTTGTGTTGTGTTGTTTTAAATGTTGCCGGCACCACACCAGTGCAGAGAGAACCATTTATAATACTCAGTACAGCAGGACATAAAATAGCAAAACATGATTGGAACAGACAAGTTGGTACAGGATCAACTATGGAAGTGGCAGTTTTCATTTTTGAAACCTCATTACAAAGAGAATGAGAGTCCAATAGGGAAAAATTTGAGAGAAGGATACCGGAAAATTCAGAAGTGATTGAGGGAGGAAGAGATGAAAGAAGAGCAGAGATAATAAAATTACGAATGTTATCAATCTTGGAGCTGGAAAAATGAAACGCAGAGGTGTGTATGTTGAAGCTGGAACAGTTGAATAACTGTTACATTTGAGTAGTTTGTTAATAGAATTAAACAATTGTCTTGGGTTAATCTTATTGTTGTCAATTATCTGTGCAAAATAAGCAGACCTTGCTGATGCAATTTGGATCCTATATTCAAGTAATTGTTCCTTCCAGGCCCGGTGAAAGGCAGTCAAGCCAGACACACGCCACCTACGCTCCATTGTACGATACAACGCCTTCATAGCACACAGATTCTCATTATACCAGGGAGAAGAACGACCGAAGGAAACCAGCCGTGATTTCAAAGGTGCAAATAATTCCAGGCCAGACGAGAGAACGTCTTGGTTGTTTATGCAACCCACCGTTCCCTGAAGGAGGGAACGGAGGACGTAGTCCCCTTGCCACTACCGCTGGACCACCGCTGACTCCGGGTTACGCTCGGCTCCTCAGCGAAAAAAACAACTAGTGCGTGCATCCACTTCCGTATTTATCCAGCTCCACATACTTATTATATAGAGAATGCAAACTTTCTAAATCTCCTGTGTGGATGCCCTCTGTGACCTTGTCCAGTTTCTGCATGAGCTGCTTGTCCAGGACAACCTTTTGGAGACTCTCAAAGGCTGTGGACCCAGAACGAAGCCATGGGCGCCTGCTCAGCTCTTCAGGAGTATAGGGATGGTGCTCACATCTGATTATGGTCTCAACTGTCACCCACTCATGCACATTTGTAATGTGGTGTAGCAGAGAGGTCCACTACTCCTTCAGTCTGATTTTATCTCCCCCACAGGTGGAGACTGAGTACCACAGGTGGTTGGTGATCATCCGGATCCAGTGGCTGCGTTCGGAATCGCATACTCAATGAGTAGGTACTTAATTTCAGTGAGTACTTACTTAACGAGCGCTAAAAGAGTAGGTACTTTATAGCCAAATCTCGTTGAGTATGAATGCGTTCCGGACATCATCCACCATGTTGACGTTATCATGTGACCTACGACGCGTTATCACAAGCGCAACAACTTAAAGATGAACGACACGTTTAATTCATCTATCTGTAAATATCTTGATATTGATGAAACTTGCTCATTTTGTGGTATTGTTGAAGAAACAGCTGCCAATTTATTTTGTGAATACATTTAGGGTTGATTTAAGTTGTTATATTTTAAACCCTACTAATGTGACCAACAGTTTTATCCTTATGACGATATTTTTTTTAAGAAACCCCAAAATCGTCATCTCTTGAATATGTTGTTAATTTCTTTATTTTATACCCATAACGTTTCTCCTTTAAGTTTTCCTCTTTTCTTGATGAATTTACCTCTCGTTTCATCCCTCAGACTTATAACATCAAAACAATTTTTAATGTATTATGAAGAACTATTTAAAGATATTTAGCCTTGTTATTGTTATTTTTTCCTGTGTATAAATATCATATTATGATGTACACAAACCAATGATCTTTGTTTTCTGTTTTGTCATTATGATTGTTCATTGTTAGATACAACTATGGTATCTTTCCATGATCTTTATGTAATAAGTTTATAAGTTTAAATTATATGAGCGACAGATGCACTAACACTTCATAACATCAGTAACTCGACAGCACAACCTAGAACAGTTTTCCTCGGCGTTTGTAATGTCTGCACAAGGAGACGTGCAGCTGCTCGGAGATCTCTCCTTTGGAGAAAACTGTTGACTTTATACTAGGAAATTGTAAGTATCGCTCCTCAGAATGAATTGCATTGTTAGCCCACCCAAAACTTAAACAAAATAATATTAAATCCTGACCAATACTTAATTATAGGCCTACTACTTTTTTATATACTAAAAATTATACAACTTAATAAAACAAGCAAAATATATTTTTTGTCATATGAGTTATTCGTGAATACACGCGTGAACATCTCAACTGTCAGTCAAGCAATGAATTAATGCATACATTAAATAATTATATTTTATATACTGACAACAATCGAAACATGTATAAATGAGTAAAAGAACATATAAAAGTAACCATCACACAATAAACAAATGCATATACAATTCAACAACACATGAAACAAAGCTTTATTCAAATAAGCATGTATTTACAGGCGCTGAAGCCCACATCCTACTGCCATCTCAACACAGCGGTTCCCATTCTGCGGCTTTACTCTGATGAATTCACCAGAGGTGACCGTGCCTTCGTGCCGGAGCTTGTTGCTGCGCTGCGCTTCACAATCTGAGGCAATAAGGTCAGATGGAGAGATGGAGGGACACATATGGCACCGTTTCCAGGATTCAGCTCTGGGCTCCTCATCCTCAGTGCTCACACCAGTCTGAATAAAAACATGTTTTGTTACTTTATAGATTTGTTTATTTACAGCACATTTGTCTAATGTCAACAGTGTTGACAACAGTGAATTAACGTTATCCTAATAATGCCACACATACATCACTCAGATGTCTTTTTCATGTTGTGATGTGCTCATCTGCAATATGCCAATACTTACAATATTTTCCTTTCAGATGTAAATAGACATTTTAAATAAGCGTGTTTAAGATGTATATGGTTATGTAAATCCACTTTAGAGACGTGTGCTTAGAGCTCCCCTGTTAGCTACCTATACAAAACATGTTTTTACAGCAAAATCACAACTAACTAACTACTTTACACCTTCAACACTTAAAACGTTTACTCTATAGTAGTTTAACACATAAGGAACCGCGTTTACTCACATTTGAAAACCCCCGGCATCGCTGATCTCCATAATGTTTGATAATGACGTATGCTCTCGCGTGGCCTCCTGGGATAGATGAGTACAAGCTGAAAAACACTCAAATGTCTGGGCGAAAGCAGGAGATCATCCGGGAACTTCTCGCCTACTCTTTTAGGAATACTGATGTTTCGAACGTACTGCTTCCCCCACGTACTGTTTTCGCCTACTATATAGTAGGAAAGTAGGCATATTCGAACGCACTATCGTCCAAATCTCGCGATAATTAGTACGTCAACCAGGTAATTCTCGCCTACTCTTTTATGAATACTGAGGATTGAACGTACTTTTTCGCTCGCCTACTCTTTTCGCCTACTATATAGTAGGGAAGTATGCGATTCCGAACGCAGCCACTCACTCAGGGCAGCATTGTTGCATTTCAACAACCTCTTTTTCACATTCTTCACAATGTGCCACAGATCATGTAATAGTCACCTATTCTGCCTTCATGTGCAGCTTTTAATGTGTGGGTAAACAAACATAATTGTGTGTATTGGTTTTTCCTTCACATGTAAGAAAAAAAGAACTGTTAAATCAGATGCCTATGGTGTAATCACGGATTGTTATAAGGATTTTCCTTTTATGTGTTTGTTTTTCCCTTATTGTTTTTGCCACTGGATAAGTTTTAAAAGGAGAGTGGGAAGTGACGTGGAAGGAGAGCGCTCTGGAGTGTAACGGGGAAGCGGTCGTGTTTTAGCGGGCTCGGTGTAATGTTTGCCAGAGGAACTCAACCAAGGGACAAAAACTCTTCTTTGATGGATTATATGCAGCCATTTTCCCTGGACTTACTACAACATCCCATCGGCTAAACAGACTGTGGCGAGGTTGCGTAAGTTAATTGTGGACTATTACCAACTGCGGCGTCTCGCCACGCTGCACTCAGTTTTTCTTTTTGTTTTGTTTCTTTTTTCTTCTCGTTACCGAGGAGGACACCTAATTTAAACCGGACTCTTTAAGTTGTTTGAATGAACATTTAATCTGCTGGGACATTGGGGTTTTGAGGGTTAATTGTGTGGGGAAGATTGTGACAAGGTTTGCAACATGTTGTTTGATGTGTCGGAGTGCGGCCGAGCTTCCAATATCTGTGTATTGCCCGACGCAGTATAAACCTGGTGTATCTTTAAATATACGTTGCCTAACCTATCAATATGGTCTTTTTCGTTAAGGTATAATTATTTTGAGTGTATTTAAGTACTGATTGATGTTGTGTACGGTTTACGTAGGGGTTGATTAACGAAAGTAAGCAAGCTGTTGGCCGTATTCACCCCCAGCAGGTATCAGATCCACCCGTTACCTTATGATTTGCGTGATGTATTATTCCCTTGTTTTTTTTAGCGTAAGGGAATTGTTACAGAGTGGTGGCCCGTATACGGGGATCTGGATTAATTAGTTTTCGGACTGTTATTAATGTATACCTGGTTGTCCTACTGTAAAATAGTGTAAGTAGTTGACTCTGGATTTTTATTACAAATTCCTTTGGTATTTACTGTGAAGAAAAGAAAATAATAACAAGGAAACACACACAGGTGTTGAGAATTCTGTTTTCCTGTCGAATGAAATGTTAGGCAGTGTAAAAAAAGAGTTATATGGCTTACTAAGGTTACGCAATCTATAGCCTATATATATATATTAGGGATGCACCGATACCACTTTTTAAGGATCGAGTAGGAGTACCGATATTTTTTTCCTGGTACTCGCCGATACCGATGCCTGTTGTACTGGGGGGGGGTCTCGTTTTATGTGGCAATTTTCTAAGAACAACACAATGAGACTAATGAACATATCAGCATCTTTATTTTCAACAACCTAAATAAACTTATGTTTAAAAATAAATCATTCTTATGTGCTTATCACAAATTTTCAAAGCCCAAATTTCACAGTATCCAATAATCTCCAAAGAGCAAAACCAAGGACATAATGAATGTAATTTTTACCTGCCTGTCACAAAGTTGTCAAAGTGCTAAAGAAATCACAGACAACAAGGCAATCAAAGTTGTCCTAAAGTGCCAAAGAAATCACAGAACAAATGTTTATAACATAACACTGAGTAACAATGTAATCACAGCCGAAAGCATGGTCCGAAATTAACTTTTTGGCTCACCTGCCACGGGGACTGGTAGATGAAAAAATCCACCAGCCAAGCATATTTTTTACCGGCCAAAATAATAAACAGCCTTTTTGTGTCACATATACATTAATTTATATATAGGCTATATTAAAACATTTTTGTCATATTTCTGGTCTATTATTTTCCATTTTTACTTTTATTTACACACATATTACACAATTTACACACATTAAAATAATATTTTTGTGGTGGTGCCTATATGAACATAGTTCTGTACATATTAAATGTATTAATTGTATATTTAATAAAATATATGCAATAATAATATATTATAATTATTTCAAAAAAATATTTAGTTTTACTCTGCCTATTTTTTTTTACTCCATTTACTCTGACTGATCCGATCAGTAACTGAAGGACTGGAAATATCAGTTTTAAAATGAAATTAAAATGAATCGGTTCAAATGAGTCATTAGTTCGGGAATTGGACGTGTCAATGTCATTATCGGATGTGTTCGCGTTGTGTGATTATCCTGGCAGCTAGGACATCCCACAAGATTTGTGTCAACACAGAAAACATTTAATCACTGGATAGGTTTTTCCGTTTATTTAAAGTGTGGTTTATGTCAGCTGAATGTGCAGAAGGTATTTTAGCACAATTCACACCCAGCGGTAATTCAGGAAAAAATATATCCGAATGCTCCACATGAAACTATGGTCTTCCGACCTTTTACCATCGTGTCGATTTATTTTGATTAATATGTGACAACGAGAGAGAGCAAGACAGCACTAAGAGAGAGTGCTCGTGCTTCAGTTGCGCCCTGTCACACGCACTACTGTCGTCTACATTACTCGCAGATCAAATAAGACTATGGTGGGACAAAAAATTCGCTTTGGAGCAGGAGCATCGATAAGAGGACTCGTTAACGTTAAGTCGTTACATTACTATTTTGGTATGAACATTCACCCGCCAGTGGGGCGGATAGCCTTTTGAGATTTACTTGCCAAACAGAAAATCTACCCGCATTTGGCGCTTGGCGGGTGTTAATTTCGGACCCTGGCCGAAAGTGTAAAGTGAAATATTAGACTGTACTATTAAATCTACCAACACTATAACTGCAGGAAGAGTGTTCATAAGAATTAAGAAATATAAGCTAAGGATATACGTGAGGTCACATGTCACGTGAGGTATCGGTCTTTGGTATCGGGGTATTTTTACGAGTACGAGTACAAGTACATGAGCTTGGTATCGGCTCGGTATCGGTGCATCCCTAATATATATATATATATATATATATATATATATTCAGTCAACAGTACATTGCACATTCACTCAAGGCACATTAATACATTACCTTCATCTATTGATATGAGTAGGTCACATCCTAAGCTTCATTACGTTATTTACACCCTTTTGTTGGCTTAGTTGTTCATTCCATTAATGGCTGCCCTAAGCCAGTAGGGGACTGACGTGGTGAGTGATATGCACCAAAAGGAGGAAACTTCTCTTATAGACTGGGAACCAGTAAACAACCTTCCTGAGGAAGATGACCCATACCGTCACATCACCACTAGACATAACCAAAGTGGCGTCACAGAAATAACCACCTTGTTGGACTCTTTATATTTAGATTCACCGGGAGAACAACAACAACCACTGCGTGATGAGGATGAGGATGCTGAAGGAGTATCGATGGTGGAACAGATACAGGAACTTCAGTTAAAGGTGGATACCTTGGAAAACCAACTCAAAGACTCAATTGATAGCACACTCAATAGGGAGGAGGGGCTCAGAGCAGCTATTGACACCATGGTTAAGGAGGCTAAAGAGTATGTCGACAGTAAACTGCAGAGATTTGATCAGGTGGTGGTGGATTGCTTAAAGCGAAGAGATAAGCAGTGGGGTGAAGAACTGGAAAAGACTCGCAACAAAAGTCGGTCCTCTTGGAGGCCAGCTAGTTTCTCCACACCTGCCGTGTTATCATCTGCTAATCGGCATATGTCTGAAAGGGATGTCACCCTGCCATCGTCGGGGGCAGCCATGGCCAAACCCCCTATTAGAATGGAGTTTCCTCAGTTCGGGGAGTCGAGGGGTTCTACCGATGTCACTGATTTTATTGAGCAGTGTGAAAACTTTCTCACCCTCAGGCCACTGAGTGACATTGAGCTCATAGGCACCCTCAATGCCGTTCTAAAAGGTCCCGCACGGAGCTGGTGGTTGGCTGCTCGTGGCAAGATTGCCAACTGGGAAGAATTCAAAAGAGCTTTCCTTGAGGCTTTCTTGCCCACTGACTACCAGACGGAGATTGAGGATCAGCTCCGCTCACAGGTGCAGTCACCCACCCAGTGCCTTCGGGATTTTGCCTACGATCATCGAGCACTCTGTCTGAAGTGGAGACCAGATATGGAGGAAAACGAGATTGTGCGGCGCATCCTCAGTGCATGTAACCCAAGGTTGGCCAGTGGACTGCGGGGCATTGTGTCTACCGTGGACCAGGTGGTCAAGGTGGGGTCCCTTATTGAGAAGGATTGGAGTAACTCTAAGGATTATTGGAGTCGTGTACAGCAGTCCCACCCTTCAGACCGCTCTTCTAAAAGATCTAGAAAAAAACCTGAACACGGTCAAGGCCGGGGACATAGTGCGGATGTGGCCACCGTTTTCGGTATTCCAACTCTCCTGGTGGTGCCAATAACCATCCGAGGCTCCAGTGGAGATGCTGTCCTTGATTCAGGGTGTACGTACTCCTTGATGAGTAAAACCCTGTGGAACAACATAAAGAAGGCAGGTGAATCACTGAGTGCGAGTGAAATTCCAAAGTTTATTATGGCAAATGGGCAAGAGAGTAAAGCTATAGGAAGGACCACTCTGCTCCTCTCCCTTCATGATGCCCACGTAACAGTCAGCATACATGTACTCAGTGATGATCAACTTTGCATGCCTTTGCTGCTGGGCTTAGATTTTATGTGTGCAAGCCAAATTGTCCTGAAGCCCCATCTGAGGAAATATGTGATGTCAGGGGGCAAAGAGTATCGGTTTTTGCCCAAGGGGCGTGAAGCACTGCGGTGGGGACATACAGAGCCTATAATTAACTTCTACATGGCAGTGATGGATGATGCTAGTGGTTAACTTCCTCCCGTTCCTTTTTTGGATGCACAGCCTGAGCTGGTTAGACCACTGCTGCAGAAGTGGTCCACAGTTTGGACAGTCGCTACCGGTGCTACGGACGTGATAAAACATAAGATCTTGACTACAGACGAGCTGCCAGTGCGGAGGAGAGCGTACAGAGTGTCCCCACAAAAGCAAGCCGTTATTGAGGAACAGGTGAAGAAAATGCTTAAAAATGGGGTCATAGAGCCATCCACTTCTCCTTGGGCCTCTCCAGTGGTTTTGACGCCTAAGAAGGATGGAACTCCCCGTTTTTGTGTCGACTTCAGGGGACTTAATGCTAAAACACACCATGATGCTTACCCAATGCCACTGGTTCATGAAATTTTAGAGTCCATGCATGGAGCACAGTATTTTAGTTCACTTGACCTTCAGAGTGGGTACTGGCAGGTGGCCATGGATGAGGAAAGCAAACAAAAAACAGCCATGATCACACATCTAGGCTTGTTCCAATTTAAGGTCATGCCGTTTGGCCTGAGGAATGCCGGTGCCACTTTCCAGCGGTTGATGGAAGGCGTATTGGGTGAATTGAAGGGAAGAACCTGTTTTGTATACATAGATGACATTATTGTTTTTTCCAGGTCTCAGGAGCAACATCTGGATGACCTGGAGGCAGTGTTTAAAAAACTTAATCAGGCCCATCTAACTCTCAATGTTGCAAAATGCCACCTCCTGCAAACTCAACTCACCTTCCTAGGACATGTGGTCTCAGGAAAAGGGGTGGAGATGGAAACAGCAAAGGTGAAAGCAATTACTGCGTACCCAGCACCAACAGATCTGAAGAGTCTCCAGAGATTCCTGGGCTTGGTGGGCTGGTATCATAAGTTCATCCCTCGGCTGGCAGATATTGTTGCCCCTCTTAATAACCTCAAGAAAAAAGGGGTCAAATGGAAGTGGAATGCGCAGTGTCAGGCCGCCTTTGATCACCTTAAAGGGCTGTTGCAGTCCCCACTAGTTCTGGCTCAGCCAGAGCCACACTCTGGCTTTCAGGTGCACTGTGACTCCAGTGATGTGGGTTTGGGGGCTGTTTTGATGCAGACAATCGAGGGTGAAGACAGAGCCATCGCGTTTGCTTCAAGAGGTCTCCAGGGGGCTGAATTGAGGTATTCCACCTCAGAAAAGGAGTGTCTGGCTGTCGTGTGGGCAGTGGAAAAGTGGCGTCATTACCTTGAAGGAGAAGCATTTGACGTTTACACAGACCACAGTGCACTAGCTTGGGCATTTAACTGTCCCAAAACGTCATCACGGCTCACCAGATGGACTTTGCGGTTACAGGCATTCACCTTCCGGGTGCATTATAAAAAAGGATGTTGTAATGTAGTACCGGATGCTTTGTCCCGAGCCCATTTTCCACAGGACGGGAGGGTATGTGTGGCAGTCGCAAAGTCTTACTGGTCTGATTTACCCAAGTCGCTTCAGGACATCGAAAAAGATCAGCAGACAGACAGCTTATGCCAAGAGCTTGGTCACACCACCTGCCAGCACTCACCTGGACGTCTTCATTATCAACAACAGCAGGGGGTGTTGTACCGGGGTGTACCGTCTAAGTATGGTGGATTCAATTACTAGTTGGTTGTTCCCGCAAGGTTAATTCCAGAGTTCCTGACTTACTTCCACGACAGTCCGTTTGGTGGTCATCTGGGAAGGATGAAGACTCTTCTGAAGATTCTGGAGGTAGCATGGTGGCCAACAGTTCGCAAGGATGTTTGAAGCCATGTCCGAGCTTGCCATATTTGTCAACAGTACAAGGGATCAAATGACAAGCCAGCGGGCCTCCTCCAATCTACAGAAGTCAAAGCACCAGGGGAGATGATAGGAGTGGACTTCATGGGGCCATTCCCACTCAGCAAAGCCCGGAATTCGGTTCTAATGGTGGTTGTTGACTATTTCAGTAAATGGGTGGAACTGTTTGCGTTGAAGGATGCCAAGACTCCAAAGGTCTGCCAGATCCTGAAGAATGACATCTTTACACGCTGGGGGGTACCTGCCTTCCTCGTATCCGACCGGGGGCCCCAATTCACTAGTCACTTATTATCCAGCCTGTGTGAATCCTGGGGTGTTACCCAAAAGCTCGCGACAGCATACCATCCCCAGACGAATCTTACGGAGAGGGTCAATAGGACATTAAAGACTATGATCGCCTCCTTTGTCGGGGAACATCACCAGGACTGGGATCGGTGGCTGTCTGAGTTCCGGTTGGCTATCAACACAGCCGTGCATGAGACCACTGGCGTGTCCCCTGCTGCTCTGGCTTTGGGTCGTAACCTTAAAGGTCCATTAGAGCGTCTTATTCACAAGTCTCCTGCACCCAGCACAGCTGCATACCACACACTACACTCACATGCACTACTACTGAAGGAGGTTGAAAGACATGTTGGAGTGGCAAAAGCCAGACAAGCCAGGTACTATAATGCACGACGCAAAGATGTACACTTTGCAGTTGGGGATCTGGTCTGGGTTAGGTCACACCCGCTGTCTAAAGCCTCAGCCAAATTCTCTGCCAAGTTTGCACCAAAATGGTCAGGGCCTGTTAGGGTAGAGAAAAAACTAGGTCCTGTAAACTACCGTGTTTGTTGGCTAACTGATAAATTGAGGGTGGACAATGTAAATGTGGTAGACTTGAAACCATTCTATGGTCCTAATAAGCCTCTGGCTGGGGGGGGGGGGGGGGGTGTAATAGTCACCTATTCTGCCTTCATGTGCAGCTTTTAATGTGTGGGTAAACAAACATAATTGTGTGTATTGGTTTTTCCTTCACATGTAAGAAAAAAAAGAACTGTTAAATCAGATGCCTATGGTGTAATCACGGATTGTTATAAGGATTTTCCCTTATTGTTTTTGCCACTGAATAAGTTTTAAAAGGAGAGTGGGAAGTGACGTGGAAGGAGAGCGCTCTGGAGTGTAACGGGGAAGCGGTCGTGTTTTAGCGGGCTCGGTGTAATGTTTGCCAGAGGAACTCAACCAAGGGACAAAAACTCTTCTTTGATGGATTATATGCAGCCATTTTTCCTGGACTTACTACAACATCCCATCGGCTAAACAGACTGTGGCGAGGTTGCGTAAGTTAATTGTGGACTATTACCAACTGCGGCGTCTCGCCACGCTGCACTCAGTTTTTCTTTTTGTTTTGTTTCTTTTTTCTTCTCGTTACCGAGGAGGACACCTAATTTAAACCGGACTCTTTAAGTTGTTTGAATGAACATTTAATCTGCTGGGACATTGGGGTTTTGAGGGTTAATTGTGTGGGGAAGATTGTGACAAGGTTTGCAACATGTTGTTTGATGTGTCGGAGTGCGGCCGAGCCTCCAATATCTGTGTATTGCCCGACACAGTATAAACCTGGTGTATCTTTAAATATACGTTGCCTAACCTATCAATATGGTCTTTTTCGTTAAGGTATAATTATTTTGAGTGTATTTAAGTACTGATTGATGTTGTGTACGGTTTACGTAGGGGTTGATTAACGAAAGTAAGCAAGCTGTTGGCCGTATTCACCCCCAGCAGGTATCAGATCCACCCGTTACCTTATGATTTGCGTGATGTATTATTCCCTTGTTTTTTTTACCGTAAGGGAATTGTTACAATCATATTCATGGTTAATTGAATGGTGTTTCTCTCTTAATACCTTTTGCACAGATGGGTGGCAGTCAGTGGCCAGCACAGAGATGGAGACTCCGTGGTCCGCAAGATTGGCAAGACATCTCTCCATACCCTCTACCTCAAGCCAGTAGCTGTTCTTCACCTCAGTCACTCGCACAGTCTCCTGAGCCACCACCATCTTGGATTCTGTGTCAAGCAGAGAATAGGATCCAAAGGTTGCATTGTAACCTGGGCTATCATAGCGTGTATCCCCTGAGACTATGAGGGGTTTATCACTCAAAGCACTCATGATGCTCTCATTGTGACATCTGATAAAGTAGTACGGCAAAACAAATTATTTTCGTGAGTTAGCACCTGACGCTGATGCAGTTCCAATAGTCAGTGAATGGCAACAGGATTTCGCTGAATCACAGCCATCAAGGACAGATGTGAGCATTCCTTCACATGTTGATACAGGAAGCTTGTTCGACATCATGCAACGTCAAAATGACATTGCTGAGATTTTCATAAAACAGCAGTCTTAATCTACTCTCCCGCCTATGGATATTCCAGTCTTTAGTGGAGACCCGCTTGAATTCACATTCTTCATGCGAGCTTTTGAACATGGACAACAAATAACAAAGACAGATTGTACTTCCTAGAGCAGTTCACCACGGGCCAACCAAAGTTACCAAAGTTACTTAGACTCCTCGCCAAAATAAGAGTACCCCGTTACTTTAAGAAATGGAAATACCTTGAGGAGATTCATCTTCCTCAGATTGATGCAGGTATCGGCTTACTAATAGGAACAAATGTACCCAAGATTCTAGAGCCATGGAAAGTCATCAACAGCAGAGAAGATGAGCCTTATGCTGTCAAGACCATACTGGGCTGGATTGTAAATGAACCTTTGGAAAGAGAGAACATCCAAACTAACAGAAACACAGGATGGCCACAGGTGATGGCAAACAGGATTCCATTGGTAAGCCTGGAGAACTTAATTCAACAGAAAGTGAGTTATGATTTTCCTTAATGTAAACACGCTGAAAATTTAGAAATGTCCATAGAAGATTGGCAGTTTTTGGAGTCTGTATCACAGTCCGTAGGGCTTGTTAATGGACATTACTGCATTGACCCATCCGCTTCGGATGTTATCACCCGATTGAATGGACATTATCAGTGGTTATCGGCCCATTCGTATGGGCCAGTAGGGCCCTACTGTGCCTCCTAGCAGGTGCAGTAGGTTGTTATCTATTCACATCGCTGATCAGCATCATACAGGAAGACTCTCGATCCAGTCCCCCAGGAATACAGTCCGCCGCCAGACCTCAAACCTCCAGCGACTTTCAGGTAAAATGACAGAAAATTAAGACATTTTCAACTGTTCCTATTTAGTTTATGAGCTAAAAAAAAACATTTTTAAAAAACTGTTATATTAAAGCTATAATAAGGTAACATAAAAGAGTTTAAACGAAATACCAGATATTGTTTTTATTGATTTTTTTTTCATTTGCTTTTACTGTATTTACCGGTCAAGCTAGCATTACAGTTTACTACAAAAACGTTGTTGTTTTTTTAATCGAAAAAAAAACCTGTTAGTATTACTAACAATTTAGCTTGCCCCATGGCTAACTAATGAGTTAAAAAAAGTTAGCAGATGAGGGGGAAAAACGATTTATTAACACCGTGAGTTTCCTGTAAATTATACCTTTTAGCCTTAAAGGCGTTCGGTGTAATGACTACACTGTACATATATTTTGTATCTGCTTCACAAACTCTTCATTCAGGCTATATCATGCTCGTATATACCTTCTGTAGCGACAACGAGAATGAACCAAACACAATTGAAGCTTTTCGGTGACTGTTCATACATAATCCCACAAAGAGTCTTCACATTCCAGAATCAAATCACCAGACCCAGAGCCATAGGCTCCAGAGAATTTGCAACCGGAAGGACCTTTTATTGTTTAACTAAAGGAAGAACGTTGTCAATGTTTTATAATTTGGCAAAACAGATCTGTTCAGAAATGGTGAAACAAGAGGCCCTAACAAGAGGTCACCTGACCCCTGCGACTAACAGACTACGTCTTTCTTAAGGACCAAGGTCCCATGACAGAGATGTAAAACAGACTTCCCCCTTCTTGAAGACTTTTGAATGACCTCATTGTTGAGACCTCTTAAAAACCCCAGAGACAAGAGACTTTTCATATAAAAATGCATACAATCATCACAAAACAATTCTTGACGAACTTATAATCAAACATCGTTCAACTACATAATTCTATATTGTGTCTATGACCCCTGTATGTCTATTATGCTTAATCACATACTTTAGTGGAATAATGCGCTAGAAGAATAGAACAACAAGTCGGGTGGAGCAGACGATGGTTATAGTAACCATGTAGACGCGTAGAGACAAAGAACCCAAATTAAGATCAGAAAAACGGGTTCAACAGCTTCATCCAAGCCATCCTCATCTACTCTCGTCTCAATTTTCTTTCTTTCCTAAGTTTTCCTTTATTTTCTCATTAAAAGTCTCGATTCTAAGTTAAGTTTTGCTGCAAAATTTCGTTTTAACGTTTCAACTGCAAAACCAGCTTCCAACTTCAAAGACTTTCATTCATCCGCGCCAACACACCACGTGACTGGCTGTCCAAGATCTATCCAGGCACACGAGAAGATCAGCCAAACGAACGGACCGGGAAACCCCCTTTACGATGATAAAGGAATCCCCAAAAGCAATGCAAGGACAAGCAAGTAGCCTCCAGACTCTTTGCTGAACTGGTGTATATTGATAAAATTGCATAACCCGCCTAAGAAACGATAGAAGGGTTAAATTAATGATTGATGGTTCGTTCAGGTCATGTCTTATAAGTGCATATAGAAACTTGGGATTTCACCATCTCACTCTTAAAACTCATTTCTTTCCTCACTCTCTTTCTTTCTGCAACTCGTATGAATGTATGTGTGCGTGTGTTTGTGTTAGATATTAGTTTTATGTTCTAGGATAATCAATAAAGTCTTGTTTATATTTTAAAGATAATTGTCTTGTGTTATGTGTTTACAGATTTATTGTCTTGAACTGCGATCTAAAGCAACCTATGCTTTTACCCTTGAATTATTTCTAAATTTAGCTGTTAACTGGGAATCAGTCTTTCTTGGCCAGGAAGATATCATATTTCCTAGAATTGATAATTGTTTATGCTTTCCGTTCATTGGATGAACTGATAAAATGATCATACTATTGATTCTGCTACAGTAAATTCTGAAAATAATTAAATTATTAATTATTGATCATAATCCGTTATGAATAATAATTATATTTATACGGGCGTATAAACGCTACACTACTGTATATAGTGATAGTGATATCAGGTTTGTGGTAGCTCTATTTTGATTTATGTAAGCTAGCAACAACAACAGGCTAACAAAAATGCATTACTTGAATTAACCTTGAACTTGAAACATAAAACCTGTACACAGGTCTTTCTATCTGTCTGCTTTCCTGCTTATGTTTCTCTGTACTTGACTTTGTCCATCTCATTTTACAACTTTTGATTCCCAGATTAGGAAAAACTGTTCCAAGATTGCAGTGGTAAGTTTGTTTGATTTATTATCTATCTAGTTATGTATCTATGTCATGGTCTCCCGGGTTTTTGGTGTTCTGTTCCTTTTGTGTTAGTTTTGCCTTAGTCTTGTTTCCTGTTTTTAATTTTGTTGGTTCATTCTCTTGTGCATTCTGTCCTGTTACTTCCTGCTCCTTGTCACACCTGGTTTCTGTCTCATTCTTAGCCGCTCAGTGTACATATACCCCTAGGTTTTTTGATTTCCCTGCCAGATCCATGTTGCTTCCCCTTTTGTCTTCCATGTAGTCTGTTACATTTATTAACAGACTACTTGACCTGCCTGCCTCCTGACTTTGTTGCTGCATTTAGGTCCTCACCATCCACAACTCGTGACATCTAGGCCTATGTTTTAATACATCATGCACATTAAGGAACAAAAATCTAGCTCTATCCATTAGTCATGCATGTGTCTTTATTGCCTTTTTTTCCAGAGATGGGTTTAAACTCACAGAGGTGAGTTTAATTTCCTTGACAAAAGAAAAGAGAGGCTGATGAAATGTTGAGCAATGACGTTCTCGTAGGAATTTATCACACTTCTGATGTGCAATTTTCCAGTAATAAAACACATTAGGTTACTGGTGACAGTGTCTGTGTTAATATTCATTATAGTAATGATAATGGATTAGATTTATATAGTGCTTTTCAAGACACTCAAAGAGCTCTACATTGAATTCATTATTCTTTCACTCATTCATACTTGGTGATGGTAAGCTACTTGTGTAGCCACAGCTGTCCTGGGCCAATGAGTGCAAATGGCCACTGCCATGCTGCCGTCTATAAATAAGATTGTCTATCATTATCAATAGACTATTCTATTGTATTCCTTGGTTATGTTTTTATGTATTTTTTTTGCAGGACGTCTCTGCACCATCCTTATAGATATGTGTGAGTGTGAACCTGAAGCCTGCACTCTTCTGCGGTATGGGCTCTGGCCAGCAACAGCTGAAAAGCCTCAAACTGCCTTCTCCATTTCATTACTGGAACTTTTTGTTTGTCTGTCACTGGAGTGTCAGGTTTCTGTTGAGGGTTTTTGCAACACTCTGCGCTGGAGAAACAATCTGACTCTTACAGAGGTGAGTCAGATTGCAGAGGTAATTTTGAAGTCCCATCTGTGTTGCCAACATTTCAGATCATGATATATCACAACGAAGAGTAAATCGTTACGAAAATATCTTACAGTTGTATGAAAGAAGATTGCTGATTTTTCATTTTTTATAAGAAATATATTTATAATTATATTTATAATTTGGTAATAATTTGGCTTTTAATGTTAATGATGTTTCAGTAACATTTTTGCTGACGCGGTTAATACCATAGGTTAACGCACTCTACAGAGCCCTGGTGGGAGAATCCATATCCCACTTTAGGCATCACCACTTCCGACAAAGGAGTTTGGTGGATATTTGCCCTCAGTTTGATGATGGGACCACGTGCCCAGCATGTCCAAAGGTGGGTTCTACTCCTAGCTTAGTTCATGTTAGATTACTTGATTGCAGTTCCCATGAAATGATCAAATTGAATCAATGTGAAGTGTTACATTTTGATATAACGGTAACAGTATATGTTCACCAGCCTGGTATGAGTATGAATGAGGGAACTTGTGCATCTTTTATCTTTTTTGTTGCACCAGATACAAAACCAAAATTACTCAAGTTATTGTTTCCTAGGTGGATGGAGATATGATAGTAACTCTGGATGCCAACTTTGGCCGTGTGAGGAAACAAAGCTCAGGGACAAGCCTAGTTGAGCCCTTACATGGGACCCGCATGTTTGTTGCTGAAAATAATGTACAGGAATATCTGCTTTCACATCCTGATAATTCCAAACCTCACGAGGTTAGTCACAGTTGTAGAATACTTTATTACAAACTTAAACTAATAGAAAAACACCTAAGTTTTCCCATAACCATCTACATTTTTCCTTATCCCCAGGACTGCAGTAACTTCAAGGCTGGCAACATGCTGAGATCACAAAAAAAAAGAGAAAAAGCTTGATGTTACAGGAGTGTTTGGAGCCTCCTGTCGTCATGAAATCCCACTGATGTTTGTAAACATGAGCCAAGGAGAACGGCAAGTCTATGACATACTGTAATAGTAGTGTATTAACCTGTGATGTGTATGGGCGATATTGCAACATACTACTAAATGAGCTCAGCATAGTGTATCAGAATTCCCATGTTTTGTGTTGTTATAGGTTAGCTTATCCCCTGTATGTCATTGATGAGCTTCTTCAAAGATGCACAAAGAAGAACATACACTTGCGGGTGGTCTATGATATTGCCTGTGTTGTTGCCTCACATTTGAACGTGAGTTCTTTTTTAAACTTCTGTGTAAAGTTTCAATATTTTCTAAAATATCTTAAAATGACAAATAAAAGCTCTGCTATAATGTGTTCAAACAGAAATCAGGTGAGGGTATACCTCCCAACATCTCCTTGGCTGTGCCGGCTTTTCACATTTATGGACACAAACTGCCCTGCCAGGTAATACCATTGGATTTAAACAGATGTCAGGATCTGTGGGAACACTTCATTCCCTTCTTGTTTAGCTTCCATTCTCCTGTCCACTGCACTGCTTAAATAAAGAAGAAAGGCCTGAAAGTAATCTTGAATCTAGCATTTTCCTGACGTTTTCTAAACTTGTTTCACAGCCGTGCTGTTGCGGACAATGTGAGAGGTTGTGTCAATCTATGTGATATTTTACGACTTTGCTTTAATCACAGATCAAGTACAGCACCAGACGGCTTAGTGGGTTTGGGCTTACTGATGGGGAAGGAATGGAGAGACTGTGGTCTTTCCTCCGAAGATTCGCCAGGGTCACAAAGGAGATGACTCCATCTCACCGGCTTGACCTGCCAAAACTATCAACTCTAGCTGAAGAAGACATTTCATCTGTCATCAGAGAGGCACCAGGTAAATTGCACACAAGTAAAAAATAAAATTGTGTTAACGATCATATAATTTTCCATTTAATTTACAACCATTTTGCACATAGTGGTATTATGTAGAATTGATCAGTCGGTTGTTTTGTTTGTTTGTTTTTATTTGTTTGTTTTTTTAGTGTTGATCTCTGAGCAACACATTGAGAGATGGAAGAAAAGAGAGAAAGAGCTGTCCCAACAGAAACCAAAACCAATACGTAAGCAACTGAAGTGAATGTTTTAACCACTGTTTTAAGCAAATGTAACTAATACAAAAATAAAAAAATACCTGACAAAGAAAAAGAAATATAGCTGTAACATTTTCATCTGATCTCCAGACACTGTCTCTAAATGGAAAAGGGACTACATTAAGGAGTTGATAAAGTTCTACAATCTCAAGTAAGAATTCAGTGTCTTGTCTACTGATATGTAATAACAAGGCACATTGGTGTAGGAAACTGTTGCAGTGGCCCTGTTCAGACCCAGTATTAACATGTGCTCTCACTGATACAAAGTGGTCAGCCCTAAGTGTGTCTGACCTGGTATTTAAATGCATTCCAGTGTTTCCCCTACAGTGACTCAACTGTGGCGGCCTGCCACTGCTATATTGTTAGCACCACGCCTTTAAAAAGCACATGGACAACGTCAACATTTCTGAATTGAATCCTCTGTCAAATGCTGTTAGAATGCTGTTACGTGTGACCTGGACAACTTCTGTGTGTGGTTTGGCCAGATCCAACCACATTGCGGTACACACTGATTATGTTTAGACCTGTATTTAAAGCTGTCCACTGTTCATGTTAATACCAGGTCAGAACTGGGCCATTGATGTTATGAATTCCACTATTATGTCATCTGCAATATTTGGTAAGGTCAAGCTTAGTAACTCTTTATGGTTGGCAACCACCAAATTTTCTGATATTCTTTTTGTAATACACAGATCTGGGACTTGTGAGGCATACATGGGGGATGAAACAGAGTAAGTTACCCGTCTCCATATGTTGCTGATCTTTTTTTTTTTTTTTTTTTTTTTTTTTTTTAACAATCAGGCATACATACAAACAAACCAACATAGTGCAGTAGTGAGCAATCTTGTAAATCCATACTTCCAGCAGTGACAAGAGTGATTTAAGTGTTTAAGTGTGTATGTGTGCGGGTGTGAGTGTGGTTGTGTATGTGTGTGTATGCGTAAACAAAGTAACCGTTTATTATGTATTACCATTGTCATTACCATCACCATCCCACTTCCCACTACCACCATATTGCCAATATTGTGTTGGTAGATTTTTTACTTCCATCCTTCCTCCTATGTAATAACTGCCATTGTCAATCCTGCATAAAATACGATATAATAAGATAATATAATATAAGATAATATAAGATAACCTTCCCCCTCATCTCATCAGTCCATATCTTTTCCTATTTTTTTTTTTTTTTTTTTTTTTTTTTAATTTTTTTTTTTGTGTTATGTGTGTTATGTGCAATGTCTAAGGTGCATTAAAATAGGGAGTACAGTGCGAGAGTGTCTCAAATTGGGACAGAGATGCTGTCCCGTTGAAACCACTTCTCGCCTGTCTAGCCTGCCTTGGTGTTTGTGAGGTTTTTCCATATATCCTTAATCCTTCTTTTTTTTTTTTTTTTTTTTTTTTAATTCTATGTTGTGGTGCATTAAAAACCCATGAAGAGATAAGGGGGAAGCTATTGCACTAGTGATGACAATGATATCTAATTCTAAAACAGCATTGACAATGGCAATATTGATGATGATAATAATAATAATAATAATAATAATATTAATAATAATAATAAATGACAATGATGATGGCAGTGGTGATCATAACGGTAAGAGCAAAAGACAGCAACAACAGTAGTTACAACAATGAAACAACAAAAAAAAAAAAAAAAAAAAAAAAGTGAAAATAGTAATCATAACAGTAACAGTAAAGATAGCAATAACAATGATGACAGAAACAAGTTTAAACAACTAATATGAATATTCGTGGGTTGAGTAAGAAGGTGAGAGAAGTCAGAGTTGAAAACAGAGAAAGGATTCATAGCTGTAAGAGGTCAGAAAGTGTTGGACGGCAGGGATCAGTTTCAGATGCGTAATTATGAAGGGGAGATGCGAATTCCATTGCCATGAAGTCTGTTATAAGATTTTTCCAGATGTTAATGTGTAATTTATTTCTGGTTTTCCAGTTCATGAGGATAGTTTTCTTGGCGATGGCTAGAGCTGTGAGGAGTATTTTAGAGTTTATGGTTTTATCAGTGATTATTGTGAGGTCCCCCAGCAAGCAAAGGGAAGGCGACATTGGGATGTGGCAGCCAACTATAGTTGATAGTGCCTGTGTGACCTCTTCCCAAAAGTGTTTGATTGGAGTGCAGTGCCAGGTTGCATGAATGTATGTATCTGCAGAATTTTGATTGCAATGTGTGCAAATTTCTGATGTGAATCCCATTTTAGCTAATCTATTGCCCGTGTAATGCGTTCTGTGAAGTATTTTGTATTGTATTAACTGAAGATTCTAATTTTTGGACATGTGATAGATGTTTTTACAGATTTGGGTCCAGAAGTTGGCATCAGGGGCTATTGATAGATCGTTTTCCCATTTTATTGTTGGTAAGTATATGGTCTGAAGTTGATTTGAGATCATTTTGTATATTTTAGAGAGAAGTTTCTTTGGGGAGGAAATGTTGACCAAGTCTGATATTGCCGGTGGAAGTTCTAAATTTGTGTCTCTGATGTTTATTTTTGTCAGAACAGAAGATTTGAGTTGTAGGTATTTTAAAAATTCGTTGTTCCCGATGCCATACTCCTGGGCCAGTTCCGGAAATGGTCTAAATGTGTTAGATTTGAAAATATGCTTAATGTGGATGATACCCTTTTCCGCCCATGTGTGAAAGTTCAATGTTTTTTTATTGCTTATAAAGTCACGGTTGTTCCACAGTGGGGTGAGGTTAGATGGAGCTAATGTAGAATTAGTGATTTGGTGAAATTTCCACCAGGCTGTCAGAGTGGTGGCTATAGTTACTGCCTTAAAACATGTGTGTTGTTTAATTGATTTGGTGAGGAATGGTATGTCAGCTATATTTAATTCTTTGCATAATGATTGTTCTATATCTAGCCATACAATATCAGATTGGGTGGGGTGAATCCATTTGTATATGTATTGCAGTTGGTTAGCCATTGAGTAATATTGGAAATTTGGTGCTTCTAGTCCTCCTTGAACCTTACTTTTTTGAAGTGTAGTGAGTTTTATCCTTGGCGTTTTATTTTTCCAGTAGAAGCGAGTTATAATGGAGTCTAGTGATTTAAACCAGGTGAGTGTGGGGTGGGTTGGAATCATTGAGAATAGGTAATTAATTTTCGGTAAAATCGTCATTTTTATTGCTGCTATCCTGCCGATTATGGAGATTGGGAGATTGAGCCATCTGAGCAAGTCGTCTTCTATTTTTTTTAGCAATGGTGTGAAGTTGAGTGTTACCAACTCTGACAGTCTGGAGGAAATCTTAATGCCTAAGTAAGAGATGTGATCTTGACAAATAGGTATTGGTGATTGCTGGGGAGCCACATCCCATTTGGTTTTATGTAAAGGGAGGGTGGAAGATTTATTCCAGTTTATTGCATAATCGGATATTTTTGAGAAGGACTGAATTGTTTTAATTATTTCTTGAGTAGATGTTAGGGGTTCTTGTATATATAGTAGGATATCATCTGCATAGAGTGAGATTTTATGTGTTTGTTGTGGTGTTTCAATACCTTTGATTGCTGGGTTTTGACGGATAGCTGCTGCTAAAGGTTCAATAAAAATGGTGAATAGGGATGGAGAGAGTGGACATCCCTGCCTCGTTCCCCTGTGCAGTGTGAAGCTTTGTGATGTTAGTCCGTTCGTTGTGACTGTGGCAGATGGTGATGTGTATAAAATCTTGATCCAGTTAATAAACGACTCTCCAAAGCCGAATTTTTGTAACGTGGTGAATAAAAATTTCCAGTTGACCCTATCGAAAGCTTTTTCGGCGTCTAATGTGGTAATGAGAGTATCTTTCTGTTGTACTGATGAGTAGTGCATTAAGTTGTATAATCTGCGGGTATTATTAGATGCATGTCTACCTTTTATGAAGCCGGTCTGATCAGGATGGATTATATACGGTATAATTTGTTCAATTCTATGGGCTAGTGCTTTGCTAATAATTTTTATGTCGACATTCATAAGTGAGATAGGACGATAGTTGGATGTGAGGGTGTGGTCTTTGTTAGGTTTAGGGATGAGTGATATAAGTGCTGTATTCATGTGGGAAGGGAATTTTGCGTTATGTTTTATGTCTGTTATTGTTCTGCTAAATAGTGGGTATAAAGTTGACCAAAAATGTTCATAGAACTCAGCAGGGAAGCCATCCGGACCTGGTGCTTTATTATTTTGCATGCTTTTCAATGCGGAATGAAGTTCTTTTTCAGTGATTGGTGATTCTAGTGTGTTTATTTGTTCCATGTTGAGTTTTGGTAGAATGGTGTTATCGAGGAATTGGTTTATGTCTTCTTGGTTTGGATCAAGATCAGATGAGTATAATTTTGTATAGTAATCTTGAAATATCTTGTTTATTTCAACTGGTGAGTTGGTTAGCTTCCCTGCCGAGTTTCTGATGGAGGTTATGGCTGTTCTTTCTTTATTTCTTTTAATTTGACTGGCTAAATATTTTCCGGATTTATTGCTATGGTGAAAAGTTTCTTGACGGAGCCTGTGAATCAGAAACTGGTTTCTTTTGTTTATTATTTCATTGAGCAATATTTTTTTTTCTCTAATTTCTTTATAGATGCTTTCTGATTGATTATTTGCATGTAAAATTTCTAATTCTTTTATTCTTTCTTCCAGTTGGGTTTCTCTTTCTCTGTCCTTTTTTTTTTATGCACTGAATATGAAATAATTTTCCCCCGTAAAACTACTTTCCATGTTTCCCAGAGTAGCGATGCTGATGACTTTGGAGAGTCATTTATTTCAAGGAAGGATGTCCACTCTCTCTTGAAGTAGCTGTCAAATTCTGGATCTTTCAAGAGTGATGTATTAAAACGCCATCTGGTGGGGTGCTTTTGTATTGCAGATAGGTTCCATGTTAGAGTTACCGCAGAGTGGTCGCTAATAATGATCGGATGTATTTTGGTTTCTAAAATATTTGGTATGATTGAATTACTGGTTAGAAAGAAATCAATGCGGGAGTAGGTTTGGTGGACATTAGAATAAAAGGTGTATTCTCTGGCAAGTGGGTGTTGTAGCCTCCAACCATCGCAAAGACCCAAATCACTCATGAACTGTTTTATTGTCTTGGAAGATTGCCCAGATTTTCCTGTGTGTTTTGACCTGTCAAGTGATGGATTGATTACAGTGTTATAGTCTCCCCCTATAATTATTGGACCGTTAGAAATGTTTGAAAGAGAAGAGAAGAAATTTACAAAGAAGGAGGAATCATCAGAGTTTGGCCCATAAATGTTGCCAATTGTAATTGGATTATTATTGATTGAAATGTTAATAATGATAAAATAATAATGTTGCTGATCTTTGATAGAATGTGTAAATGGTGTTTTGATAATATTCATGTACTACCTTTGTAGAACTGAGAACTCCCTGCTTAACATGGAGAAGAAACAACGCATTGAGACCAGATGGAAAGAATCAGATTTGAACTTCCAGTGTACTCTTAAAGATGTTGACCAGGAGCTCAGATCCCAGCTGATCTGCAGAGCTGGAACTGAATCCAGAGAGAGAGCAGTACTCCTCCAACTGAAAAGAAAATATCCAGGTAAAGTGATGTGGACAAGCTGAACAGTTTCATGAATGTAGATACTATTAGAGAGACAATGTTTAGCACTTCTGGTTCTGTTAAAGTGACACACAAACATTTGGGCAAATGTGCTTCTTTTCCACCTCCCCTCGAGTTAAACAATTGAGTTTTACCTTTCCCCTGTTCATCCAGCCGTTCTCTGAGTCTGGAGACCCCATTTGTGGCTTTAGCTTAGCATGAATCTAATCCGATTCAATGATTCATGCTAAGCTAAAGCCACAAATGGGGTCTCCAGACTCATAGAACGGCTGGATGAACAGGGGAAAGGTAAAACTCAATTGTTTAACTCGAGGGGAGGTGGAAAAGGAGCACATTTGCCCAAATTAAAGTTCCTTTAATGTTTACCAATAACCATAATAAATAACAAAAAGACTGACTGTGTTTTCTTTTTTCTGACTTTGCTTCTGATGGGCAGGGCATTGCCATAAGACTGTCCAAACAGGTGGCCAACTCAAATAGAAGACTAAAACAAGCAATCAAAGAATACAACAGCATACAATGGCCACCACAGAGGAGCATCTTCCCTGCAACGGTGCATTTTGAGGAAGCATGTGATCCCTCTTGGCCCGTCTACTTCTGTCTTGATGAAGCTGTGAGTATAGTTACGTAACCATAAACCACCCAGGAACCATATTGCATATAGAAACCATCTAAATAATTTTAGAGATCACTTGGTAATATGGCATAGTTCTCTGGGTTGTTAAGTTGTGATTGTTATTGTCTTGCCCTTTCCAGATTGAAGAAGATGAAGTCCCAAGGAGTCTGAAAAGACGAGGGATTGATGCCTTGCATATGAAGACACGGGCAGCTGAGGAAAAACTCCTGGTTTACCAGGAAATGAGAAATGTAACTGATCACCTCCATCAGCAGCACGCCTTTCTGTAGTCTGGGTTTCCCCATGCTGCCTTCCCGCAGCGCGATTTTATTCACGCTGAAAGGCAGTATGGATACCATGGTCCAGATTTTCGCCTCATTCAGGGAACCAATCACAGAACGGGGAGGGAGCAGCAAGACGATGACGACATATGCGACACACCGAAGCAGTTTGTTTATTTCTATGGATTCAACATGGTAGCAGACGCAAAGCTACCTTTTGATGCAGCCTTAGAGAATGTTCTAAGTAATTTAGAACGCAAGTTTATTTCGTCTTCTTCCTCGTCAAATTTCTGTCGCTCTACAGACGTCATGTGGTATAATTGAAACGATTGGCTATGAGCTACGTACAGGCGCATTTGATAGACATTCTTAGCACCCAATAAACGGCGCCGGGCATTCGTAAACCACGCCTCAAATACGAGAAAATGTACATGTGGTTCCCAGACCAAAGTCTCAACGAGAATTGGGTCTGGCGTTAGCCAGGCTAGCCTTTCTGTGCTCTGCCATCGATGACACAGAGCAGCCTGGTGCAAAAGCTGCTCTCATCCAACGTCTCAGAGAGCTGGAAAGAAAGCTACATGAAACCACTGTGAAGTTTAATCAGCATGTACCAGACATTGTTCCCTCAACTTGTGGTTACATCACCACAGACAACTCCTGCCTGTCTCAGGACCTCCAGACATTAAGTACACAGACACTGGTGTATAATGACGATGTTGGTGCTAGTGATTGTGATGAAGACAATGAAAATGACGATGATGATCACAGCAAATAGGCTGACTGTGTTTTCCTTTTTTCTTTTCTTCAGTGCCAATCTAGATATACATTTCAGATGTAATTGATCCTCTATCGCTGTTCATTGTTATCAAATCAAATTTTATTCATACTAAATAAGTAATACAAAGTGCCTCACAGAGGCTAAAAAACAATTTTTCATATTGTAATGGCAATAAAAGGTCCTTGTAGGTGGACCCATGAATTGTTCTGTTTCTCTGCACAGCCAGACAGTGGTATTGGGAGTATTGTAGCTATTGTAATGTATTTTTTATGTTTATTTCCGCAAATATGTGACCGAGGATATTTAATATTTTACTGACTATTCACACTCCACGGTTTGTTAGATTTGTTATTATGGTTTTAATAATTTCATTACAATTGGCTTTGGTGTCCGTGTCTGTTCTGTCATAACATAGGACCCAGGTTGTGACAAATGATATCCAATAAAGGACGTCAATATTTTGGCCTGGTTTTAATGTCACAATAGCGACTTGAAATCTGGATACACACTAATCTACAGGGACATTGGAAAAACTGTATTGTGCTCATCAAATAATTACTATAAAAACAAGAATATGGAGTAGATCTTAATAGACCTAATAGTTCATTAAACCCTACTTTACTTAAACTTATAATCAAACCAGACTTCAGCTGATGCATTGCATAAAAACCCCAGCTGGGCATTATTTGATTATGCACAGGCAAATATTTAATTTCAGAAATCAAAGCTTAATGAAATAAAGTGAGTGAACTATTTTTTCCCTTTTGTGTTAGCGTAGTTTATAACTTGTAATCTAACCTTGATTCTGACCCATATACAGTGAGTACAGAAAGTATTCAGACCCCTTTAAATTTTTCACTTTTTCATTTTGCTAAAATCAAAAAAGTTAATTGTATTTCTCATTATACACTCAGCACCCCATCTTGACAGAAAAAAAAACTTTGAATTTATTAAAAAAGAATAACTAAAATATTACATGGTCATAAGTTTTCAGACCCTTTGCAGTGACACTCATAGTTAACTCACATGCTGTCCATTTCTTCTGATCCTCCTTGAGATGGTTATGCTCCTTCATTGGAGTCAAGCTGTGTTTAATTAAACTGATTGGACTTGATTAGGAAAGGCACACACCTGTCTATATAAGACCGTACAGCTCACAGTGCATGTCAGAGCAAATGAAAATTTGTGGTCTCCTTAATCCTCAAATGGAAGAAGTTTAGGACGACCAGAACTCTTCCTAGACCTGGCCGTCCAGCCAAACTGAGCCATCATGGGATCTTTGGTGAGAGAGGTAAAGAAGAACCCAAAGATCACTGTGGCTGAGCTCCAGAGATGCAGTTGGGAGATGGGAGAAAGTTCCACAAAGTCAACTATCACTGCAACCATCCACCAGTCGGGGCTTTATGGCAGAGTGGCCCGACAGAAGCCTAAAATGTCAGTGCAAGACATATGAAAGCCTGCATAGAGTTTGCCAAAAAAAACATGAAGGACTCCCAGACTGTCAGAAATAAGATTCTCTGGTCTGATGAGACCAAGATTGAACTTTTGGGTGTTAATTCTGTGTGTGGAGAAAACCAAGCACTGCTCATAACCTGTCCAATACAATCCCTACAGTGAAACATGGTGGTGGGAGCATCATGCTGTGGGGGTGTTTTTCAGCTGCAGGGACAGGATGACTGGTTGCAATTGAAGGAAAGATGAATGCTGCCAAGTACAGATATATCCTGGGAGAAAACCTCTCCCAGAGCGCTCAGGACCTCAGACTGGGCCGAAGGTTCACCTTTCAACAGGACAATGACCCTAAGCACACAGCTTTTCTTTTTAAATAAATTTGCAAAAATTTCTACATTTCTGGGGGTTTTTTTCTGTCAAGATGGGGTGCTGAGTGTACTTTAATGAGATATAAAATGAACTTCTTTGATTTTAGCAAATGGAATGAAACAAAGTGTGAAATATTTAAAAGGGTCTGAATACTTTCCGTAGCCACTGTACTGTGTGCCAACCCCAATCAGGCCGCCTTTCCAGCTTATATGAATGACCTAGTGTTCCGACCAATATTAAAACTCTAAAAGTGACTAAATTTGGAATATATATCCAAAAAATATAAGAAAAAAAAAACTGAACGCTTAATTCTATATACTCGTCTTGCAAATGCTCTTTCAAAGTAAGCTTTTGAATGGATCTGTCAATGAAATGAGAAAAATTAAAAACTTTGGCTTTTACTCAACCAAATACATCATTTAAAAGGTCTTAATGTGGAGAATAACATATATCAGTATGAACTACTAGGACTCTACTGGGCTCCTTCTATGAAAGAATGACCTTTGAACCTTGACCTCAGTGCATATTTGAAGGCTTATAATTTAACAACAAAAAGGGCTAAAAACATGGGACCAACTGTTATACGTAGAGAGCTCTTGACCTGAACTGTCATGTAATATCTCGTGTGTTATATCCACCACCTGGGGCCGCTGTCAAATATGGATTAAATACAATTTCACCCATTTTGCAATTAGATATTTAAGATCTGAATCCGCAGTTGCGTTCAGCGTCCCTTTAAACACCCGATGAGTTGTTAATTCTATATTTGGAAATTCAAATTTGATGCAAAATAATCATATTATGTAAAAACTAAAAATACTTATGGCAGCGCCATGCGGGTGAAAACATGTCAGCGCCATGATTGTAGTTCTTGTGGGGTCCGACCGAGCTGCAATTTTAGGGTTACAAAACGATATATCTATTGCATAAATCAAAGACCAAATATAGCCGAACTAGTGATTACACTGCCTCTAGATGACAAATGTTAGTAAAATGTGAATATGATGGATTATTTTAGATATATTATCTTTTATAAATTAACATGGGTGTATGCTGGTAGGTCTTCCGGGTTTCCTGTGGTGGATAGGGTCGTGAAAACATATGGTTACTTTATATTTCAGACATATTGTGGAGCCGAACAGCCATTTACTAAGTTACTATGATCTGTGGTGAGGCAATAAGTAAATATGTCGGTTTATTTAAGATATTCGTGCCAAAACGTTTAATAAATTACCACTTCCACATGACGTCTCAGATTGACACTAAGAGCAGCCAATGGGAATATCCCCCTTATTCTGCTCTAAACAATGCGCGCTGCCATAACGACGACTCCGGTTGCCTACTTCCGGTTCGTAGCGCTTGACCTGTACTAGCAGCGAGAGAATGAGTTCAAGCTCCTCATGTGCTGTTGTTGGTTGTTTTAACAATTCAAAGAAGATTTCAAACTTTTTAAAAAACTGAGTGTTTCGCGGATGTTTCTGCGCGACCGGAGTCCGCCTATCTTTATAACTGGAACGCAGCTTTCCCATTCAATAGTCTGATTTATTAATCTCATTGGGGATTTGAAGTAACGTTAGTCTCTGTAAATAAGGAATACAGGCATATATCCATACATGCACTACAGCTCAAAAGTTTGGGATCACTTTCCCATTGGATTTAATGGGAAAGTGATCCCAAACATTTGAGCGGTAGACATGTATCTATTCATATGTATTACGATTTATACCATTTATATCCATCATATCTGTGAATAAAAATCGTTATTGTGGTGGTGGAGATTGAGAACATTTATGTTCCAGGAATTTCTCAGAATGAAAAATAAACATTCTTTAAGTGTGCATCACATGAACTCAAATAACTCCCCAATTCACAGTAAACCATGCTTCTTTTTTCCAACAATATCTTTATTTTATTTTTTTAACAGTTTAACAATCACGCACTGCACAGAGCAAACACATCTGAACATAAACAGCACGCCCTAAAACAGAAATATCCCACCCCCACCCCGTTCACATGTATACACATATACATGTAAAGAAATTACTAAAACCATGCTTCTTAATAATGCGAAACTTTAATTCATGCTGTGTAATGATTACAAAAGGCATGCAAAAAACAATTTTAAACAAAACAAAGACATTTATTTTAGGTGTTTCAGCACTGACAGTGTTGGCACATGTTGCTTTTAAAACCACATGCAGTATGTGACCAGAACTGACACACTGTACACTGTGACCATGAATGCCATTTTTTGGTAGCATTCTTTCTCTTGTCACCAAAATGGATGTGGCAGACACAGCAGGTGTCTTGACCTACCAAGAAAAAACGAAGTAAGGAAAAACAAAAGATAAGGTTTTTTTTTTAAAGTAAATTTTGTAATAAATCAATCAATCAACCAACCAACAGTATTAAACATATTTAAAATAATGTCTCAAAGGCGGCTATTTCTGTTACAACTGGCCAGCTCAACTTAAAGCTTGCAAGCTCAGCGACTTTGAGTTGATATGATATGGTGGTTGAATACTACAAAAGTCATCTCTTATAGTGACAACCTGAAAAATACAGACACAAAAGCCTCATATTATAATAATAATACATTTTATTTATAAAGCACTTTCCCTCTGTGAAACAAGTCTCAAAGTGCTGTATCATATACATCATAAATGTTATCCTAAAATAATTTAACTTAAACATTTTCATATGAAGACTGTAATAGACAATAAGACTTGTGGTTGCAAGGATAATGTATATTTTGCTGTGGAATAGTACAATTTCAATACATACTGTCATCTGCAGTCATCATAATGACATAAGTGGCTGTAGAAGTTCCAGGGAAGTTCTCTGCTATCTGCTGTGCACCTACAGTACATAAAACAATATGATTAAAAACTCGATACATATCTTGTACCTTAATGGCAAATTTGTAATCCAATTTGTCAGCATTTTTATTAATCATGACTATAGGATACAGTAAGCAGTGTTAGTATTGACATTCACTGGACACTTTATTATATACAGCTGTGCTACTGCTTATGAACATAAATATCTAACCAGCCAATCACATAGCAGCATCTCAACACATCTAGTCATGTAGACATGGTGAAGAAGACTTGCTGAAGTTCAACCTGAGCATCAGAATGAGGAAGAAAGGGGATTTAAGGGACTTTGAATGTGGCATGGTTGTTGGTCTGTGTATTACTGGGATTTTTACCCACAACCATCTCTAGGGTTTCCAGAGAATGGTCTTAAAAATGCAGAAAATAAATATTGCCTGGTCTGATGAGTCTCCATTTCAGCTCCACATTCAGATTGTAGGCTCAGAATCTACTGGAGACATCATGAAAGCATGGATCCACCCTGCCGCCCATCAACGCTTCAGCTGCTGCTGCTGGAATGGTGGTGGGGGAGGTTTCTTGTCCCACTTTGGGCCCCTTAGTCCCAACGTGGTATGGTTTAACCAGCACAGCCTACCTGAGCATTGCTGCTGACCATGTCCATCCCTTTCTGAGCACAGTGGAGCATCTTCTGATGGCTACTTCCAGCAGGATAATGCACCATGTCACAAAGCTCAGATCATCTCCAGCTGCTTTCTTCAACATCATAATGAGTTCACTGTCCTCCAACAACCTCCACAGTCACCAGATCTCACCAGATCTTGTCTGGTGTCACGTGTCACGGTGTCCAGAAACCACTTAAAATATGCGCCGTTTGGACGTCTCTTTGCGCTGTGGGTGTGATCCCTACTGCATGCGAAGACCTATGTGATATTAATTTTTCTTTTTGAAAAATAAATATGGTTAAACAATTTGTGAGCTTTTCTCTCTTTTTCTGTTAGTTTTGTGAGCATTTGTCTGTGCACCAATCTCAATCCAATAAAACGCATTTGGGTTGGAGCCACTGGCATTAAAAAGAAATCAGTTACAAATAATTACCATTTCCACACATGGGTTCCAGTAACTCTTCCACTGACTGGCATCCTTCCTTTGTATGGATATTGTCTGCCGTGGCTTCTGGGTCCATGTCCTCAAGAACACCCTCTCCCATCCCAGTTGGACTGCATTGTGTCGCATCTGCTTTATATATGTTAAGGCAAAAAAGGTACACTTACTGTATGAAGGATATGCATGGCACGTAATTGCTGGAGTAAAAAATCCTACAGTATCATACAGGGAATATAAGTTACAACAATGAAAGGAATAGATTTATTCATTTCATAGTTTGTAAATGTAAACCACTGTAATGGGCAATCACAGTCTCCAAAATCATATTCAACTATGTAAAGACTATCTGGAGAGGTGCCTTAAAAATGGTGTTCCACTATAATTTTGATTCTGGAACAAAAAACAAAAATCAGTTTGGGATGTTTATAATGGCCCTGCACAATATTTTAATATTTTTGTTACCTCATTATTCGCTCAGTGTTCAAAGAGCGAAATAGCCTGCAGAAATACAACTGCCACTAGTAAGTCTAAATATGACTTACTAATTTCAAATGAAATCTGCTCAGCATCTTTCAAAATGGCATCTAATTGGTTTCTTCCATAAAAAGATGGCTTCCTTAGACCAAGGCCATTTGGCAGTCCAACTACCGTCAGGCCTCGGTTTAACAAGGCCTGGTAAGGGAGCCTTCCAGAACCTCCAGGCTCCTCTGAAAGACATGAATATGCTCATGCATGCACACAATTTTCCAGTTTGACAATTCCGACTTCCCTACCTGTTTATAATCAGTGCATAGACTGTAAACATGTAATTTTTAAGATTGTATGCTATACGTAAACAATTTAACAAGTTACTTAAAATGCCACAGATTCATGGAGGCATATTAGCTTATCAATATATTTAAATATTTATACATTTTTCACATTTGCCTAAGAAAAAGTTAGAAAATATGCTTACTATATCTTTGATTGAAGAGGTCCTGCACTTTCTTAACCAGGTCATTGACTTGACCTTTGTTGCTCTGGGTGGTGCTGTCGGTAGTGCAAGAGGAATTGGCTGCAAACGTAAGGACAAACCATATCATTTATCTAACAGAATCGTATTACGTATCTTTGCACTATTACAAGCCATTTGTGTAGTTTTTCATAAAAACAGTATCACCTTTGAAGTGCAGTGCAAAGTTGTTTGCTGTGTCTGTGGAGTCAAGAAAGTCAGCTGCCCCTTTGCTGCTGACTTCGTAGACCTCTAGGCCAGACTTTTGTCGGTCAAAAGATAAAATGGCCGTCTCAACACCCAACTCCTCAAGTTTGGACACCTTTACCATTTTCAGGTAAAAAAGAATATCAAATAAAAAAATCCAACATGCAGACCAACATTCCAACATATACTGAAGGAACAACTCATAACAGGGCATGGCAGTCTATATGAAAACACTTTTACTGGGTGAAAATATTGTGAGAAATAAGTGCTTAAGGAAATTACATTTACTACACATTAAGAGTCTAAATGATGTGCAGAAAAAATGTGGAGAATATAATTGGTGTGAATGCTGAATCATCAAAGAATCAAAATATGAACAAAAACAGCCATTGTGTTCTGCTCCGTTCGCACTTGTGGTTAATAATCGTTAAATCTACAACAACAATACCACTTATCAAATCAAATTAAAGGCAGGGTCCAGGTTTCTGGAAAAACAGCTTGAGCAAGCTAAATTTTGAAAATATACAATTCAGAAGTCCAAACCCCTTTCTTCAGACTTCGCCCGGAAACCACGCGTCCAGAGTACAGTAACATGCAATGCTTGGACCCGTCTGGGGGAGGGACCAATGCCAACTGTTTTTGATTGACATATGACCATTCAATAATTTCTTCATCTTTGTGAAATGACTGCTTCGTGTTTTTCAGGCCGTTATGTTCACCAGGTTACTAAATGTTGTTCTTTTGTGATAGATCATCTAATTAATTGGTCACAAACAGTTGTTGAAGTGGAATTAAATCAATATTGTAAAAATGTATTTTAAAAACATCATGGACCTTGCCTTTAAGTTCCCTTCTTTCCAAACCTGTAATTTCAGCTGGTTCAGATTTTTTTTTTTTTTTTGAGCTCCCTCATTTCAATGCTAAGATCTTGCCCTTGTGCCCTCAGCGCTGCTGCTTCTTGTTTATATTTGTCTTTCTGCTTCTCCTCTAGTGTGGACCACCTGCCTTTTATATCCTTCATAGTCCCTGAAAAAAAATGAATGCACAGTAAACTTAACACTTTACAGTCTGCAGAAAATGTGTCTGACACCTCGGTTTGCCCTTGGATTGTGAAATCCACCTTTCAAACAATAATTTGTAAATACATCAACAAACAGACCAGTCTTATATCAATCTATGTAATTTCTACATGTAAAGTGCCTGCCAAATAGTATACTAAACATTAGTTTCATGACCCTTGTGAACCACTGATGAAAATTGACAACATGAAATTCTAATATGACAAACAGTCCCTCTCACCTTTCTTTCGGAGAACATCCCTGCAAAAAAGGTTGTATGGTGACAAATCCCGAGTGTAAAACTTTGGCTTTGAGGGCCGGGTCTCAGAACCTTTTTGGGATCTCTTGTAATTTCCAATGCAGTTCTGAAAGACAGTAAACAAAATTAATGACATGGGATTATAACCCGTTAGACAGCCCCCCCCCCCCCCCCCCCCACCAAAGAAAAATAATTCCATTTAGTAAAAGTAGAAGTAATACAGCATGAATTACTTTTATTCCCATGCCTCGGTTTGTGTTGGTCGGCCTCGAAAACAAAAAACACTCAAGTGTACAACTCTTAGCAAGTAACCCTTACTTGTATGACACAGATGTCAAGACCGGTTGCTGCTACAGCTTGTAGTACCAAGGGCGAGCCAACACCTGTCATTCCCTCCTTATAGAAGGATTTAAGAGTGTTTCTCTGATCGTCCCTTATCTCTGTTCGCTCTTGTTAAGAAACAACAAAAAAGGTAGTCAGTAATAAACCAGTTATTTAAAAAAACATAATGCTGAGGGAAAGAGTGGATTTTGCACACCATACCAGTTTTCTTTTACACACTAGGCTTCTAGATTAGTAAATACAAGTACCTCTCTGAGCCATCTTCAACCTGGAATATAAATGGATATAAACTTGCCTTTACAAATATTTCACAATCAGCCCACTAAATCCATGCAGCTTGGTTAAAACCTTATTTACAATAATGCAATATGGACAAATTATAAACAAACTTACCACTGCAATCTTGGAACAGTTTTTCCTAATCTGCGAATCAAAAGTTGTAAAATGAGATGGACAAAGTCAAGTACAGAGAAACATAAGCAGGAAAGCAGACAGATAGAAAGACCTGTGTACAGGTTTTATGTTTTAAGTTCAAGGTTAATTCAAGTAATGCATTTTTGTTAGCCTGTTGTTGTTGCTAGCTTACATAAATCAAAATAGAGCTACCACAAACCTGATATCACTATCACTATATAAGTAAGTATATACGAGCATGATATAGCCTGAATGAAGAGTTTGTATCAAGCAGATACAAAATATATGTACAGTGTAGTCATTACACCGAACGCCTTCAAGGCTAAAAGGTATAATTTACAGGAAACTCACGATGTAATAAATCGTTTTTCCCCCTCATCTGCTAACTTTTTTTTAACTCATTAGTTAGCCATGGGGCAAGCTAAATTGTTAGTAATACTAACAGTTTTTTTTTCGATTAAAAAAACAACAACGTTTTTGTAGTAAACTGTAATGCTAGCTTGACCGGTAAATACAGTAAATGCAAATGAAAAAAAAATCAATAAAAACAATATCTGGTATTTCGTTTAAACTCTTTTATGTTACCTTATTATAGATTTAATATAACAGTTTTTTAAAAATGTTTTTTTTAGCTCATAAACTAAATAGGAACAGTTGAAAATGTCTTAATTTTCTGTCATTTTACCTGAAAGTCGCTGGAGGTTTGAGGTCTGGCGGCGGACTGTATTCCTGGGGGACTGGATCGAGAGTCTTCCTGTATGATGCTGATCAGCGATGTGAATAGATGATAACAACCTACTGCACCTGCTAGGAGGCACAGTAGGGCCCTACTGGCCCATACGAATGGGCCGATAACCACTAATAATGTCCATTCAATCGGGTGATAACATCCGAAGCGGGTGATTGACCTTCCATTGAAAGAAAAGGATGTAGTGTTTCCCAACATTTATGTTGTTGCTTCTCTGCGTGCTCAATTTCTTAAAAGGAAATTCAAAAGAAATTCAGCTTTTCACAAGGACTATTGTAGTTTCATGGAGGACATGTTAATCAAAGGTCATGCTGAGAAAATTCCTGCAAGTTAAATTTGGAATCTAGTACATCCCACACCACGCAGTGTATCACCCACAAAAACATAAACTTCGAGTGGTGTTTGACTGCGCAACTACCTATCAAGAAAAATTACTCAACTCTCAACTGTTGCAAGGACCCAACTTGAATAATTCTCTCATTGGTGTGCTGATGAGATTCAAACATAATCCGATTGCCCTTGCAGCAAATGTAGAGGGGATGTTTCCTCAGGTCAGAGTTCCTGCTAAAGACAAAGACCTGTTAAGATTCATTTGGTGGCCTAAAGGCCTAAGTTTAGGAAACATATCTGCATAGGAAATGGTGGAATACAGAATGACTGATCACTTATTTGGAGCTACATCCTCGCCAGTTTGTGCAATCTACGCTCTGCAAAGCTGTGCAAAAGACAACAGTGCACCGCACAGACCAGAGGTAATTCAGACTGTTTGACGTATGTGGTTACTGAACAGCAGGGTATAGCTCTAATACATGAATTAAGGGAGATGTGTGTATCAGGAGGATTTAATTTGACCAGGTGGATGTCCAACAGTCGCACTGTACTTGCATCCATAATGTATATATTATTATTGTTTGCTTAGAGTGGATTTAGCAACCCTTTACTGTACATTTACAGTGAATTTCTTACAGAATTGTACTGTATTTCCATAATACAGTATTAGGCTGTATCTTTTACAGAACAGCTGTAAATATACAGCACTTTTTTCTGTTTTCATTGAGATAAATCCGTAATACAGTATCATACTGTAAAGGCATTGCATTGTGGGATTGATTTCTACATTGTGTCCACGAATTTGGTTTGATTTTGCGAACGCGGTTTACTACCACAAAAACAATTCACTCTGTTCCACCAGTTTACCAAGTAACGTTAACTTCGATATTTCACATAATAGGCAACATTTACCATGGTATTTGCATGACTTGCTTTTGATATATATATATTTTTTTTCATTTCAGACTTTGTTAATTTCATTTCATTTCAGGCTAATGTTAATCTGATGACGGTCCAGTGCTAACGTAAGTGCTTAAGTAGTTTACAGTTATAGTCTATCTATGTGGTAACAAAAATGCTGTCGGTTTTCTGTGATCGTGCTTTTGAATCGTTGTCAGCATTTTGCCAGCACATGAAAATCCATGTTCCTATGCTGTTTTCAAATGTAGTATTCCTGACTGCCATGGTCCTACAACTACTCGCACACTTCAAAGAGAAATTGAAGGATAGGAAGGATAACGGTGTTCTCATTCAAGCAGATAAGTAGAGATTATTCAACAAATCTCATTCATCTGTAATATGTTTAATGTTTTGGTTCTGTTGATTGTGGTTGTGCTGTCCTTTCTAAAAATTGTTTCAGGAATTTGCAACTCTGATGTCCAGCAATCTACATTTGCCAGAGAGTCAACGCCTTATATTTCTTGGTATGTAAACATTAAAGGGGTAGTTTTACCCTAAAATTAAAACCCATTATTTACCCACCCCACTGCAAAAAAAAAAGTTTTCTTAATTAGTGTTTTTTTCTTGTTTCCAGTCCAGATATCTAAAATTCTTACACAAAGAAGCATTTAATAGACAAGTAAAAATCGTCCTGTTTGTTGAAAGAATAATTCAAATTTAAGTGAGTTTATGCTTAAAACAAGCAAAATATTATGCAAGTGCGGTAAGCAAATAATAAGTAAGAATTTTTTGCAGCGGGGTGTTGTTCCAATATCGAATGACTTTTTTTCTTTTCTGACCACTAAAGGAGAATACAAAAAAATGATCCCATGAAATGTGTCATAAGTGTTATGTGGGTATACGATAGGGTTTGATGAAAAATAAACCGTAATTGAATGTATTTTTTTATGAAAATCCTGACATTGACTGTTGGTCTTCTGTGCTCAAATGCATGTTCATGAGACTATTAGTGACGCAGTTTTGAGAAATTTAAATTCACAAAAAAAGAAAAACTTATTTTATGAGATTAATATATCCATTGTGTTTGTTGTAACAAGTTTTCACGTTCACATCTGTCAAGTACAGAAGACAGATGCCAAGGTCAGGATTTTCTGTCATGATCCTGGTCCTTCTTTCTTTCTCTGTCTCCCTCTTGTGGTCATTCACATACACTCACACACACTTTTACGCACCTGTACTCACATTCACGCTCTCATTATCTCATCCCCTTCAGCTGATTCCACTCACCTCATCCTCTGCGTTGGTTTTCTGTTGAATTCTGTTCAGTTCTGGACGCTGAGATCCTCTGCCTCGCCATAGACCTTCTGTTGGCGTCTCCTCTCTTCACGGGTCGCTCGAGGTCTCTCTGATTCTGCAGTCACCAACCGCTCCTTCACTGTTTGCTGCCCAGACGAGGGGATCTCTGTTCTCGTTAAGAGCCGTGTGGCCGATCCTGATTTTTCAAGTTTTTTCCCCTGAACAAGTGTCCTTTTGCTAAAGGGCAGCTGTATATAAATAAAGGACTGTTGGTTTCCGCATCTCGCTGTTGAGTTCTCTTTCTACCGTTCCTCAACAGAATAATCTGACCAACAGAATGGACTCAGCGAGTGGCAATCCTCTTCAAGCGGCCGTCGAGATGCAGGGCGCCTTGCTGGGTAGACACGAGGAGGACATTTCGTCTGCAAGACTGGCTGTCGAATCACTGGCTGCCCAAATGACGGATCTCTCTCAGCGGGTTCATCACTTGCGCAAGGAGCCGTCTTCTATTTCTTAGCCACGGATAAATAATCCGCCTGTTTATTCTGGTGAGCCCACTCAATGCCGTTCCTTTTTGACACAATGTGAGGTGTTTTTTTCACTTCAGCCCTCTACGTATGCTACTGACCGGTCCAGGGTTGCCTATGTCATCTCACTCCTCACTGGCCGGGCACGGGAGTGGGGTGCGGCCAACTGGGAGGCTGAGACTAACTGTGTGTTTGATTTTTCTCTCTTCAAGCAAGAAATGATTAGAGTTTTTGATCGCTCAGCTTATGGTGAAGAGGCTTCACGTTTACTCTCTACGCTTCGTCAGGGGAGACGTGCTGTTTCTGATTTTTCCATCCAGTTCCGTACACTGTCAACGACCTGCGGGTGGAACACCCCAGCCCTGGTGGCGCGTTTTTTGGAGGCTCTTAACCCAGAGATCAAGGATGAGATTCTCGCACGTGAGGTACCAACCCAACTCGACGCGCTCATCGATCTGGCCATCCGGGTGGAGAGGCGTTTCGACTCACGTCGCAGAGCCCGCGGTTTGGAATCCGCCCTTTTTTCTCCTCCCGACGTTACTCCCCCTCAGCTCTCTGGTCCGAGTTCTGAGCCTATGCAACTCGGAAGTCTTCGCATCTCTCTCAAGGAACGTGAGCGACGTATTACGAACCGTCTCTGCATGTATTGTGCTGCTGCAGGTCATTTTGCCTCTGACTGTCCAGTAAAAGCCAGAGCTCGTCAGTAGGCGGAGGGTTACTGGCGAGCGCTATTTCTAGGATCTCTCCGTCTAAATCCTGTACCACTCTACCTATTCATCTTCGCTGGTCGACTTCCTCTGTGTCCTGTTCTGCCTTGGTCGACTCAGGTGCTGAGGGTAACTTCGTCGACGAGACATGGGCTCGTGAGCAAGGTATTCCTCTCATTTATTTAAGGAGCTCCACTCCTCTGTTCGCCCTTGATGGTAATTCCCTTCCTAGGGTGCGGAGAGAGACTGTTCCCCTTACTCTCTCCGTCTCGGGGAACCACAATGAGACGGTTTCTTTTTTAATTTTTCATTCCCCATTTTCACCTGTGGTTTTAGGCCATCCTTGGCTTGTTCAACACAACCCCCATATTGACTGGTCAAACGGCAGCATATTTTCCTGGAAATTGTCGTGTCATGTTAAATGTTTAACCTCTGCTGTTCCCCCCGTGTCTTCTGTTTCTGTTTTCCAGGAGGAACCAGGTGATTTGTCAGGAGTGCCGGAGGAGTATCACGATTTGCGAGAGGTCTTTAGTCGTTCTCGGGCCACTTCTCTTCCCCCTCACCGTCAGTACGACTGTAGCATAGATCTTCTTCCGGGGACCACACCTCCTCGGGGTAGATTGTATTCGTTATCCTCTCCCGAACGTAAGGCGCTCGAAGATTATCTATCAGATTCTCTTAATGCTGGTTTAATTGTTCCCTCGTCGTCCCCTGCCGGCGCCGGCTTCTTCTTTGTAAAGAAGAAGGATGGCTCTTTGCGTCCTTGTATAGATTATCGAGGGCTGAACGAGATCACTGTCAAGAACCGATACCCCTTACCACTGATGTCGTCAGCTTTTGAGATTTTACAAGGAGCAAAGATTTTCTCTAAACTCGATCTCCGTAACGCATATCATTTAGTTCGTATTAAGGAGGGGGGCGAATGGAAGACCGCTTTTAACACACCCCTGGGGCACTTTGAATATAGGGTTCTTCCTTTCGGATTGGTCAACGCTCCTGCGGTTTTTCAAGCCCTCATTAACGACGTCCTCCGCGATATGCTCAACATTTTTGTTTTTGTCTATTTGGACGACATTCTGATTTTCTCTCCGTCGCTTCAGGTCCATGTCCAGCACGTCCGCCGAGTCCTTCAACGGCTGTTAGAGAATCGACTCTATGTCAAGGCAGAGAAGTGCTTGTTTCACGTGTCTTCAATTTCGTTTTTAGGTTCTATTGTCTCTGCAGAGGGGACCAGTATGGACCCAGGCAAGGTGTCGGCGGTTACTGATTGGCCACTTCCAGAGTCCCGCGTCGCGTTGCAGCGGTTTCTCAGCTTTGCTAATTTTTATCGCCGTTTCATTAGAAATTTCAGCCAGGTTGCCGCGCCCCTCGCTGCTCTCACTTCTATCAAATCCAACTTTAGATGGTCAGACGCCGCTCAAGAGGCGTTTGATCACCTAAAGACCCTCTTTACTACTGCCCCGGTTCTTATCACTCCCGATGTCTCGAGACAATTTATCGTCGAGGTGGATGCTTCTGAGGTGGGGGTCGGGGCTGTACTCTCCCAGCGCTCCGCCGCTGATGGGAGAGTGCATCCCTGTGCTTTTTTCTCTCACCGTCTCTCGCCCGCTGAACGAAACTACGACGTTGGCAATCGAGAATTACTCGCTATCCGCTTAGCTCTAGGAGAGTGGCGGCAATGGTTAGAGGGTTCCTCTGTTCCGTTTCTCGTTTGGACAGATCACCGTAATCTGGAGTATATCCGTTCCGCAAAGCGATTGAACGCCCGTCAGGCCCGTTGGGCTTTGTTTTTTACTCGCTTTGATTTCTCGATTTCTTACCGCCCTGGTTCGAAGAACGTTTAGCCCGACGCTCTCTCCCGTCTATTTGACACTTCAACCACTCCTGCTAATAATGAGACTATTATCCCTTCTGGTCGTTTCGTGGGGGCAGCCATTTGGGGAATCGAGAGACTGGTCAGACGGACCCTCTCTCGAGTCACCGCTCCTCCCGATTGTCCTAGGGACCTCCTCTTTGTCCCCGAGTCGGCACGTCAAGCGGTCCTTAAATGGGGTCACTCTTCCAAATTAGTCGCTCACCCGGGTGTTCGGGGTTCGCTTGCCTCTATCCGTCAACGCTTCTGGTGGCCTACCTTAAATCACGACACGTGCCGTTTTGTTGCCTCTTGCGTCGTATGTGCTCAGACGAAGTCTGGTAATTCCCCTCCGGCCGGTCTCCTTCGGCCCTTGCCTGTGCCTGCTCGTCCGTGGTCGCACATTGCGCTTGACTTTATAGTTGGGCTCCCCTCTTCTGCTGGGAATACAGTCATCTTAACCGTAGTCGATCGCTTTTCAAAGTCTGCGCACTTCATTTCTCTCCCTAAACTCCCCTCTGCTAAGGAGACCGCCCAAATTATGATTGACCATGTCTTTAGGCTTCATGGTCTGCCCACCGATGTTGTGTCTGATAGGGGTCCGCAGTTTGCCTCGTTATTCTGGAAAGAATTCTGCCGCCTTATCGGGGCCACCGCCAGCCTTTCGTCTGGTTTTCATCCCCAAACTAATGGACAGGCCAATCAAAGTATCGCTCGCATTCTCCGTAGTCTGGTTTTTCGAAATCCCGCGTCTTGGTCAGAGCAGCTTGCTTGGGCTGAGTACACTTATAACTCTCATCCGTCTTCCGCCACGGGTCTTTCGCCTTTCCACGGTTGCCTCGGTTACCAGCCCCCTCTGTTCTCCTCGCAGGAGACGGAGTCTAGATGTCCGTCCGTTCAGACCTTTATTGCTCGCTGTAAACGCACCTGGAGGAGAGTAAGATCAGCACTTTGTTGTTCTAAGAGACACATGAGAGCAGCGGCTAATAGACGTCGGGTTAAGAGTCCTCGTTACGTTCGTGGTCAGAGAGTGTGGCTTTCCACAGCCAATTTACCGCTCCAATCCGAGTCTCGTAAATTGGCACCCCGTTTCGTTGGTCCATTCCGCATTATCAAGATCATCAATCCTGTCACTGTCCGACTTCGCCTTTCGTCCAGTCTCCGTCGGGTCCACCCTGTTTTTCATGTCTCATGTATTAAACCTGTCATTCGTCCTCCCTCACGTCCCTCTTGCCCCCCCCCGTTCAGGTTGAGGGCGCTCCTGTCTATAGAGTCAGCCAAATTTTGGACAGGCGCCGACGGGGTCGTGGGTACCAATATTTAGTCGACTGGGAGGGGTATGGTCCTGAGGAGAGAAGCTGGGTTCCCTCCCGGGACGTCTTGGACCCCTCGCTTATCGAGGATTTCCTTCGGTCTCATCGGTCTTCTGCCTCGGGAGCGCCAGGAGGCGCTCGTTGAGGGAGGGGTACTGTCATGATCCTGGTCCTTCTTTCTTTCTCTGTCTCCCTCTTGTGGTCATTCACATACACTCACACACACTTTTACCCACCTGTACTCACATTCACGCTCTCATTATCTCATCCCCTTCAGCTGATTCCAATCACCTCATCCTCTGCGTTGGTTTTCGCCAGCTGTTTCCTAATTTTCCCCTGATTGTTTCTCCTTCTTCTAGCTCTTCCTGTCCTTGGCTCTTTGTCAGATTATTCGATGCTGAAGCTCATGCTATACGCTCACTCTATTGATCCGTGTCCCGTCCTGTCCTATCCTGTCTGGCGGTGTGCTGATGCTCTATTACCTGCAAGTATTACCGTGTTATCTGCTTTCTGAATTCTGTTCAGTTCTGGACGCTGAGATCCTCTGCCTCGCACGGGTCGCTCGAGGTCTCTCTGATTCTGCAGTCACCAACCGCTCCTTCACTGTTTGCTGCCCAGACGAGGGGATCTCTGTTCTCGTTAAGAGCCGTGTGGCCGATCCTGATTTTTCAAGTTTTTTCCCCTGAACAAGTGTCCTTTTGCTAAAGGGCAGCTGTATATAAATAAAGGACTGTTGGTTGCCGCATCTCGCTGTTGAGTTCTCTTTCTACCGTTCCTCAACATTTTCATTAAAAAATACTTTACATTTTGGTTTGATTTTTACCAAACTCTATCGTATACCCCAGAACGTTTGGAATATACAGCATTTGTCACATACTATTCAGAATTCTTTTAACAATTATGTAGAACTATGAATGGACAGGCTTGGGAGGGTTACTTTAAAAATGTATTCCGTTACAGTTACAAATTACTTCATTAAAAAAGTATTCAGTAACGTAATCCAAGTACCACAATATGAAAGTAATGTAACTGATTACTTTTGGATTACTTCAAGGACAGATATTATTTAAAAAAACAACAACTTTTATTTATTAAGAATTTTATATCCCTGAATAAATATTTTTGTAAAGGACTATACAGACATCTAGTGGCTACAGTATGGTATTACAGATTGTTTTGTTTTATTTTTAACCTGACATGTACAAGGAAAAAATAAAATTGAAATGTTTCTTCAACAGGAAAATAGAGAATACAAATAATTTTTTTTCAAGCAAATATAATAAGAAACAATTTTTAGACAATGGAAATGTTTCTTCAACAGGAAAATAGAGAATACAAATTCATTTTTTTCAAGCAAATATAATAACAGAATTTTTAGACAATGGAAAATGTTTCTTCAACAAGAAAATAGAGAATACAAATTCATTTTTTTCAAGCAAATATAATAAGAACAGAATTATTAGACAATGGAAAATGTTTCTTCAACAAGAAAATAGAGAATACAAATTCATTTTTTTTCTCAAGCAAATATAATACACAAGATATAATCTAAGAAAACAACAGTAAGTTACATTTATGTTTAAAATGGTCTTTGCAAATATAAAACTAGAATTTTTACACAACATCAAACAAGAATAGGATTCAAAATTACTGCAAAGTTTAATCCTGTTAAATATTGCAGTTAGTCTTTTGGCAGCATTTGACATACGTAATGGAATTCTTTAGGTTGGATGCCAAGTCCTTCGATAAAGAAAGTGCTTTCGTTGCTGGAAGGCACAGTCTGCACTGTACAACCATGTTGTTGGCATTTTCTTATTTAAAAACAAAATAGCAGCGGAATTTACAAGAAATTAAAGCATTTTTACCCGTGGGCAGCATCGTTTCTAGCAGCAGTGATTCAATCTGTGTCTGAGGAGATTGTTATTTTGCGCATGCACCAGCGGGTGGCACACGTGACTCGTGTCGTGAGTCATTAATCAAGCAACGCTTAATATAGTGTTGTTATGCCAAAATACAGATTTATTTAGTTTTAAATGAAACCATTGTAATCCTGAAAGTACCCCCCCTTTTTTCAAAAAGTAACTATAATCTGATTACTACGTTTTTTGACGTAACTGTAACGAATTACAGTTACTGGATTTTTGTATCCTGATTACATAACGCCGTTACATGTATTCCGTTACTCCCCAACCCTGCACCCATCTCACCCTCTCCATCTCCCCATCTCAGCCACACCTTCCAATCTCGAAGCTGTCCAGCAGGCACACCCATTACAACAGAAGACAGTCCATTCTTACCCCCTGTAGTCCTTCAGCGTATTATTGAAGAGACGCTGGGTATGGACATGGCTATGCTTGGCGTGTTCGAAAACTTTCCAGGAACTCGCAAAGCCATTCCACCCCTCCGTTTATATTAATGATAGTTTGGCAGGGGACCTCAAACTTAAGAAAGACAGTCTGATGCATATAACTATTAGACAAATTTATAAGACTGCAGGCCGTGGCAGTGGCCTTGCACTACCCCTCAAAGGCTTTTCCAAAAGCAGGAATTGGCCGAGTGCACGCCTGGTGCTGAGGCACATGGCTTATGGCAGGTATCTGATTGAAGATGTCTGCCTACCATAGTGTTGTTCTTTGAGTCTGTGTGGTTAGTCAACAACACTCTTTTATTACTCCTTTCTTTTGTTTTATTTGTTCTATGTTTCTATTTGTTCTATTTTGTTCTATGACGTTTTATTTTGTAATCCCTTTCATTTTTGCTTGCCAATAAATCTGTTTGTTTGTTTTATACTGTACGTACCACAATGTTCAAAAGTAAATTGTTCAAGAGAAATTACTGTATTTTGTGTCTTTATTGAAAACATCCAACGTGCCTGTGGGAAGAGTAAGTGAATCCTTGGAGTCAAATAGTCTACTGTTTGAGCCTTGCAACTGGATTGGAACTGCACAATGTCCCAAGTGTTATTTTAATCTATTCATTATTCAATTCAGGCATATTCTTAGACAACTGTATTGGTTTCGGACTGGATCTCCAAGAGTTCCTTTATTTGAAGCAACTATATCTAGGGCAGGGCTATAGAGAGATGTGTGTCCTCAACTCGTAGAAGATAATGAACGTACTGCACAACCACAACATTCTCATTATATTCAGCTACCATGGAGCCTCCCTAAAATGATTGTGTTGTAATATCAGTAAACTAAACCTAATCAAGCCGCTTGAAAGCTGGCTTAGCCATCTAGTTCGATGCTAGCTGACGTCTGCCTATGCTTAAAGTTAGGACAGAGATATAAACTAGTCCTACACGTAAATGTAATGTTATTAAGATGTAATTGGACTAACGTTCTGTAGATGGCTTAGCTTACTAACGTTAGTTTTATGCTAACCGTACAGACTACTGATCTTATTTTGAAACTTCTGTTTGAGAAAAACGAACTGGCAAATGTTGTTATATTAACCCGGATGCTGACAGTTAGCAGTTCAGCAGCAGAGGCGAAGAAGAAGAAGGGGGAGTTTCAGTCTGCGAAAACGGGAACCCCCACCAGCACGAGAACACCCATTTGTGGTCGCAGTTGGATGATATTGCAATATGAGCACTTGTAAGGTTTTTCTCCAGTATGAATTCTTTGGTGCTGTTTCAGATATTCAGTTCTAGTTAAGACCCACAGTCACAACACACATGATCTCTCACTTTTTGTGTGAAACTCTTTCCACACTGAGTGCATGTATACGGTTTCTCTCCAGTGTGAATTCTCATGTGTTTGTTAAGGGTTCCTTTCTGTGTGAAACTCTTTCCACACTGTGAGCAATCGTACGGCTTCTCTCCAGTATGAATTCGCTCATGTAATTTCAGGGATCCAGACTGAGTGAAACTCTTGTCACAATATGAGCACTTGTAAGGATTTTCTCCAAAGTGAACACACAGATGATAATTGAGAGCTGTTTTATATCTAAAACTCTCTCCACACTGAGTACAGTCGTAAGGCTTCTCTCCAGTATGAACTCGCTTGTGTCTTTTCAGAGATCCAGAATGAGTGAAACTCTTGTCACAATATGAGCACTTGTAAGGTTTTTCTCCAGTATGAATTCTTTGATGCTGTTTCAGATTATCAGATGCAGTAAAGCTCTTCCCACAGTCAAAGCACACATGATCTCTTACTTCATTGTGTGTTTTCAGGTGCTGTTTAAAACTGCCCAGCCTTGAAAAACTCTTTCCACAGAGAGAACACACATAAGGCTTCTCATCTGAATGAAATTTCAGGTGATCTTTTAGTTTTGATGATGAAATAAAATCTTTACCACACTGATTACAGTTAAATGTTTTTTCTCCAGAGTGAATGTGCAGATGATAACTGAGAGCTGATGCTTGAGAAAAACTCTTTCCACACTGAGTGCATGTATATGGTTTCTCTCCAGTGTGAATTCTCATGTGTCTGTTAAGGTTTACTTTCCGTGAGAAACTCTTTCCACACTGAGTGCAGGTGTGCGTCTTTTTGGCTTTTGTTCTCTGAATTGTAAAGTTACGATGTTCCTCCTCCACTTCATTCAGTTCTTGTCTTTGTTCTTTCACTCTCACCTGGTCTAAAATACACAGAAAAACAGTTAGAATCAGTTCAAGTGAACCATTATTTAATAGCAGAAAGCAACAGAGATCAGATCTTTCACTTTTTGTTCTGTCACTCACTTAATATAGGAAAAATATGTTTGACAACTACTATATACAAGGTTATGATCTTTTGGATGTATTTCTCCATCATTTATCATCCATATACTGCTTACTAATTCACATCTACCAAAGCATCAACAATGAAGAATCAAGAATGGACACCAACCTATTTGTTCCTCAGTATCTTCATGTTTTATTCTGGATGGTTCTGGATCACTCATGTCTTCAATCTCCTCTTTAATAAACTCCATCTTTAACAGTCACACAGATTTCATCTGCTACTCCTGGAGTTTGTCCTTCTCTTGTAGGTTGATGGGAATATTCCCAGTATTTATTGGTGAATTGTTGTGGGAGGGGCTTCACTGCAGGTGTGAACTGTGATCACTGTGTTTTTATCCAATCTGCATTTTTAAAAAAACATGGCCATCATGTTTAACTGAGCTGCTGAAAAGCTGCTTTGTCTCCAAAAGTTCCCTGTTTTCAGCTCATTCATTATGGTGATGTTTGAGATCTTCAGTAAATTGGCACATTAAATCATTTTATTGGAGTCAACAGGCTGAAACAAACTACAGCATCATCACCTTTAACTTCAGTTCTTGTCTTTGTTCTTTCACTTCCATCTGGTCTGAAACATATTAAAACATTAAGTTGTTAGAATGAGTAGAATGACAATAAATTTGAATATTGAAGTGAACCTTGATTTAATAACGGAAAACAAGTGAGATCTGTTTATCAAATATCAGATCTTTGATGTGCCAAAGGTTAGTTTTGTCGTCCTTTTGTTAATAGTCCAAATTTGAATGACAACTCCTGCACAAGATTAAGATATATACTGTACAGGAATATCATGGACTTAAATTTAATACATTTTAAGATCTTTTTTAAGACTCCAAACATTTCAGTTGCTTATAAACATATTAATGGCAAAGAATATTGTTTATGCATGGTTACTGATAAAACTAAAAATTAAAGTTTCTGAAATAAGGCCACACAACACATACTAAATATGTGTCCACAAGACTTTTGACTAATGGATGTTGTGGCCTAGAGTTTTGCTTCAAAATGATCTGAAAATCACCCAGCCTAATCATTCACATAAAACAATACATTGACTTAAATTTTGTAAAACACTTTGTTTGGAAAGGCAATATGCGTGTAGGCGTGAATGGTCCAACCCCTATCATGAATAATTCACACCTGCGAAGACAATGACCTGCATAATGAACCTTTCATTCAGGTGTGTCACACAAGAAAGAATGTGAGGAGGAAAAAGTAAAATATACACACACACACACTCACACACACTGCCGTTCAAAAGTTTGGGGTCGGTAAGATTTTTAATGTTTTTAAAAGAAGTCACTTATGCTCACCAATGCTGTATTTATTTAATTAAAAATACAACAAAAAAATCAAGTCAAGTCAAGTCAAATATATTTATATAGCGCTTTTCACAATACAGATTGTATCAAAGCTGCTTCACAGTATCAATCAAAACAACTTAACAATGTTTGTTTATTACTGGTAAAAAGACATCCAAGTTTGGTAGAGCAGATCAATGGTATGATTGGTTAATTAATTTGAATATCCCCAACTGAGCAAGCCAAAGGCAACAGTGGCAAGGAGCCGAAAAACTCCATCCAGTGACCTAATGGTGTCCTAACACCCCATCAGATGACCCAATGGAGAAAAAAAACCTTGGGAGAACCCAGGCTCAGTCGGGGACCAGTTCTCCTCTGGCGTTTATGAACTAGAGGCCGAATTTACAGTAACTGTAAGATAAAAAATTTATATGAATGCCTGGCTAAATAGATGCGTCTTCAGTCTAGTTTTAAACTGGGAGAGCGAGTCTGAGCTACGAACAATATCAGGAAGGCTATTCCAGAGCTTCGGAGCTAAATGTGAAAATGCTCTGCCTCCTTTGGTGGATCTGGATATCCTAGGAATGACCAGAAGCCTCGAATTTAGTGATCTTAAAGAGCGCGATGGATTGTAAGGCGATAGAAGATCCGTTAAATAGACTGGAGCTAAACCATTTAGAGCTTTATAAGTCAAAAGCAATACCTTGTATTTAATATGGAACTTTATAGGTAACCAATGAAGTGATGATAAAATCGGTGTTATATGATCATATTTTCTTGATCTAGTAAGAACTCTAGCGGCTGCATTTTGGACTAACTGTAGCTTGTTTATTGAAGATGCAGGACAACCAGCTAATAAAGCATTACAGTAATCTAGTCTCGAAGTCATGAATGCATGAACTAACTTTTCTGCATCAGAGACTGATAGCATATTACGTAGCTTAGCAATGTTTCTAAGGTGGAAAAAGGCAGTTTTTGTAACATATGAAATATGCTTTTCAAAAGACAGGTTGCAGTCTAATGTAACTGTTACGAGTCTATGAGAGAGAACTCAAGCGCAGAATGAGGGTTAACAGATTTTATTGAAAGACAGTTGACAAGACGAGAGATGGTGGATGAGGAGGTGATAACAGTCCAAACAGTAGGCAGGGAACAAAGCACAATGTCAGGCAAGCTGAGAGGGTGGCAGTTGAGACCAGCCCAAGGTGAACACACTGGTGTTCTGCGGTAGATGTGCAGCACAATGCCAACGGATGCAGCAAGAGCCAGACAGGATAATACTGCACACGAAGATAGACTCACAGGGCACGATCAGTCACTGCACCGGTCTTGCTGCTTGGTAGAGAGAGGAAGTAGCCAGCTTGCAGGGCTGGGACAAACAGGAACACAACAAACACAAGACAAGATATCCAGGCACTATCCACAACTGAAACCATGAGCAACAGGTAGCACAACACACTCAATGATAACGAACTGGCAAAACATGAGGGTAAGAGAAGACATATAAAGGGAGGTGAGAACATGAGAAACAGGTGACAACACTTGGACAAGGTACAGGTGAACACACTCAGGTAAACGAGGACTCAAACAAGGGAGCAGAGAACATGAGAAGCAGGTGATAACACTCGGACAAGGAATAGGTGACAACACTCAGACAAACGTGGACTCAACTAGACAAGAGGGTGTGGTACAGGGAAACAAGGAGGCAGGAACAAAGGAGCACATGGCCAACACAAACAAAACCATAAGTTGAAGCACAACACAAACATAGAGACATGAAACAAAGACAACACAGACAAAGCTGCCAGGGCAGAACCCTGACAGTACCCCCCCACCAAAACAGGCAAAGAAGTCCACGAATGCAACAACTGGGGGGTCGGGTAGGGTGTAAACATGAAAGTCCCAAACTGACCAGGGAACACAGAGGAAGGGATGGGGCAGGAGGGAACAGAACCGGGCAAAAAGTTCAAGGCTGACCAAGGAGGTGCCGGCTTAGGGGAACCATAACCAGGAAACACAAAGGGTGGGATAGGAGGAATGGGAACTTGATTGGAGGCACTCTTGGACACAGGAACTGGCCTAACTGGTCTGGACTTCCAACAGGGCTTGACAGATTTGGGAGCAAAGACAGAACTGGCAGGATTGGTGAAGTTCTTGGAATCAGGAACAGGGACTGACTCAGGAGCGCCCTGCTGGGCCGTGCTGGCGTGCTCGGGGACTGTCTCGTGTGTGCCCTCCAGGACTGCGCTGGCGTGCTCGGGGACTGACTCGTGTACGCCCTCCAGGGCTGCGCTGGCGTGCATGGGGAATGACTCAGGAGCGCCCTGATGGACCATGCTGGCGTGCTCGGGGACTGACTCGTAAGCACCCTCCTGGGCAGCGCTCTCCGGAGCTGGAGCAGTGGACTCGGAAACAGCCCTCTCTGTAGCGGGCTCGGGAACAGCTCCCTCTGTAGCGGGCTCGGGAACAGCTCCCACAGCAGCGGGCTCGGGAACAGCTCCCACAGCAGCGGGCTCGGGGACCGCCTTCACAGCAACGTCACATTCTGTGGTCACGACAGGTTTGGCAGGAATTATTGCTAGAGACTTGACAAGATCTGCAAGACATTCAGAGAAGGCCTCTGCGGCAATGACAACAGGCAGTTTGGGAATGGCCTCTGTGAACATGACAGGACTGGCAGAAATTGTTTCTGAGGGCATGACATTAGTCAACTGCATAGAAAAGGATTTCACTGAACTTGACACCTCAGGAACCATTACACATGGAGCTGGAGAATGGTAGACTGTTCGGAACGGGCCTTTCTCTTCTTCCTCTTTCGACGGGCTGATACTGTGTGCTGGGCTGCCTCTGTAATATCTACAGCTAAATCAGCAAACCTAGGCAGAATAGTATTGACCTTCGTCGACTCATTGACTGAAACGGACTCTGAAGAGACAGGAATATTCTTGGCAGTTACTGGGAAGAAAGAGTTTAAGTCAGCAGACTGAGAGATGGCTGGAACTGACTTGAATGGATGAGAGATGACAGTGGTTGACTTGACTGGTTCTTGAATAACAGATATTGCCTCAGATTTTGAAGTGACTGGAACTGACCTGGATGCCTGGGAGGATATGGCGGTTGGTTTGACTGACTCAGGGCTAGCTGTGGTGGTCTGGACTGCCCTCATCCTTCTAGATCTTAATTTCTTGGTAGAAGCCAGAAGAGGATCATAAACTTGGCATGACAGGCGACGAAGGGCAGGGTGATTGCTGCAAGCAGATTCTGGTCGACTTGGCATTCCCCACTTACTGTGATGACCAAGGTACCTGGAGAACCCCCAGAAATCCAGAATTCTGAGAGAATCCATCTCCCATGCAGGTAGGGGGTCATCCAAGCAAGAGTTAAAGATGTCCTTGAGAGCAGCATCATTATAATCTAGCCCCACAGACATGGTCCAAAAAAATTGAGCAAAACCTTCCTGGCGGAGAGCAGTGAGACCACGATGACGTGCCAGTCTCTCCCGGGTGTTAGCAGGTGGCAGGATTCTGATGCTCTTTCTGCTGAGTCCTGGGCTGGCCAGTTCGTTCTGTTACGAGTCTATGAGAGAGAACTCAAGCGCAGAATGAGGGTTAACAGATTTTATTGAAAGACAGTTGACAAGACGAGAGATGGTGGATGAGGAGGTGATAACAGTCCAAACAGTAGGCAGGGAACAAAGCACAATGTCAGGCAAGCTGAGAGGGTGGCAGTTGAGACCAGCCCAAGGTGAACACACTGGTGTTCTGCGGTAGATGTGCTGCACAATGCCAATGGATGCAGCAAGAGCCAGACAGGATAATACTGCACACGAAGATAGACTCACAGGGCACGATCAGTCACTGCACCGGTCTTGCTGCTTGGTAGAGAGAGGAAGTAGCCAGCTTGCAGGGCTGGGACAAACAGGAACACAACAAACACAAGACAAGATATCCAGGCACTATCCACAACTGAAACCATGAGCAACAGGTAGCACAACACACTCAATGATAACGAACTGGCAAAACATGAGGGTAAGAGAAGACATATAAAGGGAGGTGAGAACATGAGAAACAGGTGACAACACTTGGACAAGGAACAGGTGAACACACTCAGGTAAACGAGGACTCAAACAAGGGAGCAGAGAACATGAGAAGCAGGTGATAACACTCGGATAAGGAATAGGTGACAACACTCAGACAAACGTGGACTCAACTAGACAAGAGGGTGTGGTACAGGGAAACAAGGAGGCAGGAACAAAGGAGCACATGGCCAACACAAACAAAATCATAAGTTGAAGCACAACACAAACATAGAGACATGAAACAAAGACAACACAGACAAAGCTGCCAGGGCAGAACCCTGACAGTAACACCCAAGTCTTTTACTGTAGCGGATAAAGTAACAGGGCATCCTACTATGTTAAAGTCGTGAGCGGACACAACTTTTTCTAATATTTTTGACATAAATGGAAGATTCGAAATGGGTCTGTAATTTGCTAGGTTATTTGGATCTAATTGTGGTTTCTTAATAAGAGGTTTTATAACTGCCAGCTTGAACGTTCTTGGAACATGACCTAAAGATAAAGATGAGTTAATAATATTGAGAAGAGGCTCTTCCACTATAGGTAACACTTCTTTCAGTAGTTCAGTTGGTATAGGATCTAATAAACATGTTGTTGTTTTAGATGAAGTGATAAGTTTATTTAACTCTTTTTGTTCTATGGTTGTAAAGCATTGTAATTGTTCTTGCAGGGTGATAATTGCGGCTGAATTATAAGGCGCGAGCAAAGATCGAACGTTTACGATTTTGATTCTGATGCTTTCAATTATCTCGGTGAAGAAGTTCATGAAATCATTACTACTAAACTGTAACGAGGTATTTTGTTCAGACGACGTCTGTTTATTTGTTAGTCTAGCCACGGTATTAAATAAAAACCTTGGATTATTTCGGTTGTTTTCTATTAATTTGCTGAGGTGCTCAGCCCTGGCCGTTTTAAGTGCCTTTTTATAAAGTGACATACTGTCTTTCCACGCGATTCTAAAGACCTCTAAATTAGTTTTTTTCCATTTACGCTCTAAATTACGGGTTTCTCTCTTTAAAACATACGTAGTATTATTGTACCATGGTGCTATACTTTCTTCTCTGACCTTTTTTAATCTAATGGGTGCAACAATATCCAATGTTCTAGAGAGAATGGTGCTCATAGTGGTAGTTAGTTCGTCTAATTCATCTGTTTGTTTGGGTTCAGGCAGCAGCTGAGACAGATCAGATAAGCTATTTGAGAAATGATCTATGGTGGATGGACGAATTGTTCTACCTGGTCGATAACGTGGCGCAGCATGACATATTACAGCAGTGCGTAATATGCAAGTTACCAAGTAGTGGTCAGTGACATCATCACTTTGTGGAATGATATCTATATCGGTTGGATCGGTTCCATATGATATAATTAAATCGAGTGTATGATTAAGACGATGAGTTGGTCCGGTGACGTTTTGCTTGACCCCGAAGGAGTTTAATAAATCTGTAAACGCAGCCCCTAACGCATCATTTAAATGATCTACGTGTATGTTAAAATCTCCAACAATTAATGCTTTATCGACGTTGACCAAAAGATCTGATAGAAAGTCAGCAAACTCTTTTAGGAAATTGGCGTAAGGCCCTGGAGGTCTATATACGGTAGCCAATGCTAGAGATAATAGGGATTTTTTTCTTACATCTAAGAGCGTAACATTTAGCACTTCAAACGAATTAAACCTATGACGAGTTTTCTGAGTAACATTAAGGATATCTCTGTAGATTGTTGAAACACCGCCGCCACGACCGATCAGACGGGGCTCATGCTTATAACAGTATCCTGGCGGAGTAGACTAATTTAGACCGAAATAATCATTTGGTTTAAGCCAGGTTTCAGTAAGGCACAGAACATCGAAATTATTATCTGTGACCATTTCATTTACAATAACCGCCTTAGGTGTGAGCGATCTAATGTTTAGAAGACCTAGCTTTAGAAATTGTTTTTGTTCACTAATAGCGAGATTTTTTGTTTTAATAACAATTAGATTTTTTCTAGATCCCGCAGTAGATTTATTATTTGATCTTAGTAAACGAGGAATAGACACAGTTTCTATGCAATGTTCTACACTAGTATTAATATCAATTAAATTGGTGCAGTAGAGACTGTGATTTGGATTTTTGATTACTAGTCAAATGGTATTTAACATCTTGGAGATCAGTAATATTGTGAAATATTATTACAATTTAAATCAGTAATATTGTGAAATATTATTACAATTTAAAATAACTGTTTTCGATTTTAATATATTTTAAAATATAATTTATTCCTGTGATATTAAAGTTGAATTTTCAGCATCATTCCTCCAGTCTTCAGTGTCACATGATCCTTCAGAAATCATTCTAATATGATGATTTGATGCTCAAGAAACATTTCTCATTATTATCAATGCTGAAAACAGTTATTTACATTTTTATTTCAGGATTCTTTGATGAATAGAAAGTTCAAAAGAACAGCATTTATCTGAAATAGAATCTTTTGTAACATTAAACAGTACCGTTCAAAACTTTGGGGTCAGTAAGTATTTTTATTTTATTTTTTGGGGGGAAATAAATAAAATAAATCAATACTTTTATTCATCAAGGAGGAATTAAATTGATCAAAAGTGACAGTAAAGACATTTATAATATTATAAAAGATTCTATTTCAAATAAATGCTGTTGTTTTTAACTTTCTGTTCATCAAAGAATCCTAAAAAAAGGGTACACAACTGTTTTCAACCTTGATCATAATCAAATGTTTCTTGAGCATCAAATCATCATATTAGAATGATTTCTGAAGGATCATGTGACACTGAAGACTGGAGTAATGATGCTGAAAATTCAGCTTCGACCACAGGAATAAATAATATTTTAAAATATATTAAAATCGAAAACAGTTATTTTAAATTGTAATAATATTTCACTATATTACTGTTTTTTGTCGTATTTTTAATGAAATAAACACAGCATTGGTGAGCATAAGTGACTTATTTTAAAAACATTAAAAATTGTACCGACCCCAAACTTTTGAACGGCAATACATAAATATAATCCAAATATAAATGAAAGTCAAAAGCACATTTTTAATACATAGTCATACCTGGAAACATATCCTGTCCAAATAGGCTATATGGGCCATTCTACAGAATTTGTTGGATTTTGTTGGAAGTTGGAAACATCTTGAAAAGAAAATAGTCTTTTCCCATAAATTTCTTATAAAGTATTCTTTTTTCAGGGTTCCTACAGGTTTTTTCAAGTTAAATTCAAGTCTTTTTAAGACCATTTATATAAAAAATTAATACCTACTTCACATCCCTACCAGCAAAGAAAAACAAAATCCTTGAACTTGTGTTCATTTATTTTTCAAATGTGGAATGGGTAAAAGATGATAAGCCAAGCAGGTGTGAAAAATAAAAACATTTCAGTAGGCCACAAGAAAGTTTGCCGAACAATGTTAAGTTGTTTTTTAACATTAGCCAGCTACCCATTCCATGCTGGGAATATGGGCAGGGTTCCTACACCTTTTCCAAGGTCAAATTCAAGCACCTTTCAAACACTTTCAAGGTCGATTTTAAAGCCTTTTCCAGCACCTTACACCACCGTAAATTACTACCAATACATAGTCAAAATTATTTAGTGTTTTTATCACATTTAAAGAGATAATGCTATAAACAGGCAAAATTGTGTTTCGTAATAGCAAAAGGATTAGATATTTAAGCAAATCACAAGTTTTAATTTTCAAAATGTATCACTGTCTAGATAATGCCTATGAATAACCCTTTTCATTATATTAATGTCCAAATATTGCTTCCCAGATAATATGATTTTCAGGCTGTAAAACTGAAGAAATTTCAAGGGCTGAAAATATGAAGACAGGATTTGAACAGAAATATTTTACAGGCTTTGGTTTTGGGACACATTCTTGATATAGACAAGGTTTGAACAAAATCTGAGATAGTGCAACAACAACCTGTAATTCAATTTTAACCCAGAAGACTATATTCATTAAAAAAAAAAAGTATTTAATTGCCAAGACATATACATTTATCTACTGGAATAGAGCAGTGTAAATATTGCATAAGGCCATCCTCAACCTTACAGTCGGCTACTTGTATGACACTCCATCTGACACGATTTCTGTTCAGCAATCATCGATTGATGTCATGCACTGGGCTAACTTTTGCAGGTTTTAATTTGCGGGTAGTTAACGTTACAGTTAGCCTAATGTGCTGTAACTAAGGGTATGTTCACTGCATATTCCACAAATGAACGTGCCATAACGGACATCCAATACTAACATTACATTATCACACCAAGTACTTTCAGTCACTGGCTGTTACACCTGACCCCTTCATGGCTTTTCTGTGACCGGATAGCTATCCGATCGTGAAAAGACCAGGTGTAAATGCCCTCCGAAATGCATTCGAGACGGGTTTGAATCCGATCGCTCAAACCACTTCAGGAGGAGATCTGGGCTGCATTCTAGACGAAACTGGACAAGTGTAAATGCATCTGGTTGGTGAAACCACATATGTAAATTTTACTCCTCCCAAAAATGCTAAAAAATAAACATGTGAGAGCGTGTTATAGGCTATATGTAATGTTATAGCCAGATATGACGGCGCTACTGCGAGTAGCTATTCATCAAGCCAACGAGCAAACTATCGCAAATCAAAGTGAAATTAAGTTGCAGACGCTTAACACACAATCATTATCATTAAAAGTAAAGAAACGAAATATTCTTACCAGTGCTGTTGCGGTCTTTGATTTTGATTTTAGCTGATAATCAATAAAATGTATTAAATTTACATTTCCCCATAACCTCAGAACTAAACCGGCAGCCAGCCAACATAAAACAAACGTTAAAAATATAACGGCGTCAGTCAACCTCTCCTGTGGAATGCTGAGATTTTCTTTGATTATTCGCGCTTCTCCTTTGCTTGTTGCTTGAGGTCTGTGTTGTGTTGCAGTCTATGGTTGTGGTGCTGTAGCGCGTGATCTTCATTTACTGAAGGCATCACTTGTTCGCAGTATTTTGTACTGTGACCCGGGGCTGCGTTGCGTTCTCCATTATTGGTTCCGCCACTCTTTATTTATACTACGTTATTTAATCAAAATAATCGTGGTTGACAAATTAAACTTTTGAGGAAAAATACAATACGGAGAAGTTACATACAGCACAATTTTTAAGACCCAGACATCAAAATTCAAGACTTTTTAAAGTCTTTTTAAGGTATTATTTCCAAATTAATAAATTCAATGCTTATAATAACATTTTAGTTGAGTTTATTTTTGACAGAACATATTTAACATATTATATATTTAACATATGAGCAGAAACTGTCAAACAAAAGCTTATTTGATGTCTATTTTAGAATTAAAACGTTATAATCTATCCAACTACGAAATGTTGTCTTTCATATTTCATCTGTAACATAAACAACAGCGCCCATATGTGCCCTTAATTCATTCACACACAGAAACGTGATTAGAATTTAAACAGTATTTTTGAGTTTACAGACACTATTCCATATCGCAATTAGAACAAAGCACAAGAATAAAAAACTTACTGTTCACAATTCTTGGCTAGATCCGTTTCTCCTCGAAATGAAAATAAACCAGCACATGTTCTGAGGTAAATGTCCCAGGATTATTCCTCACAGCCTCGCAAGACGAAATAGTACATTAATCTGATGATTAAATTTGGTGTTATCGAGTTTATGAGGGGCGTTGACATGTTAGCATGTGTTGCCTCAGATCATTTGCGTTTGAATAGTGCGCGCTCTCCGTGGGCGTGTCAAATTAGCAGAATGAGCTGAGAGAACGTTAATGAGATCGGATGACACTTCTCTCTTTTTTTATAGATTACATAAACAGAGAATATTTATTTTAGTTTTGAATTAGATATTTTTAAAGTACAAACTTCAATGATTATAAAGATATATTGCTCATGCCTGGGTGAATAGTATTCGCTGAGCTTTGTTTAAGTTTAGAGACATGCTCCAGAAAAAAGGTTAACAGAGATGGAGAGACAGAAAGCACACCCTGTTTATTTTCTTTATTTTACAAAAGCACAATGTTTTATTTCGATTGTAAGTGGACACATAAAAAGGTAGACATTCAACAGTTTTTTGTATTTTTGACCAAAAATGACAGAGTATTTTAAGTCTATTTTCCTGCTATGTGAAAAAAATCGAGCAAAATGGGCCAGCGTGTTAGCCGACCTCAGAGTGTTAAAGTGTTTACTTCTTTTTTTATTCATATATTTTTAAACGATTACTTTGTGGAAAATTCTGTAATAGGATTGCAGATTCAAGAAGTTGCCATCTAAAGTATAAGCATGTTTATTTTAAGGATTTGTTTTCTGATTTATTTCTAATTTATTAAATATTTATTAAAATAAATATTGAGTATATATATATATATATATATATATATATATATATATATATATATATATATATATAAATATCGGCATCGGCCATCAAAAAACCAATATCGGTCGACCACTAGTTATTATTATTAATCAAAACAATCCAGCTGCAATTTGATATTACTTGGAATGCACACACAAAAAAAAATGTTCTTGCAAATTACCTCTTCTGTTGTAAATGTCCCAATTGGGAGAGGGCATGCAATTTTCAAAGGGTTTAATTAAACTTTCATGTTATACATTTTGGTTGCATTTGTGAGTTAATAAAAACATAACTGGTTGTGTGAACATAATATCTAAATATCAATTAAACGATCGATTTGGCCCTGAATCGAATCGTAATCGTATCGCAGAATTTTTTGAGGTATCGTCAAATATCGTATCGCTGGCTGAGAGAATCGGTATTGTATCGTATCTTGATGAACTGTCCGATTTACACCCCAATTGTTTTGTTTATTGGTCTAATTCTGGTTTCTCTTTCTAATAAACCTTGCATTGGGTTAGTCACTCATTTAATTATCTTGTACTTCATTCCCACCCTTCTAAATTATGTTGGATTGATAAGGAGTTATCACAAACTAAGACTGTTAAATTGTGCTATCTTACAATCAATATATAAATTTAAGGTGTCGCCGATGTAACGGTTAATAGGGCACTCAGTAATCTGGTAATTTCGTGCGCACTGGTAATAATTTTTTCAAATAAAGACAAGGTAACGCTAATTTAACATGAACGATAAAACGATATGAATATGACACAGTGGGCAACTGGATATTTAAAATTAAGGATTTAAAGTGTTTTGATGGCGTCTCCTGTGAAGCTGATCTTCTGTTCGCATTCACTCACTTCACACGGACCGACCATCACTCGCAGTAACATGTTTATGCCGGCTACAAATGCACACTAGAGATGCGCGGTTGGCGGTTATAGCCGCGGACTCCGCGGATAAACCGCGGATCGGGCGGATGACGTGACGAAAAAAAATATTTTAATTAAATTCGGGCGGGTGGCGGGCGGTTTCTAGTCTCGCGGCTGTCATCAGCAGCGCCTTGTATCAGCGGATGGCGGGCGGGAAAATTGGTCAAACATGTTGGTGCGGATGGATGGTGGACAGATGATGAGTTTTGTGATGCTGTTGCGGATGAAATAATAGCCCATCTGCGCATCTCTAATGCACACTACACAAGATGTCACAGCTGGATTCGATTAAATCTGCAAGGTTTGTTAAGTTAAATGTTTATTAGATATTCAGAGATTTGTTTAAATGATGTAGATGCACATTTGTTGAATGTTGATGGTAAATGAGAAAGTATTTTAGCCTAATTATTTGCCTTTTCTGTTACAATTAATGTAAAAGCAAACGCTTTGACTTTTTTTCACCTACCATTTACTATCTTTGTTTACCAGTTCTTTCTAACACAGTATTAGATATGACTGACGGAGATCATGATTCGTAAACTCATGAAGACGGAGAATGTGAGTGAGCACTGTGTGATCAGGCGCTGCCATTCTCTTTTCAGGCGTACCACCCGCCAAAATATAAGTCTGGAGCGCCGTCAAAATAAAAGTCACGCTTCCAACACATCGGCTAATCAGAAAAACGTATCGGCCGAGGCCGATATTTAAAAAATGCCAAATATCGGCCGATATATCGGTCTTGGCGATATATATCGGTCGACCACTAATAATAACTTAAAAAAACACAAAATTAAAGTTTATTGAAAGTATGTTTTTTATATATTTAAAGTTTGTTATTTTTGCAGAAGCAGATAACTCCACATTTCATGCTACAGAGTTTAACAAAAACAAATAAATTGTTATGAGACATGATACAATACTCGATTAATCTCCTCAGATGACATAGATGCCTGACAAACTTTGCTGTTGTGATTAACATACACACACTACTTTTCCCTCAACACTAAAGGTGCTGCTTTAGTAAGTTTCCATTTAAGTTTTAATTTCTTTTTACGCCCCGAAGAAGAAATCACGGGAAATCAAAGTTCGTTGAAATTATCCATCCTCAATCACTTTTAGTCAGCTTCGATGAAACTCCTCTTAGCTAGCGCATCTTTTCGAAGTGATATCTGACATGAATACTGTCATGAATACGAATACTAATACCGCTGAGTCGCAAAAACGGACTTATCGTGTTGTGTTCACTAACAAGGGTGCTACTGCTGTCGGTTTCTGCTGTAAAACATGAACTAGCGATGCCTCGATAGTGGACAATACCGGCTTTCATGACAAAGCGTGTTTAGGGTTCAGTCAATATTGTCAGGCGTCCATTTCAGCTGAGGAGATTAACTTTATAAAGAGACACCGGCAGACAGTATGGTGAGTAAACGAAAATGCACGCTTTGGCGGAAGGATGAGAATGTCTATATTTTACGTGTGGCATCGATGCATCGTATCGTTAGATGTTATATCGATGTATAGTTACACCCCTACAAAACAATTGACAAAACGTACTCGGTTACATACGTAACCTTGGTTCTCTCTAGAAGAGGGAACGAGTATTGCGTAAGTTGCTTACGCTACGGGTAAAGTCATCTTTTCAAGAGATATTGAAGCCAAAAATTATCCTTAATTTTCCATTTATTGTCAACACAGTGCAGCAGCCAGCAGACCTAGAGCAGGCTATCTTGCGTGCTCATTGGCTGCCCTGCGGCAACTGCTGCAGCCTACCACTGAGCCTCGCGCGTGACGTCACGCCCTCTACGTGTCACAGCCCGCCAAAATGGGGGTGGCTTAGCGTATTAAAAGTCAGGCTCGGAGGCTGCGTCAGTGGTTTCATCAGCTGAAGCGAAAATCGCTCGTGGCGCCTGCATGGTCAGGTTACGCAATACTCGTTCCCTCTTCTAGAGAGAACCGAGGTTACGTACGTAACCGAGTACGTTCTCTTACGAGAGGTTCTTTCGTATTGCGTAAGTTGCTTACGCTACGGGAACCCATTGTCAACGCCGTGCGGGTCAGCATCCACTTCATGATTCCTCATACTGACAGAAGTCTAGCCTGCAGGGCGGGAACTTCCAGGTTATAAAACCTAACAAATGTGGACGGAGAGGCCCAGCCTGCCGCCTCACAAATGTCCTGAATGGAAATCCCGCTGGACCAAGCCCACGACGAGGCCACGATTCTGGTGGAATGAGCCCTAATGCCCAAGGGGCATTGCAGACCTTTAGACACATATGCAGATGCGATAGCTTCCACTATCCATCTGGACAGGCTGTTTCGAGGCGGCGAGACCCTTGGTGCGCCCACCAAACGAGACAAAGAGCTGTTCCGAGCGCCTGAAAGGGGCGGAGCGCATAATGTAAGCCCTCGGCGCCCTGACAGGGAAGAGGAGATTAACATCGCTCTCAATATCAGATACTGGCAGAGCCAATTGAGAAATGACCTGTGCTCTGAAGGGAATGCCCAACACTTTAGGGACATAGCCATGCCTTGGTTTAAGAATTATTTTTTTTGGATGTTATATTCTATAGCTTTATTAATTTATTTAAGTGTATTTAAGGAGTCCTGTACTCATTTTTCTGAATTTGTCAAGGCATATTGTTTCTGCCTTTCCTGTTTTAACTTGTGAAGCACTTTGGGTCAACTGTTGTTCGGTTAAATGTGCTATACAAATAAAATGACTTGACTTGACTTGACTGACTTTAGAGTAATTTGGTCCGAACTCAAGAAACGCAGCGCTAATAGATAGCGCGTGTAAATCCCCCACACGTTGATGACAGAGCTGTCAGAAAAACGGTTTTGAGCGAGAGGTACTTCAGGTCCACGGAGTCTATTGGTTCAAAGGGGAAGGCTTTCAGGGCCTCTAGGACCAAGGAAAGATCCCACATGGGAACCGACGGGGGTCGAACACAGACCATTTAGACGCGTAGAGCCGCCTCGTAGAGGGAGCTCTAGATTGCGTAATCATGTTCATCACTCCTTCTGGCAGGATAATGGGTATCCGTTGATTAACCATGCGTGCAGAGACCAGCAATCTGGATGGGGATGCCAGATTGAGCCGCGGGCTTGAGAGAGGAGATCTCTCCTCACCGGAATCGGCCAAGGGGCTGTGTGTGACAGCCGCATCAACTCCGGAATCCAGATTTGATTCTCCCATCACGGGGCTATGAGGAACACCAAGTGGCGTGTTTCCCTGGTCCTCTTGATTACCTGTGGTAACAGAGAGACCGGAGGGAAAGCATAAAGTGGGAGGCTGGGCCAGATTTGGGCCAGCGCATCCTCATTCTTTGAAAAGAACATTGGGCAATGAGCGTTGTCTTTTGACGCAAACAGGTCGACTTCCGCTTTGCCGAAAAGGCGCCGCAGGGACCATTCCCCTGGGGGAACATAGTTCCTAGATAGCTTGTCTGGGCCGTCGTTCAGGTGGCCTGGCACATGCGCAGCTCTCAGCAAGCGCAGGAGGTGCTGAGACCATACAAGAAGGCGTTCTGTCAGATGGCAGGGACTAGCACATGGTGGTCCCGTATGAACGGGAGGAAGCGCTTGAGCGCGTTCTCGACCACTATCATTTCCAGACAGTTTATGTGGAAGCGTCTCTCTTGGTCTGACCACAGGCCAAAGACCGGTCTGCCCTCGAAGAGGGTGCCCTATCCTAAGTTGGAGGCGTCCGTCGAGATGACCTTTCGGTGTGAGACAGCTCCCATTGTCACTCCCCGCCGGTACCAGTCGGCCGCTAACCAGGGCTGCAGAGCCGAAACGCAGCTCTGAGTCACTCTGATCCGTCTGCGGCCTGAAACCCAAGCCTGGTGAGGCACTAGGGCGTTCAGCCAGCGTTGTAGCGGGTGCATGCGCAGCAGGCCCAGCTGAAGCACAGCCGCAGCCGATGCCATACAGCCCAGCATCCTCTGGAATGTTTTCAGAGAACCGATGCTGCCCTCCTGGAAAGATGCGGCCAGGTGTCGAACACAGCGCACGCACTGTGTTGATAAATGGGCCGTCATAGCCACAGAGTCCAGTTCTATTCCTAGAAAGGAAACTGACTGACTGGGCAGTAATGAGCTCTTGGTCCAGTTGACTGTGAGACCCAGGCTTTCTAGATGACTGAGGAGCACAGATCTGTGAGATGACAGTTCTATCTCTGACTGTGCTAAAATCAGCCAATCATCCAAATAGTTCAGAATTCGCAACCCTTGTTCTCTCAAGGGGGCGAGAGCCGCGTCCATGCACTTCGTAAATGTACGGGGTGCCAAAGACAGGCCGAACGGGAGGACGGTGTATTGATATACCCGACCGTCGAAGGCGAATCTCAAGAATGGCCTGTGACGGGAGACTATCGGAATCTGAAAGTATGCATCTTTCAGATCAAGAGAGATAAACCAGTCCCTCGGGCGAACTTGCGCGAGAATTTGTCTGGTCTTGAGCATTTTGAACGGCCTTCACATGAGAGCTTTGTTCAAATATCTCAGATCTAAGATAGGTCTTAGAGTTCCCTCCTTCTTGGGTACGAGAAAATAGCGGCTGTAAAAGCCTGACTCGCTCAGAGAAGGAGGTACTGGTTCTATGGCCCCTTTGCACAGCAGTTTGGCTATTTCTGCGCGGAGTAGATGCGCTACATCCGCTTTCACTTTCGTCTCGGTCCGTGCTTGAAATCGAGGGGGACGGCGAGCGAACCTGGCCACCGGCCTGTGGTGGCTGGACGAGCGCGATCTAGGGCGGCCGCCCTGTCGTCGCTGCGAAGGCTGGGGCTGAGCTGGGAGCTGGCTAGCATTTCGTGCAGGCGGCTCACGTGAGCGACTTGCAGCGGAGCTAGAGCGTCGAGGCAGGAAGAGCTGTTAAGGTCAGTGTTGGAGAGGGACAGGTTGACGATGACCCCTGGCAGTCATATTGATGAGGGAGAGGACGAGGACGAGGAGGAGGAGCAGGAGGAGAAGGAAGGAAAGCAGCAAGAGAAAGAAGAGCAGGAGGATGAGGAGAATGGAACCAGTACAAAAACAGTGACAGGTACAGGGGCAGTGTGCAGGGCTGAGTAGGCAATCATATTATGCAGAGATAGAATAAGATATATTAAAATAGAGTCATATGTTTTTGCCCCAAGTTCAATCACACAGAAAAAAGGAGCTTAGCCACTATTGCCTTTATTTCAATGGCTTGCTGAATTAAATATCTGTTACTTTCCGATGATGAAATTAGTTATTTTTAATAATATTTTTAACTGAGTGACGTTCTTCTCATGCATTACAGACAGAGGCAATGTTCCCTCTAATTTTTTTTCTAGCTGAGCAAAATTTTTTTCTATTGGGCGGACATTTTTCGCCACCTGAGCAAAAATATTCTTTATACCTGACCTGTGCAGCATACGTAGAAACACAATGGTTTCAACATTCAGTTGTAACTTTTAACTTGAATGTGCCATTTCTATTTTATTTGACCCTTGATGTAACCTATTGGCATGGGCGGATCTACAGGGGGGCAAGGGGGGGCAGGTGCCCCCCCACTCTAGAGTCTTGCCCCCCCCCAGCTGCCCCCCTAACTTTGATGATCCAAAAACTGTACTTGTAAAAACAACCCGCCACTATGTCCACAAGCTTCTCAAAACAGTGAACTATATAATTTTTAATTTATTATTAGCCCATCCCCCCTGCCCCTCAAATACTTAGCTACATCCCTGATTCAAACGTGCAGAGCGGCGTTCGCTCAGTCTGGCTGACTGGCTCACACACACAGCGAGTCTGCTGCGATGCGGTGGCCTTGCAAACCGACTGGAGAGACTGAGGTGCCACAGAGCCTCTGAAGGTGAAGTGAGTTTCCCCATGTGTAGTTTAAAAACATGTTTAACTTTAAGTTACATTTGTAATGAATGTATTGTATGCTAAAGACGATTCAGCATCAGCAAAAACAGCGAGTCTATTACGTTAGCCAAAATCAGTGGTCAAATCGCTCCCTCGTGATTTGTAAGAGCACTCTTCCCTTTGATTAGCCTAATTTTAATTTTAGTAAAGACAAGAACAGCTTAATAAAAAATATAAAATAATGTTTGTATCCATAACGTTTACTGATGGTCGCCGTTATGCCGACGTTACGTTACAACACACAATACAGTGCCAGTTAAGAGATCGATCATTTGATTAGCTAAGCAGTCCTATAAATCCAATTCCTCTCAGATATCACAGCAATGAAACCAGGTTACAACTGAAAAATAACAAATACAATAGGATTAAGTAGACTAAACATAACTGGTGTGTGCATGTGATAAATCTTTCTGATTTTATATTTGTTATATAGGCTACTTATTAGCTACATGTCCCTTACCCATTACCCAATAGACATTCTACTGATTAAATGTAACTTGTCAACTTATTCTACTAAACTGAACCCCAACACCTAACCTAACAGTCCACTAACACTCTAGTAATTCTGTAATGGAGTTAGTGGTCTTAAGTGCACCATCGAAATAAAGTGTAACCCAAATAAATGATGTTCTTTTGATCTTTATAATCACAGAATTCTGAAAAATATTAATCACGGTTTCCACAAAAACATTATGTAGCACAACAATTTTCAACATTGATAAGAAATGTTTCTTTAGCACCAAAGCAGCATATTAGAATGATTTCTGAAGGATCATGTGAAACTGAAGAATGGTGTAATTTTAATATACAGTATATTTTAATTTGCAATAATACTTCACAATATTCATATATTTACTGTATTTTGATCAAATAAATGCAGCCTTGGTGAGCATTTAAAAAAAATTATCTTACGTGACAGCTACTTAACTGTTCTGTTTACAAATTTGAAGACGGCTTGTGATGGCAAGGCCTATGACTACTAGATACGTTCTGCCACAAGAACTAGGTGCAACTGAATTAAGTACTAAGTTAGACTAAGTTATAGTTACTAAGCTCTTAGTGTGAACTTTACAAATAGCTAGTGCAACTCTAACCATGAACCAGCTAATCAAGGTCTACAGGATTACTAGAAATTTCCAAACAAGTGTGCTGGAGAAGGTATGGTAGATGATCGTCTGAGAAATCTTGCTGTTCTCAGTATTGAGAAACAGCGTGCAAAAGCACTAGATTTAGATACGTTTGTGAAACGTTTTGCTGCAAAGCACAACAACCGTCGCCTTAAGCTTTCCTAAAAAAGATGGGTGATCATGGCTCATTTTTGGACTGTAATTATACGTTTTTAATTATAATAAGAACTTGAGTATTGTCCGCTGTTTTATACTTGTAGTCCACTGCATCTTGGACACAATTATTATATTTTAATTTTGCTTTTTATACTTTTACTTTTTAAAAGATGCACAGTTTTGTTTTGTTTGAACACTGCACTGGGCTTATTCCTGTTGTGAATTAAAAACCTTTGTAGTGTGTAAGGGGATGATTAAATGATAACTACTGTAGTTGGGTGTCACGATTTCGATTTTAAATCGAAATCGATCGAAATTAATTGACAATCTCAAAAATCGAAATAAAAAATGGAATCGTCGATGCTGTCACGCCCCCATGTCGCGCCCGTGATGGAAAGTTCGGATCGTTTTACTGACTCTATTGTTCAATCTCGTTCATCAAAATTAACTAATCTTTTTTCTAGTCATTTCAGGGGCTTTAAATGTTATACTTTTAACAGGCAAATTCCCCGAACACATCCACCTACGCAATCTTGATCATCTTCTGAATTAAGAAATCATTATAATGCAGTAAAAAATAATTTACAGGGAACATTAATAATTACTTGACCTTCCGACTCTTTTGTTCATTTGTCGCGTGACAGAGGCAATGAACGGATCGTTCATGAACGACTCATCACGGCGCGGAAAAAAAAACACACGTGTTGAAAGGCTGCGAGTCCTCAAACTTAGATTCTATGCCCGAACCCGAACTTAGCCCTACCCGGCCATAGACGTGCACTCCCAACGCAATAGAGTGCGGCGCGGAACTAGATTTGATGGCCGAGTGCGAGCGCGGGCGGTAATGCACTCACTCTGTGTGTGCGAGAGAATAAAACGATTCGCGGGACTACCGCAAACTAGAAATATCTACTAATAAAACATATAAAAACTAATACATTTTTATTTATCTGTTGCAGAAAAGCAACAAGAACAACTAAAAAAAAAATAGAAACGATTTACAGGCCAGAGTTTCTATTTGTAACATGTTTGCAGCGTTGAGCGATTTAGCCAATCACAGACATTTGTGTTGATTTCTTGAACGCAATGGCCAATCAGAAGCATTTAAGATAGACTCTCCTCACCGCTCAAAACGGACTTTTTGTTCAGTGCTGAATTCTGTAAACTGGCAAATCCTCTAATTATAACAAACAAAGTGTAGGCTATATATTATGAAAGATTCATTGTGCAGTCAGCTTCATTGATAATAACAGAGATGTGTGAGATTGCGATGAACTGATGTCAGCTTTTTAGGAGCAACAGCAACCTGTGCTTAAAAAAAAAAAAAAAAAGTAAAAATCGAGAATCGAATCGAACCGTGACCTTAGAATCGAAAATGTAATCGAATCGAGGATTTGGAGAATCGTGACACCCCTATTGGGAGTGCACGTCCCTATGCATCAGTTCACCTCGACAAAGCACTCGCGGCGGCCAGTTTCGTTTCGCAAAATGTACGTGGTATCGGGTATCAGCAAATTTGTATGATTACGAGTATATGAGGACAGTATCGACCCGATCCCCGATGCCAGTATCGGTATCGGGCCATCCCTAGTGTAAAGGGACATATGCACTAGTCTGTCAGAGAGCACGGTAACAGATGGCGTCAAATCTAGCGGGATTCCATAAATAAACTGCACAGAATCCCACTATTCGCCTATGCAATGATTAAATTCAGGCAAACTTTAGCATACAACTAGCCTGACGTCGTCATACTCAGATTCTAGTCAGAATATGAGTCTGATACTGCTCCATTGGGCTGTGATTATGGGGCGTGTTTCAACCGAACCAGGAAAGAAAATGCCTCTGCACTCAATTGGATAGATCTACAACCAATCAGAGCAACGGAGTAAGTGGCGAATCCCGTAGGAAGGACGGCAAAAACATATTTCCGATCGACAAATGCCTTGATCGCTGTTCTCTGTTCCTCTTTTAAAATTAATGCGCTGTCGATATCTTCTATAACAGACGCAATGGCTGAATCTACACATAAACGAATTCAACCCAAGCACTCTTTGCTGACGTGGATTGATTACGTTACTGTTGATCATCTGTCCATCATCGTATAAAGCCCGGAAAGCTATAGACTATACGTATAACCGTATAGAACCACGAAAACTTATGTCGATCAGGAGACGTTCGGGGGCGTTGATTAGTAGACGAGACCCAGGTAGATTTAAGTCAGGCGCGAAAGAATGAAGAAAAATCTTCCACAGTATCTAACAATATACTGCATATAAACTAGCCTAAGTCAAACAGCCAGTGATCATCATGCATTTAAAATAATCGAAACAATTAGTAAAATCAGTCTCTTTTTTTTTTTTTGAAAATAATGTTTTGTATAGAAGGTAACTACAGAATTAAACCAGAGAATCTGGTGATTCGGATAATAAATGTTTTTGTCTTTGAACTTTCATTATACAAATCAAATTACAGAAAAATAGGTTGTCAACTTTTTTTGTCTTGTAAAGTTAAATTTATCAGATTTCAACTAGCAACACAAATTAACCACATCTGCAGTTTATTGACAGAGGACACACAATAAACACACACGCCTTCAGATTCACTGTCTTTCAGCTTAAGGATGAGAAAAGACATTAATTACCGTCCACCCTAACAATAATTGCAATGCATCTAATACATGCACATATAAATATACATGTTAACATCAAAATGAAAGCTACACACATTTACTAGACGAAACGACATTTCCACTGACTCAATCCACAAAAATTATATGTGGAGAATTTTATTAACAGGGAAAACCGTGCGCAGGCGGCAAAACAAACCCGTGCGTTAATAAAACAGAAAAGCGCATACATAAACTTGTTCCGGTTTTTTTACACTTCCATAATTAACATAAACCTAAAACTTAACTTAATACAGCCTATTTTCACTCTTTAATGTAGAGACCTACCTGACTGACACTCTCCAGTCACGGGCTGTTCTGACTGAGCGCGCGCGCCCGGTCCATTACAAATACATAAACAAAAATATATTTTTTCCTTCTGTCGGCACAACAACATAAAGATGATATACATTAAGCAAAATATTATTTTGCAAAAACAAAAAAACATTTAAATAATATAGTTAATTGTTTCAGAATCGGAACAGTTAAAACATCTCAACACTAAAAATGCATTATTTGCACACACTTGCAACTTACTACGCAGTTTAATGGCATTTTATGCCATCTTAAAATCAAGAAAACAATCAACTCCATTTTTCAGTATGTTTAACATTTTACAGCTTTTATTATTTTCTAACTACAGCAAATGACTCTTGTACAACCAGGAAATAATATAGTTAACATTGGTTAAGTAAATTACATGATATATGTCTTATTCAAGCAGATTTTGCAAAGCAGTTATCCAGTGAGAAAAATAAAAATAATTATTGACACTAAATTAGGTCAGTCAGGTCCCCTTCATATATATATATATATATATATAGCGTTTTTAACAATAGCCTATAGATTGTTTCAAAGCAGCTTTACAGTGATAATAGGAAATTAAAGTAACAGAGATTGTTTTGGCTTTACAGCAGCTCTAGAATAAAGTTATTGTTCAGCTAAAGTTAGTTTTGATCAGTGGTTCTCAACTGGGACATTTCTCTCACTCTCACTCTCACTCTCACTCTCACTCTCACTCTCACACACACACACACACACACACACACACACACACACACACACACACACACACACACACACACACACACACACACACACACACACACACACACACACACACACACACACACACACACACACACACACTAAATTTGATAAATTTGGTTTTGAGAGCCAAATAAATTTATTTCACAAATATGGTTCACACTCAAATAACTTACACATGAATAAGAATGAATAAACAGTATAAACAGTATAAATGTAAGGCTTTTAAAAAACAGTACCAAACTACACTGTAAAAAAAAATCAGCCTTAAATTTAAGTACAATTAACAAGTAATTTTCACTTAAATTACATTAAACTTAAATAAGTTGAATGTTGTATAACTTAAAAAATAAAGTAACTTATTTTGATGAGTTGAAGTCATGTAAAAACATATGTTGTCAACTTACAGATCATGTAGTTTTTTGTTAAAGCGGCACTATGCAGTTTTTTAGCTTAAAGGGATAGTTCACCCAAAAATGAAAATTATGTCAGTATTTACTCACCCTCATGTTGTTCCAACCCCGTAAGACCTTTGTTCATCTTCGGAACACGAATTAAGATATTTTTGATGAAATCTGAGATCTGGATCACTCCTCCATACTCCTCCATAGGCTTCAAAAGGATTGAAACTTGCCGGCCTCGAAAAGTTATTAAAGACATCGTTAAAATAGTCCAAGTGACTACAGTGGCTCAATCTTGAGTTTATCAAGCGACGAGAATACTTTTTGTGCGCAAAAACAAACAAAAATAACGACTTTATTTCAACTATTCATTTCCTTCTCTGTTGGCCTCTAGTCAGTTAACTTAGTGTAATAGCGTAGAGCTACGTCACACGTAGGCTCACTATTGGCCGACGCTGGTCATGTGGGTGATGCGTGTGACGTACAACAACAGAAGCTCTACGCTATTACACTAGTGAACTGACTCAAGGCCCACAGAGAAGGAAAGGAATAGTTGAAATAAAGTCGTTATTTTTGTTTTTTTGCGCACAAAAAGTATTCTCGTCATTTGATAAACTTAAGATTGAGCCACTGTAGTCACTTGGACTATTTTAACGATGTCTGTAATAACTTTTCGGGGCCTGCAAGTTCAATCCCTCAAGAAGCCTATGGAGGAGTATGGAGGAGTGATCCAGCTCTCAGATTTCATCAAAAATATCTTATTTCTTGTTCCGAAGATGAACGAAGGTCTTACGGGGTTGGAACAACATGAGGGTGAGTTAATATTGACAGAATTTAAATTTTTGGGTGAACTATCCCTTTAACTCAGAGGTCGGCAAACGATGGCTCTAGAGCCGCATCTTAAGGCGGCTCTTAAGCGCCGCCCTAGTGGCTCCCTGGAGCTTTTTCAAAAATATTAAAATGGAAAAAATATTTTTTGTTTTAATATAATTTCTGTAGGAGGAAAAACATGACAAACATTCATTCAAGTTTTTCAAGGATGTAAAAATGTGTATAATAAATATTTAATTTCAACATTTCTGTTAACGAAGAATTTACGTCATAGACTGCGACACACGTTTCTGTCAGATCGGCGTGATGCCAGACTGGTGGCTGACAGACAAACAAACAAGCCGGGGGGTGTGTCATGGGCCATGGATCCCAAGAGGAAAAAGAGAAAGATAGCTGAGGAGAACAGAGGATTCAACAGTTCTTGGACCAAATCATTTGCTTTCATTGCCAATGCGGAGGGATTGCCTGCATGTTTGCTTTGTAATGAGAAGTTGTCAAATAACAAAAAGAGTAATGTGGAAAGACATTTCCAGGGAAGGCATGCTACATTTGCAGCCAAGTACCCAGTTGGGAGTGAGAGAAAAAGTGCGATTGCATTACTTCTGGAGAAATTAGAGGAGCGCAAAGATAAATTTAAGAAGTGGATTGCATCTCCAAACTCCACTACTGCAGCTAGTTTTGTTGCAACCCGGGAGATAATAAAGCGTGGGAAACCGTTCTGGTGACTACATGGAGGATTCATTCATTAAAATATCAGAGCACCTATTTTCAGACTTCAAAAACAAAACCGAGATAATACAGAAAATTAAAGACATGCCTCTCTCCGCATAGGAAAAAGTGCGATTGCATTACTTCTGGAGAAATTAGAGGAGCGCAAAGATAAATTTAAGAAGTGGATTGCATCTCCAAACTCAACTAGTGCAGCTAGTTTTGTTGCAACCCGGGAGATAATAAAGCGTGGGAAACCGTTCTGGTGACTACATGAAGGATTCATTCATTAAAATATCAGAGCACCTATTTTCAGACTTCAAAAACAAAACCGAGATAATACAGAAAATTAAAGACATGCCTCTCTCCGCATAGACAGTGAAGGAAAGGGCCATTAAAATGGCAGGCAACATCACCAATCAGCAAATCAAGGACATTAATTCAGCTCCAGTATACTCAATTGCCTGTGATGAGTCGTGTGATGTGATCGATGTTGAACAGGCAGCGCTGTTATGCAGGTATGTTAACTCTGATGGGCCGCAAGAAGAAATGGTCAAATTAATACCACTGAAAGGCCAAACACGCGGGGAGGACATATGTGAGGTAGACTTGTAGTCAAGACCGCCTAAACCGAGACCAAGACACTACCAAGACCAGAGGGTATCGAGACCAAGACATGACCAAGACCGATACCAAGACAGACCAAGTCGAGACCGAGACCGAGACCAAAACGAGACCGGAGGGAAAAAAAAGCTAAGCTGTTGAAGCTAAGCAATAACTTGTAAGATTTTGTTTTGCATTGCCTGCCTATCTCTGCCGATTTCGAAGTCTCCAAATTAATCCATTCTGCAACTTTTAAATACATAATTATATTTTTAAAAATGAAATTATAGGCTTATGTGCAGGATCCGAAAGTTGGTCGTTTTGACGCTATGGTTACACACACACACACACACACACACACACACACACACACACACCGTTGGCGGTGCGCTCAAAGTCATCTGTCAGTTGTGCAGTTACCCAAAATCTCCTGAATGAAGTTAAAACCCATCATGTCACTGATATGTGTTTTACTAAATATTAATACATCAAAAACTGTACATGATATGTGTTTTTTAAATCAAGTGATCAAAGTGCTCGTTGCCGCTGCGATCAGTGGCGCGGATACGGTGTTTTCTCGTGTGGCTCGCGCACACCGCACTGTATTCACTCAGACGCGCGCTTCAATTCGTTGCGGATATCGTCGTGGATATTGTAGTATTGTATTGCTAAATCCCCCGACCACTATGTCGGTCTGAGACAGGCGAGACCAAGACCAAAGACCGTCAAGGCCGTGACAAGACCGAGACCGGTCAAAAGACACGTAAAAGACCGGTCTCGAGACATACATAATTAATGCGAGGCTGTGCTGAAGTGTTTAAATGACAGTGGAATAAACACCAACCACCTGATTTCAGTGGCAACAGCTGGGGCACCCAGTATGGGGGGATTGCAAAAGGGGTTTGTGACTTTATTACAGAAAGCATTGGATTGAAATCTGCTTGCATTTCACTGCATCTTGCACCAAGAAGCACTGTGTGCACAAACATTCCCACCGGAGTGTATGGAGGTGATGAACCTTGTCATCGAGATGGTGAACAAGATAATTGCAAAAGTATTAAACCACCGTCAGTTCCGTGCATTGCTAGATGAAGTTGATTATTCCGAATATTGAATATTTCGATCTCCTGCTACACAACAAAGTCCGATGGCTGTCCAGAGGTGAGGTTTTGCGTCGCTTTGTTGCTTGTTTAGAACATGTGAAAACATTCCTGAAAAGCAAAAACCTGAACTACCCGCAACTGGAAGATACCGAGTGGCTGGGAAAACTGCACTTTATGGTGGATATGACAAGTTACCTAAACATGCTGAATAAAAGTCTCCAGGGGCGGGGAAACACTGCACTGCAAATGCTGGAAGCTGTTTTGTCATTCGAGTGCAAGCTGACTGTATTCGCCAGAGATGTACAGCGAGGCACGCTCTCACTTCTCCCCCCTGAGAGAGTTCAAAGAAGCTTTTCACTATCACACACTTAATAGTGATTATTTAAAAGGTGCGATCGTGGTTATGAAACTGCATTTGGGAGCAGATTCAGCGAGTTCCGAAAGGAAAAAATGACACTATCAATCCCTGTCACTCCCCTGGAGATTGACCCATCCTTGTTGAACACATTCCCAGGAGTAATTCAAGCTGACCTTGAAATGGAAATGGCCGATATAGCTGACAAAGATTTGTGGGTGTCCAAGTTCAAAAGTCTGACAGCCGAGCTTGAAGACGTCACTCGCCAGAAAGCCCAGCTTGCCCAAAGCCACGAATGGAGCAAAATTGAAAGCCTCCCAACTATCGAGAAACTTGTGTTTGAAACATGGAATGCTCTTCCTGACAGTTATAGGAACATGAAGAAATATGCTTTTGGAGTATTATCCAGCTTTGGATCAACATACCTGTGCGAGCAGATATTCTCAAACGTGAACTACATCAAATCCAAATACCGCACCCGCCTCACAGATGAGAGCTTGCAGTCCTGCGTGAAGATTAAAGTTACATCTTACATGCCCAATGTTGAGAAGCTGTCCAGTGATGTCCGAAAACAGAAGTCACATTAAACGGGTAAGCACATAATCCTGTCATAGGCACATATATCCCTAGCGCATGCGCGTGCGCATGCGGTCTGTGTTTGTGTTTAGAGCTCCGTCGAATTGATTCATAAATCCTTGATTTTCTTTTTTACCACTCATTTATAAACAAGCACTTTCTATTTTTACAGCATGTGAACTTATCTTCGATACTATTCCTTATAAAAAACAATCGGATTGCTTTGATATCGCTACTTAGATCCAACTTTCCGAATCTCCGCTACTAGCCTTTAGCCCGCTAGCATTGCACGCGTGCCCTCTCGCCTATCGATCGTCTCATTTACACCCGTTTCACTGAAAGGATACGGGTTATATCCAGGATTTCAGTCCTAAATTAGTAGTGATATTGGTAGTATCACTACTAATTTACTGTTCATCTGTTATAATGGCGAATATATCGGATGTGTGTCTAACGTTACCTCTGAGTGCAGGTGAGGACACATTCGAGCTGCATTCGGTCCTGTTGGAGCTGGAGTCCGTGGAGAAGCAGATCCGTGGTCTGCTAGAGAGGCAAGCCGAGCTGCGAGATCGGCGATCAGCGCTTGAAACATCACGCGCCGATGCTCACAATTCAGTGGTTAGTAACTTTTTGACTCCGACCTCGTCTACTCCGTGTGCTTCTCTGCACAGGACGCAAGCACCCAGGACGCGATCATCCCTGGCTTCATTCACTCCGGCACCGACACAACACCATGGACCCTGGGTGATCCCTCAGCGGAAGACACGAGCCAGGACCAGACCAAGAACCTCTCTACCCCTCCCGGTCTTCGAGATCTCCACCCGGAACTGCTTCTCCCCTCTTCGCGAGTCGGAACGCGACGACGCCGTGATCATCGGCAGTTCCATCGTCCGTCATGTCCGTGCTACCTCAGGTAAGGGTAATGTGCGCACTCACTGCTTTCCTGGTGCTCGTGTTCTAGATGTCGCTGCACATGTTCCCGAGATCCTGAACGGTGACGAGCGCGTCGGAGCTGTTGTGCTGCACGCGGAAGTGAACGACATCAGGCTGCGGCAGACGGAGGTTCTGAAGAAGGACTACAGGAGCCTGATCGAGACGGTACGCAGCACATTGCCTGAAGCAACGATCATCGTGTCTGGACCGCTTCCCACGTACCGACAAGGACAGGAAAGGTTCAGTAGATTATTTGCACTAAATGAATGGTGAATGTCATTGTGTAATGAACAGAAACTGCTCTTTGTAAATAATTTGAATCTGTTCTGGGAGCGACCTAGGCTCTACCGCGCTGATGGCCTGCACCCCAGCAAAATCGGAGTGGCTGTTCTGTCGGACAACATCTCCAAGACGTTACACACCATATGACTAGTAAGTCAAAGTCCAAATCACAATCTTTGCTGTCCCAACTTAATTGATACAAGTAGTGTAGAACATTATATAAAAACTGTGTCTATTCCTCGTTTAGTGAGGCCAAATAATAAATCTACTGTAGGATCTAGGAAAAATCTTATTGTAATTAAACCAGAAAATCTCAATATCAGTGAACAAAAACAATTTCTAAAGCTAGGTCTTCTAAACATTAGATCGCTCACACCTAAGGCGGTTATTGTAAATGAAATGTTTACAGATAATAGTTTCGATGTATTTTGCCTTACTGAAACCTGGCTTAAACCAAATGAGTATTTCGGTCTAAATGAGTCTACTCCACCAGGATACTGTTATAAGCATGAGCCCCGTCTGATCGGTCGTGGCGGCGGTGTTGCAACAATCTATAGAGATATTCTAAATGTTACTCAGAAAACAGGTCACAGGTTTAATTCATTTGAAGTACTTGTGCTAAATGTTATGCTCTTAGATGTAAGAAAGAAATCCCTATTATCTCTAGCCTTGGCTACTGTATATAGACCTCCAGGGCCCTATGCTGATTTCCTAAAAGAGTTTGCAGACTTTCTCTCAGATCTATTGGTCAATGTCGATAAAGCAATAATTGTTGGAGATTTTAACATACACGTAGATAACACAAATGATGCGTTAGGGGCTGTGTTTACAGATTTATTAAACTCATTTGGGGTCAAGCAAAACGTCAGTGGTACCACTCATCATCTAAATCATACACTAGATTTAATTATATCATATGGAACCAATCCAACCGATATAAATATTGTACCGCAAAGTGATGATGTCACTGATCATTACATGGTAACTTGCATAATACGTACTGCTGAAATTTGTCATGTTGCGCCACGTTATCGACCAGGCAGAACAATCCTTCCAACCACTATAGATAGATTCTCAAATAGCTTACCTGATCTATCTCAGCTGCTCAGTGAACCCAAACAAACAGATGAACTAGAGGAAATGACTAGCAGTTTGAGCACCATTTTCTCTAGTACATTAGAAATTGTTGCACCAATTACATTAAAAAAGGTTAGAGAGAAAACTAAAGCACCATGGTACAACAGTGCTACGCATGTTATCAAGAGAGAAACTCGTAACTTAGAGCGTAAATGGAAACAAACTAATTTAGAGGTCTTTAGAATCGTGTGGAAAGACAGTATGTCACGTTATAAAAAGGCTAAAAAAAAAACAGGGCTGAGCATCTCCGCAAACTAATAGAAAATAACCAAAATAATCCAAGGTTCTTATTTAACACCGTGGCTAGAATAACAAATAAACAGACATCACCAGAGCAACATATTCCGTTACAGTATAGTAGTAATGATTTTATGAATTTCTTCACTGAGAAAATAGAAAGCAACAGAAACACAATTGTAAATGTACAATCTCTTATGGTGTCTTATGATTCAGCCTCAATTATCGCCCCTCAAGAACTACACCGCTTTACAACTATAGGACAGGAAGAGCTAAATAAACTTATCATTGCATCTAAACCAACAACATGTTTATTAGATCCAATACCCACTAAACTACTGAAAGAAGTGTTACCTGCAGTGGAAGAGCCTCTTCTCAATATTATTAACTCGTCTTTATCTTTAGGTCATGTTCCAAAAATATTCAAGCTGGCAGTAATAAAACCTCTCATTAAGAAACCGCAATTAGATCCATATAACCTAGCAAATTACAGACCCATTTCAAATCTTCCATTTATGTTTAAAATACTAGAAAAAATTGTGTCCGTTCAATTGTGCTCTTTCTTGCAAGAAAATTATATCTATGAAAAATTTCAGTCAGGATTCAGACCGCATCATAGCACATAAACTGCGCTAGTTAAAATTACAAATGATTTACTTTTAGCTTCTGACCAAGGCTGTATCTCAATACTAGTTCTACTCGATCTTAGCGCTGCGTTCGACACTATAGATTATAAAATACTCTTGGATTGACTACAAAACTACACTGGTGTTCAGGGACAGGCATTAAGCTGGTTTAGATCGTACTTATCAGACCGTTACCATTTTGTCTGTTTAAATGGTGAAAAATCGAAGATAACGTCAGTAGACTATGGAGTGCCGCAAGGATCCGTGTTAGGCCCTCTGCTATTCTCAATATATATGCTGCCACTTGATAACATTATAAGAAAACATGGAATTAATTTCCACTGTTATACTGATGACACTCAATTATATATTTCATCACGACCAGATGAAAACACTAACTTATCTAAATTGACAGAGTGTCTTAAAGATATAAAATGCTGGATGACGTGTAATTTCCTGCTATTAAATTCAGATAAAACGGAGGTATTACTTATTGGTCCAAAAAACTACCCACAAAACCTCGTACAATACAACTTTAATTTAGAAGGATGTCCTGTTACTTTATCCACTACAGTAAAAGACCTGGGTGTTATACTAGACCACAACTTGTCTTTCGAAAATCATATATCATATGTTACAAGAACAGCCTTTTTCCACCTTAGAAATATTGCTAAGCTACGTAACATGCTATCTGTTTCTGATGCAGAAAAGTTAGTTCATGCATTCATGACCTCAAGACTAGATTACTGTAATGCTTTTTAGCTGGTTGTCCTGCATCCTCAATAAACAAGCTACAGTTAGTGCAAAATGCAGCTGCTAGAGTTCTTACTAGGTCAAGAAAATATGATCATATAACACCAATTTTATCATCTCTGCACTGGTTACCTATTAAGTTCCGTATCAATTACAAAGTACTACTACTGACCTATAAAGCCCTAAATGGTCTAGCTCCTGTATATTTAATGGACCTTCTATCGCCCTACAATCCATTGCATTCTTTAAGATCCCTAAATTCGAGGCTTCTGGTCATTCCTAGGAAATCTAAGTCCACTAAAGGAGGGAGGGCGTTCTCGCATTTAGCTCCTAAACTCTGGAATAGCCTTCCTGATATTGTTCGAGGTTCAGACTCGCTGTCCCAGTTTAAAACTAGATTAAAGACGCATCTCTTTTGCCAAGCATTAACATAATGCTTACCTTTTATACCACTGTTGAATCAGATCGAATGCATTAATATTATGAACAGCAGCTATGCTAATTATTTCCCATTTGCTTTTTTGCTGTTATCTCGGGACGCTAGTCCCGAGGTAAATGGCGTTCGTCAGCTCCAGTTTGTATCCAGCCTCTCACGGAGACTTCAGAGTCCCCAACACCTGCGATGAGATGACTAAACGCCTGTGAAGAGACGACTCGACGCCTGTGAAGAGACGACTCGACGCCTGTGAAGAGACGACTCAACGCCGGCGATATGTTATGCCCTAAATTAATACATGATTAACTAACTGTATTTTTTCTATGTACATTTCTGAAATGCACTTTCTGTAAAGCTGCTTTGAAACAATATGTATTGTGAAAAGCGCTATACAAATAAATTTGAATTGAATTGAATATTTAGTAACAAAGTGGCTTTTTTATAAAGTGATTTCTGATTTTTGTCAGTATATATTTGGAATGACACATAAGGATATTATTGTGTTTTGTTGCTCAGGTCCGAGGATGGCAAATGAAGACATCTCATGGATGACACAGGGATTAAAGTGAAACAAATTCTTCTGACTGAAATTTTTTTCAGGCCAAGTCATATTCCTTTAACTTTATTTAAATAATCAAGACCAATAGCGTTTTAAGGGGAGATGTTTTAAACCGCTTTAATATTGCCAGTTTGCGTATTTTAAAAGCTATTTTAATCTATGAAAAAAAATTACTTAGCTTGACAAATAATCAACCATCCACATAACTTTTCATGTTCATAAATGTTTTTATTTATCTTATAAGATCAAACAATGCTAAACTATATTAATATATAGTTTGTTCCATGGCAAATTGTTTTGGCTGAAGGCAAAGTGAAGTTTCATAACTTTATATATTTAGGCTATTTAACTTTAACTTTGTAGCCTATTAGAGAGCTGACTAATGTTTGACTGAATTGTTTGCTTTATTTCTCATTGTATAGCTTCTTATAACCTACCCATTAGGCTACTTATACTTTTATACTGGATATTATTGATCATTAAAACTGACATTTAACAAAAAGAGACAGGGTTGTGTAATGTTATATATTCTAAAATATATAAAATATTCTTTATATATATTTTACTATGCATTTTCTTCACTGTACACTCTTAACCCGAATTAGTTGACTTTTAGTGGTATCGTTGCCCGATACCACTTTAGTTTTTACACAAGCTGAAACTAAACATGTTGAGTTGTATTAACATGGAACCCTAACTTTTTACACAAGCTGAAACTAAACATGTTGACTTGTTTTAACATATAATCTTATGTAGGTGCAGTAGACAAAACCAGTTTACATTAGTAGTCTTTACTGTAAATAATTAGTTCACATTCTAAAACTTTTTGAGTTTAGGTGTACTATTAGGTACCCAGCATGCATTGCAACATGAAGCTTTTCACTTTTCATGACTTTCAATCTCTATTGATGACAACATCAATGTGCAGTCATCTCTGGATCACTTTAGCTTTTAACTATATCAATTGTACCTTTCTATGCACACAGATAAAGCAGCCAGATAAAAACTATTTTTCAAATGTCAAGGGCAACAGCCCAACTAAAGCCAACACTTATCACCATTATGGTGAGTATTTTTAAATTAAATTAAAGAATAATTCATCAACATCTAAACCTCTGTTAATTCTCAATACCGTCTGTTGCCGAGGCCTGTGCTCGTCCAGCCAGGTGTAGAACCCCTTGGAAGCATGTTTGACGCGGGTCTTTTCACGTGACCAGGCAGGTTTTTGAATACCAGTGGTTTCTGCCTTTTGATTGGTGATGTGGTGTTTGAACCCCTCCCCTTCCTTATGAAACTAAACATACCAAGTAATCTCTGCTAAACTTGGTTAGTGCAATGAATCTTTCAGCTAAATAGTACAAACAACTAATGTTGTTTAGTAATGATAGCAGGTTTTTACAAAACATAATAGAATAAGTAATGATCACTAGTAAGTTTAATTAGAAACAAAATCTGGGTTTACAGTGTAGCCTATGTGTACATGCATAATAAAATAAAACGAAACAACCCTGTCTCTGTTTGTTAAATGTCAGTTTTAATGATCAATAATGTTTCATATTTTTAAAATGAAAACAAAAAGAAGCAGGGTTGTGTTTAATATTTCGTGTTGTTATAAATATATGCAGTGAAGATAATCAATGTGCGTTGCCTGAACCACATTTGTGTGGCCATTAATATGTTTATGATAATATGTTCATTTATGAAAAGAGGTGTTTTATCGTTTTATTGTTGATGAAAAGAGGCAGAGTTGTATTTGATACCATATTTCGTTTTATTGTTGCCTAAAATATAAATAAAGAGATAACCGGAGTAGCCAGAGCGTGCTGAGTGACGCGATCAAGAACGCGCTGTTCCATTTGCAGAATAACCCGACTTGGGCCCTCTCGTCCTCGGGAGTTAGTTCTCGAACTTGGCAAGTCCGAACTACAAAGGACGCAAGTCCGAAGTTTGCGTACTTGGTATTGAGAAACGGCCAATATTGACCCGGGTTCTATTTTCTATCATGCGCCGTGCACGTTTGCGATGGCGTAATATGCACGCAAACGCACCAGGGTTCGATAGAATCAAGTTGAGTATGAAACCAGACCAACGCTGCGGGGGGCGCCGGGAACAAACGCGCTCGGATTCGGACCACAGCAAACCAGCTGTAACCTGACATGCACTTCTCCAAAACTAAGATTAATTGAGTGGACACTGAGCAGTTTTTCCGTGAGCGGGAATTGAAACCCCGGAGTGGACCATTTGCGAAGTGATTACAGAATGCTTAGAGTGGAGAGGAACGTGCTTTCGCTCCAATCCAGGCTTTATCACATCCCCCTCAGCAGTGTGAATACACCTCGTCTTTCCTTAATTTAAGACCTATTCAAACTAAAATTAAGACATTTATCACACTATTTGAGAAATGAAAGGACAGACGGGAACCCTGCAATTGATGGAAATCCGTCATAGACTCGCTGCAATTAACGGAAATCCGTCGTAGCGACGGAGAACTTTAATCCCTGATGACATCACACAAACATGCACACACTGAAAGATGGGTAGAGAATGACCCCATTTTATTTTCATTCTTGTACCACTTGCAACTATTTTGCCTGTACACAATTATAATATTTTTTAATTTAACTACAAATTTGGGTAAGTAGTTGCAGATACTATGAGGGAGAACATACATCAGTAACTTCTTGTCAAGACTGATGTATATCATAAACAATCAACAAATGTTATGGTCATTAGGGTAACTTGATACAGGGTAGTCTTTTTTTTAAGCAAATATTGTCAGCATGAAAAAAATAGTAAAGTAACTTATAGTAAATACTATTTGTTGTTGTTCTATAGTTGTGGTAATATAAACAACTATAGTAATATAAACAAATTACTTTACCCAATACTGTACAAAGTTTTCTACAACTATAGAGTATATTATACTACTACACGGGCATTACTGGGCTGCTTTTATGTTTTTAGTGTGTTTTACACTGTTTTAATGCATGTTTTATGTGTGGCAACCACAAGAAAACAAAGAAACACTATAGGTTTTAATCTAGACTACGCCACCCTGGGAATTTCACCCAGAGAAATGTTACCCGCGCACAGGTTCCCCACTAGAGACAGGAGGACACGGGTATTTATACAAAGTACAAAAAAAGTTTATTATAATTTGATAAAAACCCAGATACGGAAAGGCAACAAGCCTCAGACAATCAAATACACACACTATGTTCACAGAAAGAACTGCGGCCTCTATTTAGAGGTGCCCTCGCAAAAAGATATTGCGTTCCCCTCAAACACACTACACACTCACAGCACAAGAGCCCCAGTGAAGTGATCAGTCACGGCACACGGTGTAAACACCACCACCAACACAGGGAGAGGAACGGTCAATTCCCCCAAGAAAAGGGCCCGCAGTTCCTAAAAGACACTCTCCACACCACACACATACCACAAAGAAAAGAAAGAGAAAATGGTTACACAAGCTAACAGGTGGATAAAAACAGAGTTAATCCACCACAGACCTTAATGTTGAACCTAATAGGCCCAATCCAAATAAAGAAAACTGAAAATGCAAATAACCGCACACGGTAGTTAAATCAACTAAACAAAAGAAATGAATAAATGTTGTACACAAATCAACTAAACAAAAGAAATGAATAAATGTTGTACACAAATCAACTAAACAAAATAAATAATTAAATGTTATACACAAATCAAGACACTTCAAATAAACAATATACAAAATAAATCAAGGTACAAGTCTGATATTTACTAAAAGACCATTATACAAAGAAAGAAACAAAAAGGAAAAAAAAACAAATAAATACTCTGCAAAACACAAAAGAAAGCAAGAAAACTCCAACAAACTCTGCAGAGCAGAGCACAAGATATTTCAAGTCTTAAGTGTGCGCCAAGCATCCAATGAGGAAGTGTGTGTAAGCAGAGAATATGAAGATGTAAATTGAACACAGTAGTATCAAAACATTGTCAACGGCCTATAACAAAACAGCGGTTACACTTCACAAACTGTAGTTCTCCTGAAATTCACAAAACGATTAAAAGTCAGTCTAAATCTAAATATATACTTTAACAGAAGTTTGATATTGACCTACCGTAGCTGCAGGCTCAGGTACCCAAAAGGACATCCCTTTAATGGTTCACCGAAGTCATTCACATCAAATCTCGTTACTAAAAAGACAACGCAGGCGAGTTGCTAGTTGACCAGCTGCTGAACTTTAACAACAATACAATCAATTAAAGCCTGTCATACCCACACCTGAAGGGCACAAACCCCCGCACAACAGCCATTCGGAGGAAGCCAGGGTCACAACATCACACAGTTGTCTGCTCGAAACGGTCACGGTAGCGTGAAACGAACAAGCGAGAGTTCAAAGAAAACGTGCTCGGAGCGGTCGCAGCAGCGTGCAGCACCAAACAAACAGGCGAGACTTCACCAGAGACGCGCTCAAGCCTAAATACAAGCGCAGATTGATGACGTCACTTACTATAATGCGGACAAATGGGCTTCTAGCTCATTATGCCACATATGCATGTTTTAAATACTTTTCCAGTTCGTTTCAAAAGGCTGCTGTTTTATTGCACTCTGTATGTTGCCCAGATAAGGGGGGAAAGAGAAGAGTATTGTATTGTATTATTGAGGATTGAAGAGGAGTGCATTCTATTTCCATGGGGAGGTCTGAAATTACAGGAGGCCTATGCACGTTGCACATTTTGTTGTTTTTTCGAATCCTAAAGTAAAAATGACATCAAAAATCTAATTTCTTTATTGTATTTCTTTAATTTCATCAATGCAACTAAACATAATACATTCAAATTATAATGGAAGTTAAACTTAAAGCACCATCGTACAGCAAAGTAGCCACGTGGTGCGTCATTTTCTCCAGGATGCGCAGCAGGGAAAATAAACATTTAATCATGAATGCTCATTATGTATTTGTAGCCTACTTATCATTTTGATACTAGGGAGCTAATATAACACTTACAGCATGTGTTGCCTTCATTATAAGGCTTATATAAGGCTTTTAATTTTTTGCGGCTCCAGACAGATTTTTTTTTTTTTTTGGTCCAATATGGCTCTTTCAACATTTTGGGTTGCCGACCCCTGGCTTAGCTCCTTCGGAGTTATTGGAATGGCTATATGACTTTTTTTGGGTTGAATCGGGTTGAACCCCCCCCCCCCTCCCCCCTCCCCCGTTACAACAAAAGGACCACATTTGCATGACAATTGTAAAACCCACTCACCTTTGTTTGAGGTATGATTGAATTTACACATAGCCACAACTAAATGCAGCCACATAGATGACATAATTTGATCTTCACACAAAGTCAAATCTGCATCTAGCTGATTCTCCCTCACAAAAGTTAATGCATACAATTTTAATTAAGTCTTAACCTAGACTGAATTATAACTGTATATTTCATACAGTAATTGTTTGTTTGTTTTCTCTGGATTTACTTCATCACTTAAGTTATCATTTGTCTCAAGTTAAATTTTGAAATATATATTAGAATTTCTCATTTTTACCCAAGTACAAACATTTGCATTTTCACTAATGCTTTTGAAACATTTCTGAAACTTATTTGATTTCTGCTTATTTGTATTTTGTCCATTTGACTTTCAACAATGTTTTTGGACATTAGTTCAATTGAATCTCTGTGTTTGGTTACACTGAATATTTTTCTGATACTCTTCATGAAATGGGGTTTTAAACCAGCATTTGTTGTTTTGTTGTAATGCAATTTATTTAAATGTTTCTAGGAACAGCGTAAGAGCTTGAAAGATCTTCTTTTGTTCCCCCTCGACCATTTTTTTTAAGTACATCAATTTAAGGGCTTTTTGCCAGAGACAAATTTTAACCTGACCATATCAAACCTCTGACCAATGACAAATGCCATGTGTTTGCTTTTGCTGTTTGTTGTGCTGTATGCTCTTTTAAATCACAGGATCCCTGCTACCTAAGTCCATATCCAGTGTCCTATCTCAGAAAGAGACAGCTCCCAGATTGCTGTCCCACGGTCCCACTCGTTTTCTCCCAGATTGTTCTTGTGGAGGTGTGAATTATTCGATGGATGATTTGCATATCTATGAATGGTGCAACACATTTGATGGAGCCTCCCCATGCAGGGCTGAAAGGAGAACAAAGACTGAAGACTGACCAACTTCTATTGCAACAACCCTGGGCGAAAAGTCTGAAGATGACATCTACACAGGGCCGGATTAACCATACGGGCAACTGGGCAATTGCCCAGGGGCCCAAGACCTCTAAAGGGCCCAGGGCAGCAAGGGCACGAGCAAAATACTGTATCTGGTAATCTCCCGCTTTATATTAAACAAACTGTCAACACGGGCTTTTGCGCTGCACAAAGAGACGCTGCAACTTTGAACGTGAGTTGAGAGCGGTTGAGAGTCAGTCTCATGCGGACTGACCAATGAAGAGAGGGCCTCAAGTTAAGACCCTCTCCTCATTGGTCAGTCCGCATGAGGTGGGTGGGTCAAAGGTTACGCCGAGCGGGTTACGTGACGTCAGGCGTTGCTACAACAGAAAAATGTCAGACATGGAGAAGCTAAGTGGGAGCGCGAAGCGGAAATTAAAAAGGAAAAGGACATCAGAAACGCAGAAAATTTAAAGTATATACCTAAAATAGGTAATTTCTTCACTCCTGTTAATGTTGCCAACAGTTCTGTTAAGTCAGCTTCCGTCAACAACGAGGACAACTCAGCTAGTCAGGACTTTTCTACACCGCCAGCTTACGTTTACAGCCCGGAAAGCGAAGAGCCAGCAGCAACTTCAAGCAACAACCCAGAGGCAGCGAGTCTGATCGTAGAGGGAAGCGGTGATGGCGGGTCTCCAGTGTCACCGCTGGCGCCACCTGAGCCGCTTGTCGAGTCTGGGAACAGCTCCTGCATCTCAACGCCTCTACTCCCTGGGGATCCTTCACTGTGGGGGGCTGTTACGGAGCGGCTCCGGAAGAAGCGATTTACCGAGGGCCTGCAGCTTTCCAGAACCGGGCCGCCAAGTATCCTGCATCGGTAAGGGAGTCCGTACTTGGAAGTAGGACACGCTCCCTCACCAACAATTTGCTTCACTGCCGGCTCCCAAACAATCAAATTGTGCCAAGGGAATGGCTTCTTTACTCGCCATCAACTGGATCAGTTTATTGTTATGCCTGCAAACTTCTGTCATCCAAAAAGCATGCATTTATCATCGGATTCTGTGATTGGAAACATCCAGAGAGGGTTAGTGATCATGAAAAGAGTGCAGAACATAGACAAAACATGCTGTCTTTGTTGCACAGATCTAAATATGCATGCAGAGTGGACGCTTCTCTTGCCCGACAGTGCGAGTCAGAACAGCAGTACTGGAAAGAAGTCCTCAGACGTGTGGTGGCTGTTATTAAATTTTTGGGAGCGAGAGGACTGCCATTTCGAGGCGACAACGAACTGCTGGGCTCTGCGCACAATGGGAACTATTTGGGACTGCTTGAATTGATAGTGGAGTTTGACCCCTTTTTAAAGGAGCATCTTGAGAAACATGGCAATAAGGGTAGAGGTAAACCATTGTCACAAGGTGACAAATCCAGCGGAACCAATGTCCGCTGGAAATGCGTTCCCCCCGGAACAATATCAGTGAAACACCGTGCCGGTTCCGCTGGTTGTTGGTTTCCATGACAGCGGCGGCTGATGAGGCAAACTGTATCAGGTGCGGGCGATTGGTGTGAGGATCAGCGATAGGGCTACGGGGCCGAATGAAGCAGTTAAAAGGAAAAGGAAGAGGAGATTGGGTGTGGTACTCCTCCGGGAGAAATTGATTCTTTTGGCAGTGGCTTGGATTTGCTGGGATTTTTTGAGCGGCTGTGAGGATTGGACTGGAAAGGGGTGCAACGGTGGTTGTGGGAGTACAAGCTGGAACGTGAATTGGATGTGGAGTGAGTGTATTTTGGAGATTGAGTTAAGATTGGAGAATGTCATCACTCGAGAGAGAAAGATAAGTAATGAAACACCGGATCCGTGTGAATGCATGCTGTGTATTGAACTGAATAAGGAATTGTGAAGTGTATTGACCACCAATATAATTGCCACCAAGAGTGTGAACTGATTCATCTGTGAAACCCTGATATCTTCTTCTGAGTGTGAAAGAGTGTTGAAGGCGCTGTGTATGGAACTGAATAAGGAATTGTGAAGTGTATTGACCACCAATATAATTGCCACCAAGAGTGTGAACTGATTCATCTGTGAAACCCTGATATCTTCTGAGTGTGAAAGTGTTGAAGACGCTGTGTTCCATGCGGTGTGAAGTCCTCTGCATCTCTTCAGCTTCTGAGTGTCGATCCAGCGCAACAGTGGAGGGATTGAACAGTGGGTGAGTGCTGGCCTTATTGCACAAAGATTTGAGAGTGGATTGTGGTGCTTGAATTGAAGTGTCACACAGTATTGAATTTGATGTGAAGTTGCAGTGTGTGGATGTACACGTTTACTTAACCGCCAGTACTCTCCAGTTAACGTCCTCATCCAGTGTTGCGGAGCAAAGCCCTCAGGTTGAATGTGTATGTTCCATTTCGGCCACCAGGTCCTGTGACATGAGAGAGGAGTGAGATTGTCCTGTTTAACGTGTCTTGTCTATTTAAATAGAACGTTCTTCTGTGTGTGCTGCCTGTTCGGAGGAGAGACACACCCCAGCCTTAGTGTTGCCGTGGGAATCACCCAGCCCAGCCGTAAGCCTGAGTCTCCATTATACGGAAGGATCATGTTTGTTCTTGTATCAAATGCTCCGTCTATTTAAGATTCTCCTGCCACCGCCTTCGTGTATGCTGCCTGGTCGGAGGAGAAACACATCCCAGCCCTAGTGCCTGTGTGGAGCAACCCAGTCCAGCCGTAAGCTGACTCTCCATTATACGAAAGGATCATGTTTGTTCTTGTATCAAAGGTTTGTCTATTTAAGTAGAAGATTCGTCTGCCTCGGCCTTTGTCTGTGCTGCCTGGTCGGAGGAGAGACACATCTCAGCCCTAGTGCCTGTATGGAGCAACCCAGCCCAGCCGTAAGCCGACTCTCCATTATACGAAAGGATCATGTTCGTTCTTGTATCAAAGGTTTTGTCTATTTAAATAGAAGATTCGTCTGCCTCGGCCTTCTTGTGTGCTGCCTGTTCAGAGGAGAGACACATCCCCGCAGCAACGCTGCTTGTTCAGACTCACCCGCTCCAGCCTTAAGTCCTTACTTCACCGAAATAGAATTGAACCTGTAAACTTGTCTCTATCTTGGGTTAGAGGGGGCCCTTGTCTCTTGGTGGAGCCGTCAAGGGCGGAAAGGCATCCGGAGGACCTCACACCTGCTGCTCAGTGACGCCACGGAGGAGAGCACCCTACACGGAGAGGATCTGCCTACCCGACTACCTACCTGGCCGGCAGCGAGTCCCCTCCTGGACTCCATCGCCCCCTATGCCGGTTATCAACCGAATAGTTGACGCTTGGGAAAAACTTACCTGCTACCCACCTGTCCTGTGGAGAGAGTCCCCTCCTGGCCCGTGGCCCCGGCCTTGATCCGCCCGGGTCACTGCCCGCCTGTATTACGCCGAAAAGAGTCTACTTGCCACGTTACTTACCGGCACGCCGGATGGGCGTTCGACTCCTTCCTCCTCTGTGGCTGCCAGTAACCCGGGCCCTTGCAGTGAACCCCTCGGCCTCCTCCTCCCTGGAAAGAGCGACGAAGCCCGCATTAAGACTTTTAATTCTTGCTTTTATTCAATAAAGATTGTTACTTTTAGAAATTCTTCTTGTCTGCCTGGTCTCTGGTACGCTCCTCGAGGTGGTTCTGGGTTTGAGGGGTGGGCGCAGTCTGGTTTGGCCCCCCCCGACCTGTGACACCATCTTACCTGTCATCAACTGTGTGCGAAGAATTTATTTCATTAATGGGTGAAAAAACTAAGCAAGTGATTGCAAAGGAAATCAAACATGCAAAATATTTCTCTGTAATCGTTGATTCAACACCAGATTTAGCACATGTAGATCAGCTCACATTTGTTTTTCGTTTTGTCAGTGCAGATGGCAGAGTGCTAAGCTGAGCTCCACTTATCCAACAGATCTGGATAGTTCCTTGTCAGATGAACTTATTCAGTTCAAGCACTTTGTGCAGCATGAGACTTCAACTGTACAGCTGCTGCAAGCTCTTGACAGACATGGACTTAAGACAACATTTCCGAATGTTTTGGTTGCACTAAGACCATTTTTAACCTTACCTGTGTCTAACTGTGAGGGCTAGAGGTCATTTTCTGTTTTGAAACGGGTTAAAAATGAGCTGAGGACCACAATGTCACAGACACGGCTCTCTGCACTTTCTCTCTTAGCCATTGAACATAAAATTGTAAGTGGCCTTGATTTTGAAGATATTATACACCAGTTTGCACAGTCAAAGTCCAGAAAAAAGCCAGTATAAGATGCCAAATGAAAGAAAACATACACCTCCTTATTTAGGATTAAAATTGTGTTTTGCCAGGTTTTGTAGTATTTATTTTTATCTTGTCTTCTAGAGAGAAATTGTGTCGCAGACACAGCTCTGCACTTTCTATTTTAGCTATTGGACATGAACTTGTTAGTGGCCTTGATTTTGAAGATGTTATACACCAGTTTGCACAGTCAAAGTCCAGAAAAAAGCCATTGTAAGATGTGTTTGCCAAATGAAGGCATTTCAAATTCAAACATGCATTCCTCATTATTTAGGACTAAAATTGTGTGTTTTGCCAGATTATGTAGCATTTATTTCTGTCTTGTCTTCTTCAGAGAAATTGACAGATTTCTAAATGTTTATGTAGCACTAAAATGTTTAGCTGGCTAATTGTGCTGTGATATGTTGTTGTTCTATTTTAAAACAAGTTAAAATGAGCTTAGGATAAAAATGTTTATGAGCAGATAATAGTGATACTGCATTTTATTTATTTATTTTTTCCTTGAGATGCCAGCTTTATTAAAATGCTGTAAATTGTTGTTGTGGAGGGATAACTGGCAGATTTCAAATTGTTTGTGTTGGACTAATAACTTGATTGCCTTGTTGAATTCTGAGGAGACAGGGTCACCCTGTCAGGGTGATTTCTGCTTAAAATGAGCTGAGGACCAAAATGTTTCTTGATGTGTTGTCTGTGGTCTTCTGTTATAGCTCTATCAATTCAATACATTTATATTGGGAATAAATGTTGTTAAATAAACAATGGTTTGAAAGTGGTTGCTTATTTATTCATTTTTGTGAAAATGGACATTTTCCCTCCCTCTCAATGTAGTGGGTCAATTTTACCAGATTATACAGATGCTGATGTGTTTTGTTTTCATAGCATCATATGTGAGTGAATGTCTTTGATAGGGGACATAGTAGTGCATTTGTAGTTCTATGAGTATTTAAATATTTGTAAATCAAAATACACCTGATGACAGTTAGAATTTGAAGTATTGAGTATATTTACTGTATATTACAGTAATATATTCTGTATATTATTATGGTGATCCTGGGGTCGTGATGATGGGGTCCTTGAATATTGTTGCCCAGGGTACAACAAAGTGTTAATCTGGCCCTGCATCTACACACAACAGAAAGCATGTCTTTATGGACTGTGCCACCTTTGGACTCCATGTGTGTGGCCAACGGTGCCAAGGGGGGAATTTGTAGGACTGAAAATAATCCAAGAAATTTGAAATGAACAAAGACATTTGCTTTACTGTTTTCCACCCCGTCTTTCCCCAATGACCATTTGGAGTTGAGGGGCTGATAGTGATCAAGGCCTGTAGGCAAAGATGTGTGCACTCCGGGGGTCTATGAATTGTCACACCTTTAGTACAATGGGGGAAGTTGTAATTATCTGATTGGTCAGTTTGAATGTGTCACGGTTCATGAATTCACTACTCCTTCTCGTCTCGTGTGTTTGTTATTGTGTGTGTGGGTGTGGCCTCGTCATTGCTGCTGATAAGCAGCACCAGCTGAATCAGTTCAGTGGTGCCAGCTGCAGCTGATCAGCATGCCTATTTATGTTCACAGTTTCCATCCTGTCTTTGTCAGATCGTTGTTGGAGTCCTGTTCATGTTTGGCGTCCTGGTCTTCGTGTGGTGTTGTGTTGGTTTCGTCTCTTCGTTGTTTGTTCCCGCCTGGATTATCCTGCTCACCTCTCACTTCACGGACCTGGTTTTCACTGCCATCTTCTCACCTGGATCTGCCCATCAAAGTCCCTGCGTGTCTGCATCGCCACCGTGTTGTGTGTTTGTGCCTACAGCTGTGACCCAATAAACCTCATTTACTTGCTATTGCTTCCGTCTCTGAGTGTCCGTTACAGAACGATCTGACCACGAATATGGAAGCAGCGAGTAAGATCAGCCTGGATGATTTCGTCGCGCACAGCATTTTGAGGATAGATTCTCAAGAGGAGAGCCTCACACAAACGGGTCGGGCGGTGCAAGCACTAGTGGCGCAGGTGACCCACACCGCCAGTTCAACCCACACCCACCTGAGTCGACTCTCCAGCCAGAGCCTCGTCTACCAGTCCCTGAAGCATATGCAGGTGAGCCTAACTACTTCAGAGCATTCCTAACGCGTTGTTCAATGCATTTCTCTTTCCAATCCAGAACTTTCTACAGCGAAAGGAGTAGAGTGGCTTTTGTGCTTACACTGCTGATGGGGAGAGTGGCGTTATGGGGAACGGTGGTGTGGGAGAACCAAGATCCATGCTACACCTCGTTCCAGGCACTTTCCGAGGAGATGAGGCATGTGTTTGACCGGGCGGTGGCTGGGAGAGAGGCAGCCAGGATACTTGTCGACCTACGGCAAGGTAACTGCTCGGTCTCGGACTACTCGATTGAGTTCCGGACCCTGGCGGCAGAGTGCCAATGGAACGAGGCGGCGCAGTGGGACGTATTGCTGCGTGGGCTGGCTGACCGCGTCCAAAAGGAGATCTACGCCCTGGACCTTCCTATATTGCTTAATGGATTGATCCAGCTGGCTCTTGGGGTGGATGCTCGTCTGTCCAGGATGGAACGTTCCTAACAGACCGCCAGGAGGCGCAGAAAACCCACGAGCCAGCGGCGGGGACACGGTCAGTCCCGTCTTCGATCACGAGCCCATGCAGGTGGGTAGAGCTCGGCTTTCCCGGGAGGAGAAGGAGATCCCAGGGACTCTGTCTCTACTGTGGGTAGACGGGCCATTTCCTTCACGCCTGCCCGGTAAAAGGGCCAAGCCTGGTAGTAATAGTGAGGTTACTATCGGGTGGGATCTCCGCCGAGAAGACATCATCATCATCCCCCCTCCTTCCGGTAAGACTGAGATGGGCCACTCACGACTGTCAAGCCCCCAACATTTCGCTCACCACCAGACCCATTACTCTCATCACATCAGGCAACCATACGGAAACATTATCATTCCTTCTCACAAACTCTCCACTTGCACCCATAGTCCTTGGTCACCTCTGGTTAACCCAACACAACCCCCGAGTGGACTGGCGCCAGAATTCTGTAGTCACTTGGAGGACTCAATGTCATAAGTCCTGTCTTGTGTCTGCTTGTTCGTCTGTGTCTGTTTCTGTGTTTCAGGAGGAAGCAGTGGATTTATCAAACGTGCCCGTAGAGTACCGCGACCGGAAGGAGGTGTTCAGTAAGTCTCGTGCTGCTTCTCTCCCTCCGCAATGGTCCCTATGACTGTGCCATAGACTTACTGGCAGGTAAATCTCCGCCTAAAGGCAAGTTATATTCACTTTCTGTACCAGAAAGAGAGGTCATGGAGAAATATATTTCTGATTCTCTAGCATCTAAGTTCATTCTCCCTTCCTCTTCTCCTGCGGGGGCGGGGTTCTTTTTTGTGGAGAAGAAGGATGGTTCTCTGCGACCTTGTACTGATTACCGGGGGTTGAACAACATCGCGGTAAAGAATACCTATCCGTTGCCGTTGATGTCTTTAGCTTTCGAGGGGTTGCAGGGAGCATCGGTCTTCACGAAATTGGATTTACGTAATGCTTATCATTTGGTCCGCATAAGGGAGGGGGATGAATGGAAAACTCCGTTTAACAACCCCAGGGGGCACTTTGAATATTTGTTAGTGCCGTCCGGGCTGTCCAACTCCCCAGCGGTTTTCCAGGCACTCGTCAATGATGTGCTGCGAGATATGGTTGATCAGTTCATATATGTTTACCTGGATGACATATTATTTCATCTTCTCTCCAGTGTGCTCCAAAGATTGCTAGAGAATGGGCTTTTTGTCAAGGCGGAGAAATGCGCTTTTCATGCACAGTCTGTTCCTTTTTTAGGTTACATCATCTCGTCTGAGGGAGTACGTATGGATCCTGACAAGGTTAAGGCTGTGGTAGACTGGCCAAGTCCAGATTCCTGTAAGGCTCTACAGAGGTTTCTGGGGTTTGCTAATTTTTATCTGCGTTTCATTCGCAATTTCAGCCAACTCCAGGACTACGTTCAGGTGGTCCGATACAGCCGAGGCTGTATTCGCCAAACTAAAAAGTTGCTTTGATTCGGCTCCCATTCTGATAGCCCCTGATTCCTCACGTCAGGTTGTGGTGGAGGTCGATGCGTCAGAGGTGGGGTAGGTGCAGTACTCTCCCACCGACGACAAGATGCATCCTTGCGCGTTTTTTTCCCATCGTTTATCACCTGCTGAACGTAACTATGATATTTGTAACAGAGAGTTATTGGCAGTCAAATTAGCGTAGGAGGAATGGCGTCATTGGTTAGAAGGGTCGGGGTACCTTTTGTCGTTTTGGACCGATCACAAGAATTTGGAATATATCAGAACCGCCAAAAGACTCAACTCCAGGCAGGCTCGGTGGGCACTTTTTTTCGGTCATTTTGATTTTTCTCTCTCGTACCGCCCGGGTTCCAAAAACATCAAACCCGATTCTTTATCATGCATTTTTGACCATTCTGATCGCCCAGTTACTCCCGAGTGCATTTTACCCGAGACCCTATTTGTCTCCACACTCACATGGGAGGTCGAATTGAAAGTCAAGTCGGCCTTAGAAGGGGTAACGGTTGCCCACCGAATCGTTTGTTTGTGCCGGAGGGATTATGGTCCAATGTCATTCAGTAGGAGCATTGTTCTAACGTGGCTTGTCATCCAGGAGTTAACCGCACCAGTTTTTTGGTCAAGCAACGATTCTGGTGGCCATTGATGGTTCGGGACATTCACAGTTTTGTATTGGCCTGCTCCGTTTGTGCCACTGGTAAGACTTCCAGTCGACCCCCAGATGGGTTACTCCAACCGCTGCCTGTCCCTTCGAGACCCTGGTCCCACATTGCGCTAGATTTTGCCCTCCCAGGGCAAGATTGTTGTTTTGACCGTAGTGGGCCGGTTCTCGAAGGCGACCCATTTTATCCCCTTGCCTAAATTACCCTCTGCCAAGGAGACAGCGGTGGCTGTTGTAGATCACATCTTTCGGTTACATGGCCTCCCGATAGACGTGGTCTCCGACAGGGGGCCCCAGTTTGTGTCAAAATTTTGGCAAGAATTCTGAAAATTACTGGGGGCGAGTGTCAGTCTGTCCTCAGGGTCTCATCCCCAGAGCAATGGCCAAACCGAGAGGGCCAACCAGGATTTGGAAAGAGTGTTGCGATGTTTGCGTCTCTGAGTATCCGTTACAGAATGTCTCACATTTGGGTTTTAGTCACATGGTCAGGGAAAGGATAAAAGAAGATTGTAACTGTTGCTCTGCCTCTTTTTATGCTCTGCTCTTTTATGCTCTGGGTCTCTTTCTTGGGGCTCTCTCTCTCTCTTTACCTCCTCTTTTCTCTCTCTATCTCAGGTAACATTTTACATATATGGGTACAATTGATGATGTAAGTTATTTTGCAACTATTTTAAGTGTAACCATAACCATATTTTGTCATTAAACCTTTTCAATTACAAATAATGTGCTAACTAGTTTTTATTTGGTATTGACTTTGAAGTGCTACCTATTGCAATACAATATTGTCATTCTATATAGCAACGCTCTTCCACATATTAAGCTATTGTAACTGAGCTTATTTCCGTCGTTGGTATAAGTAGCAGTGGGTGGTAATAGACAAGAAATGTACAGTTTTCTACCTTCTTGCTGACGTTTCTTTAGTCATTCTGCATTCTTGCAGTCTGAACCCCTGCAGAAAATCCACCCTTACACTGTCAAACATGCAGAAGCCCCTCCTTTCCATACGCTTCGTCTGGATGGGTACAAATTTAAAGGAAAATTTAAATTTGTCCCGAATTTCCATGATATGTTGTTCTTAGAAAGCTTGGCAGTCACTCAAGAACTAAGCACAATAATTGAAAAAGACACACGGGATCAGTCACAGTGTTCTCTATGGAACCAAATGCGTACACCACACATTACATCAAGTAGATTCCATGAGGTGTGTCATGTCAGAGGAGAGTCGACCAGCCAGGCACTAGCTGCCCGAATCATCAAAGGGGTTCTTTAGACTTCTGCAATGAAGCGTGGACTGGATTTTGAGCCTGAAGTGCTATTTCAGTACTCTGGTATGATGAATGTGAATGTTTTACAGTGTGGGTTTGTTGTACATCCTGATGCGTCACACCTTGACACAAGCCCTGATGGCAGAGTTTATGACCCTACTGAGAACCCTCCCTTTGGACTTGCAGAAGTAAAATGTCCTGACGTTGATGACATTTCTCAGGTGACACACATAAAATTTGTCAATGGTCAAGCAAAGCTAAAGGAAAGCGACAAATACTACTGGCAAGTTCAGGGACAGCTTGCACTAACAGGACTGAGTTGGTATGATTTTATAACAAATACCAAAACAGATATAAACATTCAGCGCATCTGGAGAGATGAGAGTTTAATTGTCTTGATGAGGGACAAAGTAGACATTTCTTTTCTTTATTATACATGAATGTGTATTTTAACTCTAGGAGTTGTTAAACTAATACTGGTGGTGATTGATTGTTTGTTTCTCTGAATCTCTTCGAGGCCAACAGGTAGTCCTTCTCCATGGCCTCACCGAACTCCTCCCAGGCCAGATTTTTTGCCTCCACAACCCCCCGGGCTGCAGTCCACTTGGCCTGCCGGTACCTGTCAGCTGCCTCAGGAGTCCAACAAGTCAGCCGGGCCCGATAGGACTCCTTCTTCAGCTTGACGGCATCCCTTACTTCCGGTGTCCACCCCAGGGTTCGGGGATTGCCGCCTCGACAGGCAACAGAGACTTTACGGCCACAGCTCAGAGCTGACGTGTCGACAATGGAGGTGGAGAACATGGTCCACTCGGACTCAATATCTCCAGACTCCCTCGGGATCCAGTCGAAGCTCCGCCGGAGGTGTGAGTTGGAGATCTCTCTGACCGGAGACTCACAGTACACAGTACGTTTGGGTCTGCCGAGTCTGTCCAGCTTCCTCACCCACCATCAGATCCAACTCACCACCAGGTGGTGATCAGTTGACAGCTACGCCCCTCTCTTCAACCGAGTGTCCAAGACATGCGGCCGGAGGTCAGATGAAATGACCACAAAGTCGATCATCGACCTCCGGCCTAGGGTGTCCTGATGCCACGTGCACAGATGAACACCCTTATGCTTGAACATGGTGTTCGTTATGGACAAACTGTAACTAGCACAGAAGTCCAATAACAGAACACCGCTCGGGTTCAGATCAGAGGGGCCGTTCCTTCCAATCACGCCCCTCCAGGTGTCACTTTCGCTGCCCACGTGGGCGTTGAAGTCCCCCAGTAAAGGTCGGAGCACTTTCCACCATACCTCCCAGAGGCCCCAAGAAGGCCGGGTATTCTGCACTGCCGTTTAGCCCGTAGGCGCAAATGACAGTGAGAGACCTATCCCCGACCCAAAGGCGCAGGGAAGCGACCCTCCTGTTCACCGGGGTGAATTCCAACACATGGCGGCTGAGCTGGAAGGCTATAAGCAAACCCACACAAGCCCGCCGCCTCTCACCATGGGCAATGAGTGGTAAAGAGTCCATCCTCTCTCAAGGAGTGTGGTTCCAGAGCCCAAGCCGTGCGTGGAGGTGATCCCGACTATCTGTAGTCGGTACCTCTCAACCTCACGCACAATCTCAGGCACCTTCCCCGCCAGTGAGGTGACGGTCCACGTCCCTAGAGCTATTTTCCGTGTCCACAGATCGAGTCGTCGGGGCCCTCGCCCTCGACTACCGCCCGATCCTGCAGGTGGTGAGCCCACAGGAAGGCGGCCCCACGTCGCTTCTTCGGGCTGAGCCCGGCCGGACCCCATGGGGGGAGGCCCGGCCACCAGACGCTCGCATTCGTTGCATATTTGCACTCTACTTATTACACACATGGGGACGCGCAGCAGCACACAAACATGCCAAATATTGAAAATAAAAGGATTACAATGTTAAAGGGGTGGTAAAACACGATTTCACTTTTCTAACTTTAGCTAGTGTGTAATGTTGCTGTTTGAGCATAAACAACATCTGCAAAGTTACAGCGCTCAAAGTTCAAAGCAAAGGGAGATATTTGCTTTTAAAAAATTCAATTTCTAAGGACTACAGCAAACGACCGGTTTTGGACTACACGACATTCCTCCGGGTTTGCTGACGTCAGCAAATCCCATTATTTACATAAACCCCTCCTCCGAGAATACTTAATAAGCGGGGCGAGGCCATTTTATATTGCTGTTTTGGAGATGAGTTGTCGCAATGCCGTCGAAACGCTGCTGTTATTTTCATCCCGGTTGCAGGTCGACTTTGTTCAGCCTTCCTAGGGACGAGGGAGTTAGGGATCAATGGTTAATTTATTTTTAACTCGGTCCCTCATTAATTATGACCCAAATCTCGCTCTCTGTGCTGCACACGGAGGAAAGCTTCCACAATCTTCGCGAGTTCAATGCAGGATTCACACATCGGCTTGTCCTGAAAGATGGAGCAGTTCAAACTTTAAGAATAGAAGCTTTTGTTTACGGGCCACAACCTGTAAGTATGATTTATTTTTCGTCGATGTGTTTTCCTGTAATAGTTCGTATTGTTAATTTTACGTTGTAGCAAGGAAGTAAACAAATGACAACGCTGTTTGGCTCTGCTGGTTTGTTAAATGCTCATTCATACTTAACATTATCCGACAAACACCTAACGTTACAAACTTTTTTTTTATCTCAACAGTGAACTTGGAATTAGTGTAAAATATTCTTTGATTAGAGCTTTTATGTTTGTCTACATGCTTGTTTATCTACAGGCATGCTAAACATGGTTCTGTGTTTGATTTGGCAGCCAATGTTTAGTGTTTGTTTTGGGTTAATAGTTCTGTCGACAGATATTTGTCTACAATTGTTCTAAAAATACAAAAGTAACGGTGGCATAGTCAGAAACGATCAATATAGATCCGCAGTCTTTACTCAAAAAAATCCCTTTGAGAACTGTAGTATTTGTTAGAACGATTATATGAAATTCTTGTTTCTGAAGCTTATTTTTTTTGTAATTCTATAATAATTAGTACAATTAAATAACAGCGTATCTAAAAAGTAATGAGAGAACAACAAAAAACAAACCTTTCTGAAACGTCGTTTAACAGCCGTTCTTGAACAGGTTCAGGTTCGAACATCCTCACTAATGTTTCCCCGGGTCCGATTGGTTTTATTGACGCCATTGTTTATAATACACCAGAACACAAAGTAGCGGTAAAGGCAAGGGGCGTGACGTTTCTGGAAAACGTGCACTAGATGGTTAGCGAATCACAAAACACTTGCGTAGTTTTGAGGGACTGGCTTCATAGAACCAGGAAACCATCAGACCGTTTTTACAAGGAGGGGCAGAGCAGTGTAGAATAAAGGTAAAATATATGAAAAATAATGCAATTTTTAAAAAACGAAGAATGAACACGTTACAGTGCACCCCACAAACACAATCAAGCCTTCGAAAAAATGCGTTGATTCCTGCGATTATCATGAGAACAGTTGTCAATATCTCACATTATTATCAGGACATAAATAAGCCTACACGTTGTAAAAAGTGTAAATGAGCGCAATTTGCAAACTATTATGATAAATTGCAATAATCATGTCTAACAACATCATAAAGGACATTGTTACGAAATAATGCGACGTACATGTAACTTGTCATCAGGCATTTAGGCTCAGGTAAGCCTAACGCGGTAGGCTACTTTATTATTATAAAGTGCATATACGCTCTGCGTGAGTGGTATTTACGACAGTAACGTTAAATACAAGTACTCTACAGCGACTCTAGGGGTCGCTGTTTGACAAAAACGAAAATCCTGCATAGTGTGCCTTTAATACAAAAAAGTTGGTAGAGCCACCAAAAATAAAATGTACAAAATAACACAAAGTGAAAATAATGTGAAGTGGCATTTTGGGGAAACAGAAACAACCGTAAATACACAATACTAACATGAACTATTAATGAAACATATGGAAATTTCTTATGATGAATAGAATGAACTTCATTCCTGCATGCAAATCCTTCCCAGTTAACACACGACCAGTTACGTAATTTATTGGTACTTTTTGGTAATTTCATGACTTACTAATTGACAACATAACCACAACACTCCGTGCGTGCAGTATACTCCGTATTTGCAGTATAACGTCTGACAACAGTGACAAGATAGGAAAGTGTGTTTTCCTAAGCTGTGTAAGAAACTCAGCTTTTTGGAAATATTAATAATCAATAATATCTTGTTATTATTAATTATAAATATTTGGGTCAGTTAATTGGATTAACTTGATGTGGCTGAATTAATATTACAATCAATTAATCAGTTCGTCCAACGAACTCTTTTGATTATTAATTTATTCTAAGAAAAGGGTATCTTCCATGGCCACAGAAGAATAATTATTTCTTCGCATATACCACACGTTGAGCCAGTAGCAAAAACCGTGATCATAAAGTGACAATGTATTGCAAACAAATCAGAACCAAATACATATTATGTACAAGTTTTATTAACTAAATATAGATATTTATATGAATATAAATAAACTAAACAACATACACACATGAATACATAAATAGGTTAGTGATAGGATGAAATTGGAAACCGGAAGAGGGTCTATGAGAAAAACCATCAGAATTTCATTTTCACATTTCATTGAATTGAATACTTGCATTTGTAATGGGAACAATTCTTGAAGTTGTTGAAAATTGGCAGAAAGTTGGCAGTGTCAAGTGGAAGTTGGTTGAGCGTTCTCTTTCTCCAGGAACGCATGATTGGTTTGGTCAAGGCCTGGGACTCTGTTGAGGCCACGCCAAGCACCCAGGAGAAGTGAGGAAGTCGGAAGGATGGGTGATTGGAGTCGTTGTTGGTTGGAGTCTTTGGTTCTTTGTGAGAGAGTCTCCTCTCTTTTCCATGAGGCCGGATCTGGTTGGGATCCAGGCCTGCTGGAAGGCCTCTTGGCCCCCATGGAGGGGGGAGGGGGGGTTTCCCCGTATCACCCGAGACCGTGTTTGCGGCAGGATGGAAAACCAAGAGAGGGCGGTCACTATTGCCTGTCTCTGATATAGTCTGAAAAAGAACTGCCCCTAAGGTTTGAATGGACCTATGAGTAAGGTGACATGTCCAAGAGGGGAAGCGGCTCTTAGTTGATTTATGGTCTTTGTCCCCAGCGTGCTTAGACTGTTCATTCAAGCTCACAAACAAATTCAAATTGCATTCTAAGATAAGGTGATGTACATCAAAGTATGTGTCATTAAATGAGGATTAATTAGGTAGGAAGAATGATACAGGTGAAGTTATATTGACCGTTGGGTGGTTGTGCAACCACATACACCCCAATCAAACATACCATGTTGTTATACCTAATAGTACACAAGACAGTAAATCATCACGGTTTCTGTGAGGCATGTTCCTTCATAGAACAGATTAATACCGCAAAGTTTATTTAATTAAAGATTGTCTCTCTCTCTTGAGCATGTGGCGCATGTGGCCACATTCCTTTGAGGTCGTAAAAGTCTGTTATCCGTCTTAAAGTGTTCTGTAACCGGACACCCGGCTGACAAAGTAACTTCATTTGTGAGGTTAGTTTTGGGGGGGAGTTTCATAGACCTTTATATTGATTAAATATAGTGAATATGAATAATTAGTGTGTGTCTGAATGGTCCAGACCCTACAGCTGAGAGACTTTTTATTTCATGACAAGTTATGAAAATGACATTATAATAATGACACTGACATTTAGTTTTACAACATCTCTAACCGCAGATACTGAATCAGGAAAACACGTTTTCTAAGTTGCTTTAAAAAAAAAAAAAATGAGTTTGACAAAAGTCTCAATAGCTTTCATGCTATTCTTTCAAAATAAAAGCCTCATATCATAAAATCATAGAATTATGTTTGTTGTTTCTTTGAATGCAATCTCCACTCTTTTGGAAGCAACTCCATATTTTGACTCTTTCACTCTTTTGACATGAAAATGAAATGTTGCTCATTATGACAACCTCTTACGACATATCTTCATGTGAGTCAGAAGGCTTCTTTTCTGTTAAACACTAGTTCATTAGTTAACTAACTACACATTAACTTTGTGAATCTAACAAAACATTTGCTCACTGTGACAGAGAACAATGCTTTTTAATATGATTCACTAGATTATTTGATCGGGTGAAACTCTTCTCACACTGAGTACAGTCGTACGGCTTTTCTCCAGTATGAACTCGCTTGTGTCTTTTCAGAGATCCAGACTGAGTGAAACTCTTGTCACAATATGAGCACTTGTAAGGTTTTTCTCCAGTATGAATTTGTTGATGCTCTTTCAGATAGGCAGATGTAGTAAAGCTCTTCCCACAGTCACAACACACATGATCTCTCACTTCATTGTGTGTTTTCTGGTGCAGTTTAAAACTGTCCAGCCTTGAAAAACTCTTTCCACAGAGAGAACACACATAAGGCTTCTCATCTGAATGAACTTTCAGGTGAACTTTTAGATGTGATGATGAAATAAAATCTTTACCACACTGATCACAGTTAAATGGCTTTTCTCCAGAGTGAATGTGCAGATGATGACTGAGACCTGATGCATGAGAATAACTCTTTCCACACTGAGTGCATGTATACGGTTTCTCTCCAGTGTGAATTCTCATGTGTCTGTTAAGGTTTCCTTTGTGTGTGAAACTGTTTCCACACTGAGTGCAGGTGTGCATCTTTTTGGCTTTTGCTCTTTGAATTTTAAAGTTACGATGTTCCTCCTCCACTTCATTCAGTTCTTGTCTTTGCTCTTTCACTCTCACCTGGTCTAAAATACACAGAAATACAGTTAGAATCAGTTCAAGTGAACCATTATTTAATAACAGAAAGCAACAGAGATCAGGTATCAGATATTTTATGTGGCAAAGTTTTGTTCAGTCATTCACTTGTTACTATAGTTAAAATATGTTTGACAACTTCTATATACAAGGTAATGATTTAGATGCATTTCATCATTTATCATCCATATACTGCTTATTAATTCACATCTACCAAAGCATCAACAAAGAAGAATCAAGAATGGACACCAACCTATTTGTTCCTCAGTATCTTCATGTTTTATTCTGGATGGTTCTGGATCACTCATGTCTTCAATCTCCTCTTTAATAAACTCCATCTTTAACAGTCACACAGATTTCAGCTGCTACTCCTGGAGTTTGTCCTTCTCTTGTAGGATGATGGGAATATTCCCAGTATTTATTGGTGAATTGTTTTGGGAGGGGCTTCACTGCAGGTGTGAACTGTGATCACTGTGTTTTTATCCAATTTGCATTTTAAAATAAACATGGCCATCATGTTTAACTGAGCTGCTGAAAAGCCTCTTTGTCTCCAAAAGTTCCCTGTTTTCAGCTCATTCATTATGGTGATGTCTGAGATCTTCAGTAAATTGGCACATTAAGCTCATTTTATTGGTTTCAAGAGGCTGAAACAAACTACAGCATTATCACCTTTAACTTCAGTTCTTGTTTTTGCTCTTTCACTTCCATCGGGTCTGAAACATTAAAACATATTAAAGGGGTGATGAACTGAGAAATCAAATTTTCCTTGAGCTTTTGACATCTAAAGCCTAGTTCACACTACATGATTTTAAGCCCGATTTAAGCCCGATTTGCAAATCGTTGAGCTCGCCAACAGGTCAGGGTGTTATCGCGTGCAAATCGCGGGGGATTAGCGGGTGATGAACGCTCGCCAATCTGTTAGTATGAAAGAGCCAACAACGCATCAAAGACGCTCGCAGATGCCTCGCAGACGCGTCGTTGAGCCTAGAAAAATATCTAGCATGCTAGATATCCAGAGCTGTCGCACGACTCAATCTCACTGATGTCATGAGCAACAGCCAATCAGAGCAAGTAAATAAATACGCGGTAAATATGTAGGGTAAATACGCGGGTAAATAAGCGATTTTTGCCGTCAGCCAAACATAAACATGCAGCTACATCTCCGATATAAACAAGCTGTACTCACCTCCAACTCTCTCTGTAGCACAGACCTGCTGTTCGCGTATGCACATCCACTCTTTCGCCCATACTCTCTTATTTTTTCTTTTTTTGCGTTTTTTCTCAGAGCAAATCATCGCGCAATCAGTTTGCAGCACTAGTTTCTGTCTGACGTCCATATTCGCGTGTTGTGTTCTTCTTCGCTGTGTATTGGCGCGCGTGCTGTTCCACGTCAAGATAGACTTTAGACAGATAGATTTGTAGACAAGATAGAATCGTTGGGTGACAGTTGTTAACTCGTGTAGTGCGTTACCTCCTGTCGCGGATCAATCACGTTGTGTCGTGTGGTGTGAACAGCTCAACAACTTGAACACTCCTGATTTCTCAGAGAGCAAGTCATGTAGTGTGAACCGCACAGTTCAGCCCGACGTTTTAAAATCATGTAGTGTGAACTAGGCTTTAGAGGTCATCATATTATAAGAATATCCTGTAAATTTCAGAACTGAAAACGTCCTTGTTAGTCCAATAAATGCTTTTATTGACACCAGGCTCAGCAAACGACTCGTTTTTCAAAGTGGGGAACTATGACGTCAAAGAGGATAAAACACCACCCCCGCTGAAGAAGATCAACGCCTACTTCAACACGGCTACTTTAGCCTCGCCCACCGATTCGCGCATTACACGCATAGCTAAATAACATGGGCCTACCTCGTGATGACAAACCGGATCGAGCTACCGAGCAATAAACATGACATTTAAAAAATATTGTGCAGTGCCTGGTTGTGGAAGAAGACAGTCGCTGCATAAGTTTCCTCTGGATTCCAATAGGAATGCTTGGTTAAACTTTATTTTTAATGACGTTCCAGCTGATGTGGGTAAAACATTGTCCGTTTGTTCGCTTCATTTCACTGAGGATTGTTTTGTAAACAAGACACAGGTTGAGACTGGATTTGCAGACCGATTAAGATTAGAAAACGGTGCTGTGCCTTCTATATTGGATCCGACAGGAATGGTGCAACACACTTATGTGAGTAAAATTTTTATTTAAAAAATAATAATAATTTGATAGGCTAGTATTGCATTGTTACAGATCGTTTGATATCTAATAATTATGTGTACATGTGTATCAGTCTAATCGCTACTGACGAGTGAGTTGAAACTCCTTATAATATGCAAAACTGTTATCCACTCACAGCAGTGGGCGTTTACTTCCAAGTCTTCAATGCGAGACGCCCATAAAAAACGAGCGTTTTTGAGCTAGGCTCAAAACTAGGGTAGAAAATAGCCTATTACTTATTCATTTTGATGTTTTTGAATGTAAAAACCAAGCGGACGTCATAAGTTGACCTCAGACAACAATATAACATTTTTTTAAAAGCTAGTTCATGACCCCTTTAAGTTGTTAGAATGAGTTCAAGGAGGATAAAATGTGAGTATTGAAGTGAACCCTGATTTAATAACGGAAAACAAGTGAGATCTGTTTATCAAATATAATATTTTTGATGTACCAAAGGTTAGTTTTGTCATCCTCTTGTTAATAGTCCAAATTTGAATGAAAACTGCTGCACAAGATTATACAGGAATTACAGGATTTAATACATTTTAAGATCTTTTTTAAGACTTCCTCCATACATTTGGAATTGCATAACTCCTGACACAAATTATTATATTTAATACATACGCAACCGCGTTGTAGCGCGCACGTGTGTGTAGGCCAGTGTTAATTTTGGCAGCCATTTTTGATTTAGTCTTCTTCATCTTGCTTGAAAATGCTTATTGGTCTTAGTCACATTTGAGTCATTCTGTCTTTCATAGTTTTAGTTGACGAAAAGTCTTTGCATTTTTTGTCAACTTTTAGTCATTACTTTTAGCCAAGCTTCAGTTACTTTGCTTTTGGTAGCTATTTTATATGTAGTCTTTAGAGAGAAAATGTCATAATAATTATTCTCTCTAGGCCAAGTCAATTAAGATTGAGAAATTATTGACATTGCACTCTTTAGCAGTAGCACTTGTGCAATTCTACATATCCTTTTTCCTTAGTTCCGTGGTTCTCCAATTTTTAGAGTGCCGTACCCCCTCTTCCACTTAGACTGCAGTCACACCTTTTCCATTAAGGGACAATATTTGCCCCCTTTAATCAATTTTTCCATTTCATTTTTTTACCTTTGTAATACCTTTAAAAAATAAATAATTCCTTAAATAAAACAATGTTCAATAAATAGGAAATGTTAAAAATCGTTTAATGTTAATAAAAATATTATATTACAATCGCCAGTAGGTGGCGGTAACTCATTGTCTTTATGTGCGAGTCATCGAGTCCTTCATTGAGGTGCACTCAACGTTGGATGAATTTTTAGTAACAGTTAATTTTATGGTATGAACTTAATCCTAGTAAAGGCAAAAAATATATAATACCTTTGTAACGAAATCCAAGACTTTGTATACCAAATTCAAGGCTTTTAAGGCCTTAATTTGAGATTATTTTTCAATGCTTTTAAGATCCCGCGGGTACCCTGGTTAATGTGTCTTGTCCACTCACAATGACAGTAAACTAATTATTAGGCTAACGTTACATTACATCACGTCACATAGTGGTCTATTTTCAATTCAAAATGGCGAAAATAGACAAAAGTTTATTAGTTTGCCTGATTATTTTTGTGATTCGTTTAACATTTATGATATTTTGATATTTTAATTTTAATATTTTAATGCATTTTTGTCTTTTTGTTACTGATTTATTTTAGATGCCCACAAACAAAGAGAGAGTTACTAGGCACCGGCAGAAAGTTAATGCAGATCCAGTAGCTAGGGCAGCGCTTTTAACAAGGAGACGAGAAAGGTATTGAGGAGTACAATGTCAAAATAATAGGGCTGGGTTAAAAAGATAGATTTCTTGATTTTAATTGATTCTCATTTTGAAGAAACAATACTGATTTGTAAATCCCAAGAATCGATCTATCAGCCTATGTTGTTTTCAGTTGATGTTAATCAATATCAAATTGATTTGAAATCGAATCAAATCGTGACATTTGTGTCAAAGCCTAGCCCTACAGAATAATAGATTGCTACTGTTTTTAGATAGTCTACCCTACCTATACCACAAGTTCAAGAGAGGCCACTGAGCGGATTCTCCGCCCATAATACCAATTTAATTTACAATTTAATAGTAATTTATGTTGCCAACAGAAAGTATTTTTAATGAATAAATCGGTTTATATCTGTCAGTAATTGTGTCAATCATTGCATGGAATCTGTATTTCAGCTACCAGAGAAGAAAGCAAGCTGCCTTGGCTGCAAATCCTGATCACCCGTCAATCAGGAATTTATCAGATGCTGCAGCTGAGAAGAGGCGAAAGCAATGGCAGAAAAATCAAAGAAAACACAGGGCAAAAGCAAAACGTATAAGGGCAGTTCTGGATCTTACACCAGATTCCTTTGAAGAGCCTCCTGAGGAAAATATTGAAAGACCCTTTCCTGCAGAACCCACTCAACAGCCTCAGTCTCTGCCAGAACCACCACTGGCGTTTTCCACCCCAAAAGAGAATAAAGAAAAGCTGTCTAACAGGTGCAAAATACTGAAAAAGCAAAATTTGAAATTGAGGAAACAGCTCTTCCAATTGAAGAAACAACTAGCCCAAGCTAAAAAAAAATAAAGAAAAGTTAAGGAAGGAGTTACAAAGGTCTAAGACACAAAGCAGGTTGAAAATGGCCAGTAAGAGAAAGGGTATTTGAAGGAAAAGTCAGCACGACGAGAAAAGGTCCATTCTTTTCTCAGCAGAGATGAGAACAGCCGACAGTTGTCTGGTAAGAAAGATACTGTAACGAAAAACAAAACTAAACTTCAGAGACGCATCTTCGCCAAGACACTGAAAGAACTCCATGGAGAGTATAACTCAGAGGTGGCCAGAGAGGCTCCTTATCCTACAGACAGTTCTTACGGTTAAGGCCATTTCATATCACTGAGCCAAAAGCAAATGATCGGAACACGTGCTTGTATAGATCATGAGAATGTTAAACTTCTGGTCGAAAAACTCAACCAAAAGGGGTTGCTTAAAACCTCAAGCACTTCTGAACTAATAGCAGCCATCGTCTGTGACCCCCGCCAAAGAAACTGCATGTACCGTGTATGTGCCAAGTGCTGCTATAATGAGATTGAGGCTGATGTGCATGAAGAACCTGTAAAGATTATGTGGCAGCAGTGGGAAAGACAGAAGACTGTAGAAGGGGATAAGCCATTCACCAACATTGTGAAGAAGACAAACAATGGGACCTGGGATGATCTTCTGAAAGTCTTTAATAGTAAGCTTGACTCTCTAGCAAGACACCAGTATAATTGGCTCCACCAGGCAGAACAGTGTAGAAGTCTAAAAGAGACCCTGTCTGAGGAAGAGGCTGTACTCCACATGGACTTTTCAGAAAACTATGCCTGCAAATTGGCCACTGAAGTGCAGGCATTTCATTTTGGTGGCAACCTTAGACAGGCTACCATTCACACAAGTGTAGCATACACATCTAAGAGTCACCAGTCCTTCGTTACAATTTCAAATTATTTGCGTCATGATGAGCGTGCTATCTGGGCTCACCTCAAACCAGTACTGGAGAATTTGAGGGAAGAAAATCCTTCAATCACCACACTACACTGCATGAGTGATGGCCCAGTAACCCAGTACAGAAATCGCAAGAATTTTTACCCGATGAGCACAGTTCCTTTTCTCTTTGGTTTCAAAAAAGTGACATGGAACTTCTCAGAGAAAAGTCATGGCAAAGGGGCACCAGATGGAGTGGGTGGTGCTGCCAAGAGATGTGCTGATGACTTTGTACGAAAGGGACGAGACATACAGGACCCAAAAGATCTCTTCAATGTCCTTCAAGACACAGCATCAAATACTTTTGGATTGATGAGACTGAGGTAAACCGATATGATGAAGCTGTTCCAAATTAGTTGCCACTTGTGAAGGGCACTTTAAAAATCCACCAAATTGTGGCAGACAAGCCTGGGAAGATCCAGCATCGGGAGTTATCCTGTTTCTGCTCCAGAATCAATGCTACTTGTGAATGTGGACCATCAGTACGGATCGACTTCCAAACCCTCCAAGAGGTCAGTGGAACAAATACAGAAGCCTCTGTGACATTGGAACCTGATGATGACTTATCTGGCAAATTTGTGGTGGTTCTCTATGATGGCAAGCCCTTTGTTGGGCAGGTTTTGAGGGCTGAAGGTTATGAATTAGAGGTTAACTGCATGCATCAAAGTGGAGCTGGAAAGAATGCATTTGTGTGGCCTGAGACACCAGACAAACTATTTTACTTCACATCTGATGTGAAGGCAATAGTGTCTGAACCTGGGCCATTAACCCTAAACTCACTACAGCAGACTGGGAGAAATTTATTGAGTAGACAGGTGTGTCTCTCTCTCTCTCTCTCATTAATGAAATCATTAAGGGGTGTGTGTGTTTGTCCTTCAAGTTCCAAGTTCTCAATGAAAGAGGGATATTGATTATATTACCACCAGTTTGTTTCAAAACTGTTAAGGTGTGTGTGTGTTTGTCCTTCAAGTTCCAAGTTCTCAATGAAATGAGGGATATTGATTATATTACCACCAGTTTGTTTCAAAACTGTTAAGGTGTGTGTGTGTTTGTCCTTCAAGTTCCAAGTTCTCAATGAAATTAGGGATATTGATTATATTACCACCAGTTTGTTTCAAAACTGTTAAGGTGTGTGTGTGTTTGTCCTTCAAGTTCCAAGTTCTCAATGAAAGAGGGATATTGATTATATTACCACCACTTTGTTTCAAAATTGTTAAGGTGTGTGTTTGTCCTTCAAGTTCCAAGTTCTCAATGAAATGAGGGATATTGATTATATTACCACCAGTTTGTTTCAAAATTGTTAAGGTGTGTGTGTGTGTGTGTGTGTGTGTTTGTCCTTCATGTTCCAAGTTCTCAATGAAATAAGAGATATTGATTATACAGTATTACCACCAATATAATTGTTAATTTTTAGAGTTGTAATAACTTGTAATTTCATACAACTTGTAAGTTAATTTTTACGAATATGATATGCATTGTGGAATAAAAAGTTTATTCGTTTCAGCATCTGCTTCTGTGATTTGCTCAGGAATTTAATGATACAGAATAATATTTTAAAACATTGCAATAATAGAAACAATGACGATATTTTCTCCATTTTTTTCAAAATGTCATTCAGCGTAACCATGGTCATTTGGTGTAACAGATATATTTATGTAAAAATGAAACAATATACTTATTCTGAGCTGTAATTATTAAAATATGTAAAATAATATGTGCCCCTACTAAATTTTATTAGATTTTAATTGATTTTCACTTCCTTACAAAAACGTATTGCTGACAAATGGGTAAAACCTAATGGTTTAAAGGATATTGGCGAAGTATCAAGGTTTGAAATGACAAATAATTAGTATTTGGGGGCTGCACTGTGATCTTTAAATAGAGTCCTGTAATATGTCATCAAATGATAGTTTTTCTAAAAATGTCTGATAAGATTTTTTTGCATAAAAATATTGTTATACTGAATGACATTTTACTGGGTGTCTTCAGTAAAATCACAGTAAAATGTATGGTAGTAATTATTTTTTGCTCAGAAAAATATAAAGTTAAACAAGACATTCTAATGTATGTGAAAAAGACTAAATTTAAAGCTCTTTTACACTTTTATTTTTTTGATGCTTGAAACCCCCTTTTCGTCTTTGACCCATGTACCATTATATGACCCCTTTAACACAGAGTGAGAATATATTATTTTATTAAATTCTATGATACAAGCTATGTTGATTAACATTGCATTAAAGGGTTAGTTCACCCAAAAATGAAAATTAGCCCATGATTTACTCACCCTCAAGTTCTCCTAGGTGTATATCACATTCTTCTTTCAGACGAATACAATCCCTTTAAAGACAAAAATCATTCTTATGAAAATACCTGAGGTAGCTTGATGAACACAGATATTATCACTATCATGTGTTGTCTTCATTTTCAGTCAAAACGTCCCTATTTGCATGTTATTATATAAGGCATTTCCTTTATATAGTTTAATACTTCTATGAATCTCACTTGTGAACTTTCTGTGTGAGGGATGAATCAGTACTGGGCTTCCAGTATGAATGAAACCGATGACATGTGAGTGTTTAGCGGTCCATATCGCTATCATCTCCCCATTTTGTGTAAAAATAGAAAAATAATACTAAAGTAGCTACTTTGTAACGTAGTTGCTTGAGTAGTTTTCAAGTAAACTACTTATTTACTCTTAGTTGAGTCATATTATTTTTCAGTACTTCTTGTACTCAAGTAAATTATTACTTAAGTAGCAATACTTTTACTTAAAGGGTTAGTTCACCCAAAAATGAAAATTATGTCATTAATGACTCACCCTCATGTCGTCCCAAGCCCGTAAGACCTCCGTTCATCTTTGGAACACAGTTTAAGATATTTTAGATTTAGTCCGAGAGCTTTTTGTCCCTCCATTGAAAATGTACGTACGGCACACACTCTTTGTCCAGAATGGAAATAAAGACATCATCAAAGTAGTCCATGTGACATCAGTGGGTTAGTTAGAATGTTTGGAAGCATCGAAAATACATTTTGGTCCAAACATAACAAAAACTACGACTTTATTCAGCATTGTATTGTCTTCCGGTTCTGTTGTTGATCCGCGTTCACGATTCCGCAGTGACCCTGCTGACGTAAGACGCTGATGACGTGTTATCTGGTGCGCCCGAGCTTCGTTTACAGTTTGAGGGAGACGGGCGCTGTATTCAAGCTATTCTACATTGTTTGTATTTTTGTATTGCTATATTTTTTTTTAAAATGGTGCGTAGGTGTGCATGTCGCGGATGTCCTAATCTCCAGATAACACGTCATCAGCGTCTTACGTCAGCAGGGTCACTGCGGAATCGTGAACGCGGATCAACAACAGAACCGGAAGACAATACAATGCTGAATAAAGTCGTAGTTTTTGTTATGTTTGGACCAAAATGTATTTTCGATGCTTCCAAACATTCTAACTAACCCACTGATGTCACATGGACTACTTTGATGATGTCTTTATTTCCATTCTGGACAAAGAGTGTGTGCCGTACGTACATTTTCAATGGAGGGACAAAAAGCTCTCGGACTAAATCTAAAATATCTTAAACTGTGTTCCAAAGATGAACGGAGGTCTTACGGGCTTGGGACGACATGAGGGTGAGTCATTAATGACATAATTTTCATTTTTGGGTGAACTAACCCTTTAAGTAAAATTTGTTAGTACTCTTTCCACCACTGCAATACACAAACTAAGTCAAACAGCCAGTGATCATCATGCATTTAAAATAATCTAAACAATTAGTAAAATCAGCCTCGTTTTTTTTTTAAATAATGTTTTGTATAGAAGGTAACTACAGAATTAAACAAGATAATCTGGTGATTCGTATAATAAACGTTTTTGTCTGTGAACTTTCATTGTAAATCAAATTACAGAAAAATAGGTTGTCAACTTTTTTTTGTCTTGTAAAGTTAAATATATAGCAGATTTCAACTAGCAACACAAACTAACCACATCTGCAGTTTATTGACAGAGGACACACAATAAACACACACGCCTTCAGATTCACTGTCTTTCAGCTTAAGCATCTATGAGAAAAGACACATTAATTACCGTCCTCCCTAACAATAGTTGCAAGGCATCTAATAGGCTACATGGATATAAATATACATTTTAACATCCCAATGAAAGCTACACACATTCACTAGACTAAACGACATTTCCACACACTCAATCCACAAAAAATATATGTGGAGAATATGTATGTTTTATTAACAGGGAAAACCTCGCGCAGGCGGCAAAACAAACCCGTGTGTTAATAAAACTCCAAAAATACATCAAACTGTTAGCAGAAAAGCGAATACACAAACTTGTTCCGTTTTTTTACACTTCCATAATTAATAGAAACCTAAAACTTAACTTAATACAGCCTATTTTCACTCTTAGAGACCTACCTGACTGACTCTCTCCAGTTACGGGCTGTTCTGACTGACCTCCCGGTCCATTACAAATGACGTCACTCACAGAACGAACTCAAAATATTATTCATAAACAAAAATATATATTTTCCTTCTGTCGTGCACAACAAAATAAAGATGATATACATTATGCAAAATATTATTTTGCAAAAAAAAAAAAAAACATTTATAGTTTATTGTTTCAGAATCGGAACAGTTACAACAACAACAAAAAACCTCTCAACACTAAAAATACATTATTTGCACACACTTGCAACTTAATACAGAAGTTTAATGGCATTTTATGCCATCTTAAAATCAAGAAAAAAAAACAACTATTTTTCAGTTAACATTTTACAGCTTTTATTATTTTCTAACTACAGCAAATGACTCTTGTACAATCAGGAAATAATATAGTTAACATTAAATTAGGTCAGTCAGGTCACCTTCATATATATAGCACTTTTAACAATATAGATTGTTTAAAAGCAGCTTTACAGTGATGATAGAAAAGTAAAGTAGCCTAACAGATTGTTTTGGCTTTACAGCAGCTCTAGAATAAAGTTATTGTCCAGCTAAAGTTTTCTCAGTGATTCTCAACTGGGACATTTTACCATGGTCATTAAGCTGTGACTAAGTGTGTGTATGTTTGGTTTTGAGATCCAAATACATTTATTTCACAAATATGGTTCACACACAAATAACATACGCATACATAATAAGAATGAATAAATAGTATACATGTAAGGCTTTTAAAAAACAGTACCAAACTACACTGTAAAAAATTCAGCCTTAAATTTAAGTACAAACAACAAGTCATTTCAACTTAAATTACATTAAACTGACTTAAATAAGTTGCATGTTGTATAACTTAAAAAATAAAGTAACTTTTTTTGATGAGTTGAAGTCATGTAAAAACATATGCTGTCGACTTACAGATCATGTAGTTTTTTGTTAATACAAAAAGTTGGTAGAGCCACCAAAAATAAAATGTACAAAACAACACAAAGTGAAATAATGTGAAGTGGCATTTTGGGGAAACGGAAACAACAGTATCAACAGTATCAACAGTATCTATCTATCTATCTATCTATCTATCTATCTATCTATCTATCTATCTATCTATCTATCTATCTATCTATCTATCTATCTATCTATCTATCTATCTATCTATCTATCTATCTATCTATCACACTCTTAAAAACACAGATGATAACAGTTAAAGAGAAAAAATAAACAATCACAAAACAAACTACTATCATTAGTAGTAAATAGATAAGTAATGCACTTCAAACAGATTAATTATGCAGTCTTATAGTGGCCGGAACAAATGACCTCCTGAACCTCTCAGTCCTGCAACTCATGGAGAGGAGTCGGCCACTGCGGCTGCTTTGCTGGGCAACCACAGTGTCATGGGTGGCTCCTGTTAAGCAGTGTTGTTTTTGGCAGTCCTTTTAGTTTTAGTCTTAGTCTTTTGGACGAAAATGCTTTTTAGTTTTAGTCACATTTTAGTCACTTATAAACTCAATAGTTTTAGTCAAGTTTTAGTCGACGAAAACAAAAAAAGGTTTTAGTCAAGTTTTAGTTGACGAAAACGCAAAAAGGTTTTAGTCAAGTTTTAGTCAATTTTAGTATTAAAAAAAGTAGTCTTTAACAAATTAATTTAGTGCAGCTGTGTCAAAATTTGTATCAAGTTCAAAAATAGAAAAGAAATAAAAGTGCCACTTTGCAATCTGTTAAAAAAAGAAAAGAATAGAAATCCATTTGGCAGGACAGGTCTATTTATCCCTGCATTAGTGGCTGCAATGAGCCTGTTTTGCATTGCACAATTTCTCAAAAGTCATGCTCAATGTTCAGCTGAGATCTGTACTTTGTTTTCAATGAAGCAACAGCTGAAAAGCCCATCTCACAGAGATATGATGTGGCAAAGGGAAGAAAAATGCACACAGCTCTCTGCCTTTACTTAAAAACGTGATTTTTTTTTAAATAGATAAAATAGACATAACATACTGTGTTTGATATGGGATTAAAATGATGGGTAGTGTATGAGCAGTGTATAAGATATAAACTAATGATTAATTATTTTAATATTCCTTTGTTCCGATCAGAGCATGTGAGCGGAGAGCGCATTTCTAAATATTCCTCCGCTCGCTCATTCCGCTCAGTGTCGCGCGCTTAACCCAGAATGGCTGCTGGTTCGAAAATATGTGGAATAAGGGCTGCCTCCGACTAAAGTTTTTTTCTAGTCGACTACTAGTTGTTCATTTAAGCCATTAGTGGACAAATCGCCCCTTATATTAATTTAATTACTTAAATAGGCTATACAGGATAATGAGCGTTAGCCTATAGCCGCACTCAAGCGCACGACCGCACGCATAAAGCTTGCCACAAAGAACCGGCAAAAGTAATGATTATGAATCTGTAAAAAATAGCAAGGAGACATTTAATTGTTTATTAATAAACTGGTGTTTTCGGTGTCGCTGTAAAGATGAAGTTGACGATGCAGACTCGCCATGAACGAATAAAGATATAAAGGCATAAAACGGAAAAATTTCCTCCCGTTTGGAGGATACCTGTCACGTCTCTATTCCCCACCAGTGGGGCGCGCCTCACACTTTGAGAACCGCTGGATTATACTGAAAGTATGTCCATAAATCATCTCGTCGTTTCCGACCACCAAGCCCGTTTATTGGCTTCGCCGCCATGGTCCTTCGAAGATGTGTGGCGAGTGACTAGCCGCAGCCGCAGGTGGGTTGTTGTTGTGTGGAATCTGGTGTGCGGCATAGAGACAGAGCGCAACACGTCATAATCCGAAGACCACGCCCAACGGCCCCCTGCCTAAAATGCCTAAAAGCTGCTGTGTGACAAGATGTACAGCAAACAAGCTAAATAACCCAGAAATACATTTTTATAAGCTTCCGAACCGTAAGAGCCAGCCTTTAAGGAGACAAAAGTAGATACAGGCAATAAGACGTGAAGCATCAGCAGGAAGAATGGGTAAATTGAATATGGCTGCGTTCGGAATCGCATACTTCCCTACTATATAGTAGGCGAAAAGAGTAGGCGAGCGAAAAAGTACGTTCGAATCCTCAGTATTCATAAAAGAGTAGGCGAGAATTACCTGGTTGACGTACTAATTATCGCGAGATTTGGACGATAGTGCGTTCGAATATGCCTACTTTCCTACTATATAGTAGGCGAAAACAGTACGTGGGGGAAGCAGTACGTTCGAAACATCAGTATTCCTAAAAGAGTAGGCGAGAAGTTCCCGGATGATCTCCTGCTTTCGCCCAGACATTTTAGTGTTTTTCAGCTTGTACTCATCTATCCCAGGCAGGGCCGGCCCGTGGCATAGGCAGTATAGGCAAATGCTAAGGGCGCCGGCGCCTTATACCCTAGGGGGGGCGCCAGAGCCGCGTAAGGAACTTTCCGCTTTTATTGTACTTCATTAACACTGCAACGAGTGGAGCAATTACATAAGCCTGCCAGTGGCGCACAAAGTGGGTATACCGATATGTGTAGCGGAGTAGGCGCCCTCATAAGATTTCATCATAGAATTTTGACAGGGGACCCCCCTCCAATAATATCGCGAGCGGGCGCGGGCGCCGTGAGCGCTGAGCGAACAGGCACGAGTAGTGAGTTGTCGTCGAAAAAGATGGATAAAGCAAAAAAGCGGCCGGGGGCTAAAATAGAAATAGCCCATTCGTTTTGTTTTGTTTTGTTTTGTTTTGTTTTGTTTTGCTTAATCGGCGGCGCTAGGTTAGTGCTGGTGTAATGCATTGGTCAAAAAAAAGTCAGCTTTTTTTCTGACACCGCATGAAACGCGTAGATCAGCGGTTTTCTTGATTGACACTGGGCTGGCCCAATCACATCTTTAATGTGAAGTATAGAAAAATACTCTTTCTATTAGTATAGAAATTAGTACAAAACTTATGAAAGTTTCCTTTATTTTTCAGTACATTGTTGTACAATATATGAGTATTATCATGGGATTAATATTATAACTATTATTATGTAATGTAGACAGACACTAACTAAAAGAGGTTTGAATTTTTCTTTGTTTAATTTGAACACTGAATATGGGTTGGAGCTTTTAATTTTGAACTCTCAAAGTGGACCAGATTGATTAATTTAACATTAAAATGCACAAAATTTTCTTACGGGGGAGCATGCCCCCGAACCCCCCCCCCCCCCCCCCCAGCCTTGTAGCAGCCTAATAGATTAGTAATAATAGTAGTGGTGGTAATTGTCATTTATCTACTACAAGTTCCATGGTCAGATAAAATGTATTTGTACAATAAACAATCTGGCGCAAAAAACAATCTCGCCTAGGGCAACCAAAGGGCTAGAGCCGGCCCTGATCCCAGGAGGCCACGCGAGAGGATACGATATAAAAAAGAACAAGAAGAAGTAGATATTTCATACTCAAACATGACGGAAAGGGTGGACGAGACTGTTTTCAAATGTGAGTATTACAAATACAAACCAAATCGCATGTGTTGAACTAACTTTCTGTACAGTAAATTGTTGAACTGTTGAAGGTGCAAAGACGCTATATAATATGGTAAATTTGTGATTTTGCCGTAAATCACATTTTATTGGATAGAGGAGCTCCATAAGGACACATACGTCTTTAAACTGTATTTGCATACATTTTAAACCGTATACATCTCTGAAATACCATTACTAAATACTTATTCAAAATCTGGCAAGATTACTACGTGTAACTGATATGAAATAGACATCTGAGTGACGTGTGTGTACTATTGTTTAGGAGAATTCACTGTTGTTAACACTGTTTTTATTAGTTTAATGCATTTTACATAAAGTAACTAAACATAAGTAATCTATTTCATTTATCCATTAGTACTGTTGAAAAATTGTTGAACATTTATGATGGATAAAAAGCTATTAGCAACAACCTCAACATGTAAATGTAGTATTGAGCTCATAAATCACAGAGGTAACGTGAGTCTTGTCTGGATGTTACAGGGACGGATGAGCACACGCGGCTGCTTATCCGGTGGAGAGTGGCTCATGAAGCGCTCTTCACCGGAAAGCGTAATGCTGCCATCCAAGGCTTTGAGTGAGTATACAGAAATATTTAAAAATCAATTGAATACTTTATTTGCAGTACATTTCAATTATTGTATTTTCAAACAGAGATATAACTTTTTCATTCTTGATTTCTCTCTTGCTGCAGATCTTTTGTGGAGGAGCAGAGCCTGCAAGGCAGGGTGACGGCGGCGTTTGTTAAAAAAAAATGGGAAAACCTGAAACAAAAATACAAAGTAAGATCATTTTGTTACTTCTAATACATAAATTAAATGATTAAATATTGTGCTGTTAAAATGACTGCTTTTGTATCATGCTTGTGCATTTTTGCAGGATCTGAAATGTCCGCAGACGGGGGTGAGCACTGAGGATGGAGAGGCCACAGCAGCATCCTGGAAGTGGTACACTGCCATGGATGAGGCAATTGGGGGCAGACCCTCCATCTCTCCTCCTGCCCTCGTTGCCTCATGTGGGCCGGATGCTGCTGTGGTCTCTTCATCCTCAGTGAGGCCAGAGCCAGCAAGAGCCAGGAAAAGGGCTATAGATGTGGAGGAGCTGATCCGGGACATGGAGGAGCGAGAAGAGGAGAGAGAGCGGAAGGCAGCTGAGAGGGAGGAGAGGCTGTGGAGAGAAATTGAGGAGAAGGAGGACAGAAGAGAACGGGAGAGAAGAGAGAGAGAGGAAAGACAATAAAAGAGAAGTAAGAGCAAGAGAAGAGAGATGGCACCGGGAGGCAGTCGAGAGAGAGGAAAGGAGAGAAAGAGAAACCAACGAAAGGGATGAAAGGTTCCTTTCTGTTCTTCAGATGCTCGCCAAAAAATAAATTATTTGACAAAAAACATCTTCTGATCTTTTGCACATTTGGGTTGATGTGAATTAAATTTGTGAATAAAAATGGGAATATATATATATATATATATATATATATATATATATATATATATATATATATACACACAGTACTGTGCAACAACTACAAATGGTGGCCTAAGAATTTTTTACAATAATATGTATATAAAACAAACTATTCCTAGGCATTCACAGTACATTATAGACTTCTAGAAATTTAGTGATACTTTAAGATTGTAATCAAATTCATAAATTAAATATTTATGAAATGTTGATTAATAATTAGTGAATGTATGGTGTAATGTAAGAAGAAAAAACACTTTAAAACACTGGTTTTACTGGAGTGTATTATATGACTTTTAAAGGTTTACAGAGTTCATGCAAGGATCTTAAAGGCAGGTCATGGAGGGTTAAGTTCCAGCACACCTGTCAGTAAATTTCAAGTAGTCAGTTATTAATTGGTTTAAATTGATTCAGGGGTGTATAATTAGGGTTGGAAAAACTCTGCTGGATAATAGCCCTCCATGACCAAAGCTGAACTTGAGACTGTTCACACAAATTACACACAGTAAAATAGTGACTAAAGGGTTACTTAACCCAAGCAAATAAATCATAATAGTAATAATTCAATAGTCATTATTTACTCGCCTTGATGTTGTTTGATCCCTCTGTTTTTTGTTTTCCTGAACACAAAAGGTGATTTTGGTCAGGTTTGTACTGTTTGGTTTAATACAATATCAGTCAATGGACTTTCAGAAGCTTCAAAAGCGTCATTAAATAATGCCATGAAGCTTCTGAAAGTTGGGCTCCATTGACTGATATTGTATGAAACCAGCAGAACAAACTTGACAAAAATTCCCTTTTGTATTTAAACAATAAAAAACATTAAATAAGTAAATAGTAAACCGTAAATAATTGCTGTATTTATATGTTGAGGTGAACTAACCCTTTAACCCACCAAATATAAATTGAAGTAAATTTATGTATGCATTTTGCATTATAGTAATTCCTTGACAAACTAAGCAGCTTTGACTGTTTATGCCCTTGACTGGTTCAAAAAATGCTTTACAAATATCAATCACATTTATGCATTTGACATATTTTTTATCAAAAGTGATTAACTCCATTTATTTACAGGGACAATGACCCTGGACAAACCTGGGGTAAAGAGCCTTGCTGATTGACCAGCAATCTTCTTCTAACCAGTTCATTGGTTTATCCCTCTACACTACAAAAGGTTTTAAAGCTCTAACAAATATTTGCATGTAATTGTAAACCTATAAAATGACATTTGTCAAGAAACTGAATGCTGACAACATGAATTTTAAAACATTTTTATCTTTCTTAATGTTTTAAAGGTAGTCATGTTCATGGAGAGCCGGCACAAGGATGTTTGGAGCAGACACTGCAGCAGCCAGATTGTCCCACACTTGTTCTCCCACTCTTGCTGCAAGGTTGTGGGGATCAGGGGGGCCGTCATCATGGTCTTCCTCATCCTCTGGCTCAACGATGTCCCCATTGGCTAGAGCGAGATTGTGAAGCACAGCGCAGCACGCAACAATCTCAGGCACGAAGGCAGGGCTCACCTCCAAGGCCTTGAAGAAAATGCCGCGCCAGCGTGTCTTCAGCATCCCAAAAGCTCTCTCCACGATGTTGCGGGCACGGGAGTGCTTGCTGTTGAAACGAGCCTGCACAGGGTTCTGTACAGGCTCTCTGTAAGGGGTGATGAGGCAGATGGGTGCACTCAGGCAAGGATAGCCTCCATCCCCGAGGATGCACTTGCCTGCAGGTGGGTAAAGGTTGCCAGCATACACAGGGCTGTTCCTCAGCACCCTGGCATCGTGCACAAACCCAGGATATCCCACAAAGACATCAAGGAATTTCCCCCGGTGATCAGAGATGGCCTGGAGTTGGATGGAGTGAAACAGCTTCCTGTTTCAAGTAACAGTGGGAGTTATTTGCTGGAGGTTTGATACGGATATGACAGCCGTCTATTGCACCAACTACTCTGCTGAAAGCTGGTGACCCAGACAGCTGTGCAAATCCTGCTCCCACTGCCTCCAGGTCATCTCCGGTCGGAAAGCAGATCCCCCTTCTCAAAATTCCCATGATGGCCTTGCTCACTCTGTGCACAATGTCATGCACAGAGGTCTTTGGGATATCGAAGGTCTGCGACACCACCCTGTAGGATGCTGCATGGGCCAGCCAGTGCAGGAACACAAGGACCTCAATCTCCCGTTCCCATCCAAGGTCAGATCCAGGTCTGACTGCAGCAATCAGGGACCTGATGGACGGCATAGACAGGCGAAGGTGGGCACGGTGGTCAGCTGCCTCATCAAGATAAAGCCGCAAAATGGGAACAGCTCTATTGAGATGGCAGTATGATGTGGGGTTCACTGCCTGCAATAAATACATCATAGTTTGTTAGAACAAAACAATCAAAAACAATGTTTCATGTGGTATTGACTTGTATATGTATTTATTTATTGTGATGATTTCTTTTATTCATTGACTTATTTTTATTCATGTTTCATATTGTTGTCAGTAAATAAAATATGATTTTCATGAATAAAAATGTATTTACATCATCTGCATTTGTCTAGCGTGTATTCATGCATAGCTATGTCATATGATAATACAAAAGTTTGCTTGTTTTACAAAACTACATAATTAATAATGTATATATATTATAATAATGTTATATAATTAACTGTTGGTCACAGCATTTGTCATAATTATTGTGCATAAGTGTTGGGATGGGCTAGTAATGAAATTCTTTCTGGGGTAATCTTAATTGTTTAAGTAGTAATACTTGTTTTGTTTGAGAATAAAATCATCAGTCTTCTCCAAAGGCGAGATCGTCGAGCAGCTGCCCGACATCTCCTTTATGCACACCTTAATCTAACAATTGCAGACATGCCAACCATTTCAAACGCTGAACTAAACCGTTCTAGTAAAGTTGTCGAGTTACTGATGCAATCAGCTGTTAGTGCACCTGTCGCTCATGACTTTTAAATTGTTGCGCTTGTGAAAACGTCATAGGTCACATGTAACGTCAACATGGCGAATGATGTCCGGATCGCATTCATACTTAATGAGATTTGGCCATTAAGTACCTACTCTTTTAGCGCTCGTTAAGTAAGTACTCATTGAAATTAAGTACCTACTCATTGAGTATGCGATTCCGAACTCAGCCTATATCTCCTCCTCTCAGGTTCACATAGGGTGGTGAAATAAGCAATCGACATGGTTAAAATTATGAATGTTTTTTTTTTTTTTTTTACAATATCATGTCGCGTCTCAATTGATCCACTTTTATGTCCTGAAACAAACCGTTTTTTGGAGTCAACAGCTTATAAAAATTTATTTCTGGGTTATTTAGCTTGTTTGCTGTACACCTTGTCACACAGCAGCTTTTAGACATTGTTTTGTTTTGTGTTATAAGTCATAAATGACAATGAGGCAGTCTCTCGCAATGCAAAGTCAATGGAGACGGTTGGATTGTTTTCCCCTCCCGGTGTGGGCGTGGCCTAAATACGCTCTGTCTCTATGGCGGAAGCCGGGTGGTGGGCGTACCCAAAACAAGGATAGGAAGCAGCAGCATTGCTGATACTTTTTTTTAGCTCAAAACAGACAGATTTCACGCAAAATAGGCAGAAATGGCATGCATTGTGAACATCAGACTTATAATAATTTTCGTTCCGTTCCGTCTCGTCTCGTCAACGAAAACTCGAAAATGTCTCGTCATGTTTTAGTCACCTTAGAGACATTTTTAGCTAGTCATAGTCGCGTTATCGTCATAAAAAAAGTGCGTCAACGAAATAATTTCGTTATCGTCATCGTTGACGAAAACAACATTGTTACTAAGGATGGATTTCATTATGCTCCTCATTCTTTCCTCCACCAAATGTCCTACAGAGTCCGCCCTCCTCCCTAACATTGACACACACTTGCTTACCAATTTGTCAAGTCGGTTCCCCTCCCTGGCTGTCATATAGCTGCCCCAGCACACCACAGCAAAGAACACAGCACTGGCCACAACCGACTGATAAAAAAGGTACAGCATCTTATTACAGACTTGGAAGGATTTTAGCTTCCTGAGAAAAAAAGAGTCTGCTCTGACCTTTCCTGTATGCTGCATTTACATGTACTGACCAGTCCAGTTCATGGTCCAGGTGGACTCCCAGATATTTGTAAGTCTGGACCACCTCAATGCCCTCCCCCTCAATTACCACAGGTAGATGATTTGACTTACGCCTCCCAAAGTCCACTATCATCTCCTTGGTTTTTGAATGTATTGAGGATGAGACCATTACACCTGCTCCAGGTCACAATCTCCGAGATGACCCCCCTGTATTCCTCCTCGTCTCCTCCCCTCACACAAGCCGCCACCACAGTGTCTCAGAATATTTTTGTATATGGCATGATGATGTTCTGTATGAGGAGGACAGCGTCCTCCACTCCCATGTTCGCTCAATAGGCAAACTGCATGGGGTCAAGTGCCTGCTGTAGTTGTGGGCCCAGGAGCCGGAGGAGGAGCCTTTCCAGGGTCTTCATAATCACAGACGTCAAGGCCACTGGTCTGTAATCCTTGATCCCGGAAGGTCTCTCCCCCCCTTAGGCACTGGCACAATGCAGGATGTCTTCGACTGCTTCAGTCTTCCGCTGCTCCGCAGCACAGTTCTTCAGCAGCCTCGGGGGTATTCCATCCGGTCCTGCTGACTTGCCAGGGTGCAATCTTCTGAGCTCCGCCCTCATGTCTTCCATGCTAAAATAACCACTATTGGGTACTTCAGCCAGGCATGAGGCAGCAGCAGCAGCGATGGAACAGCCGCTGGGTGGAGCAGGGTAGGAGGCAGTAGCAGAAGTGGAACAGCCACTGGGTGAGGCAGGGCAGGAGGCAGCAGCAGAGGTGGAACAGCCGCTAGGTGAAGCTGGGAAGGAGGCGGCCGCAGATGTGGAACAGCCGCTGAGTGGAGCAGAACAGCTGCTGGGTGGAGCATGGCAGAAAACTGCAGCAGAGGTGGAACAGCCACTGGGTGGAGCAGGGTAGGAGGCAGTAGCAGAAGTGGAACAGCTGCTGGGTGGGGCAGGGCAGGAGGCAGCAGCAGAGGTGGAACAGCCACTAGGTGAAGCTGGGCAGGAGGCGGCTGCAGATGTGGAACAGCCACTAGGTGAAGCTGGGCAGGAGGCGGCTGCAGATGTGGAACAGCCGCTGGGTGGAGCAGGGCAGGAGGCAGCAGCAGAGGTGGAACAGCCACTGGGTGGAGCAGGGTAGGAGGCAGCAGCAGAGGTGGAACAGTCGCTGGGTGGGACAGCAGAGGTGGAACAGCCAATGGGTGGAGCAAGGCAGGAGGTAGCAGCAAAGGTGGAACAGCCACTGGGTGGAGCAGGGCAGGAGGCAGCAGCAGAGGTGGAACAGCTGCTGGATGGAGCAAGGCAGGAGGCAGCAGCAGAGGTGGAACAGCCGCTGGATGGAGCAGGGCAGGAGGCAGCAGAAGAGGTGGAACAGACGCTGGGTGGAACAGGGCACGAAGCTGCAGCAAAGGTAAAACAGCCGCTGGGTGAACGCGGTGGAGGGGCAAAGACAGGAGCAAACCTACTTTAAAAGTGGTTAAACTCATGAACTTTAACCACTAACATGAACTATTAATGAAACATATGGAAACTGCTTCTGATGAATAGAATGAACATCCTTCCTGCATGCAAATCCTTCCCAGTTAACACATGATGTAGGGGAGCGCGGGGCACAACGTAACGCGGGGCTAATTGTAACACACTTGTTTTAAATACTTCCACACATGCCAGCATGACGAAACTTAGTGTATTTACTAGTTGCCATATCAACACTACATAGAGAAAAAATTCTGAAATCTTTGTAAGATATCACTGAACATTCATTTAACCATAGCAAAAGTACATTTCTTACTAATGTTATTTTTTCATCTCTATTTTTTGTGTTTAGATAAAATTAGACAAATCTGATATTATTTGAATCTCCAATATGTTATTTAACAGTTTATATAGTTCTTTAATGCTTCGCTAACTAGCAGAAGACACTAGCAGGGTTTAAATCACAGTTGTGCAGCTGGGGCATGTTGTAACACTGCGTTACAATGTGCCCCTATTAGATCTATGCTATTCTATTCTATACTTTTATGAATTCTATTGAGAAAACATGAGAAAAATGTAAATAAAGACTGAGAGTCAATGTTCATAAATTAATAAGTATTATTATGTTTTGAACTATGCTGTATAGCTGTGTTTTCCGGTGTGTTTGTTGTCAAACTAAAAAATTAGTTTATTTTTAATTATTAAAAAATGCCATTATTTTATATGAAAAAGTTAATAATTGTATTTTATTGAGAAAATATTTTGGTTTGACTTGTATATTTTTTTGATTAGATCAGATAACATTTTAAGCTGTCATATATGGTCATGTTACAATGTGCCCCTCACATGTTACAATGTAACCCATGTATGGGGCATGTTGTCACATTTCACTTCCATTCTTTCGGGGTAAATCAAGAAAAAAGTAAACACTGTATTAATAAAACAAAGCCACATAATTGTACTAGACATGTTGGAAATTAATGTGGGGAAAAATAAATACTCTAAACTCTAAGTAGATTTACACAAACTGAGAAAGTCAAAAAGTGTTACGTTGTGCCCCGCTCTCCCCTACCAGTTGCGTAATTTATTGGTACTCTTTGGTAATTTCATGATTTACTAATTGACAACATAACTATGACGCTGCATGCGTCATTTATTCCCTTGTAAAAAAAGTGCACTTTAGTGTACTTTTATAAAGTGTACTTATTACACAAATAATATACTTTAAAGGTATAAACTTAAGTGTGAATTAAATCCAATGTTCTCGGTGCACTGAATGCACATTAAGTGTAATTAATTTCAAATGTATCATATATTAAGTTAAAATAAAATAAGTTCCCATTAAGAGTGATTTTTTGGAACAACTTAAAGCTCCAGTAGGTAACTTTTGTAAACAAATATTTGTTAAAACTGTCATTATGTCCTGACAGTAGAATATGAGACAGATAATCTGTGAAAAAATCAAGCTCCTCTGGCTCCTCCCAGTGGTCCTATTGCCATTTGCAGAAATACACCGCTCCAGGTCAGAAACAACCAATCAGAGCCAGGAGGAATGTCTTAGCAGTGTCAATCACGCTCGTGTACGCGCTGATCACCCCTCTCTTGCACAGCCCGAGCGCGTACCGTCGTTCGTGACTCTCCTGTTCGAACTCGTTCATCCAAATGAACGAATCTTTTTTCGAGTCATTTCGTTCATTCAACGAACAAAATGACTCGCAAAAAAGATTTGTTCATTTCGAACGAGTCTTTTTCAGTGTCATTTCGTTCATTCAACGAACGAAATGATTCAAAAAAAGATTTGTTCATTTTGATGAACGAGTTCAAACAGGAGAGTCACGAACGTGCATCACAGAACAGAGCAAGGCGAGCATTTGTGCTTATAAAACTTAAAGTTTTTTATTTATTTTTGAAATGACCGATCGTTTCGCTAGATAAGACCCTTATTCATCGTCTGGTATCGTTTAAAGCCCTTTGAAGCTTCACTGAAACAGTAATTTGGTCCTTGAACCGTTTTTGTCCCATTGAAGTACATTATATGGAGAAAAATCCTGGAATGTTTTCATCAAAAACCTTAATTTCTTTTCGACTGAAGAAAGAAAGACATGGACATCTTGGATGACATGGGGGTGAGTAAATTATCAGCAAGTTTTTTTAAAAGTGAACTAATCCTTTAACGTTAGCTATTTATAACTTAAAGAGTGCAACGTTATAAAGTTACATGTATTGCAAAATACATAATGATTTGAGGACCAAGTTTGTAGTCAAAGTATATGGCCATAGTCAATGTAAAGCATATTGTTGATGTTTCGTCCCTATTAGTGAATGTTCCATAACTGTTTATAATCCGCCGTATTCGGTGGTCCTGCTTACTAGCCTGCGCGTTCAGGGCAGGCTCCGCTGTGGGGGAGGAGCTGTGGAGGGAGGGCTGTAGCACAGTAGAGAGCAAGGGGGTTGGACCTGCAAGTTGTGCTTGTTCAAATTTTCAGGCTAAGTCAACATTTTCTCAAAACTCCCTACTGCAACTTTAAGTGGGACTTTAATACAACTTTATATCTACTTTCATAATTGCTTCTAGTGTATTTAACATATAGTTAAAGTGCACAACACAATATAATGACACGCAATTAATGTGATTTAAAATATACTTTAATGTCAGTTAAAAATACACTTGAGTGTGAATTAAATGCAATGTTTTCGGCGCAATGAATGCACATTAAGTGTAATTAATTTCAAATGTATCATATATTAAGTTGAAATACAATGCATTAAGTTGCCATTAAGAGTGATTTTTTTTGAACAACTTAATTGGTACTTTAATACAACTTTATATCTACTTTCATAATTGCTTCTAGTGTATTTCAAATATAGTTAAAGTGCACTACACAATATAATGACACAATTCATGTGAACTAAAATATACTTTAATGTCAGTTAAAAATACACTTAAGTGCGAAGTAAATGCAATGTTTTTGGCGCACTGAATGCATATTAAGTGTAATTCATTTAAAATATATCACATATTAAGTTGAAATAAAATGCAGTAAGTTGCCATTAAGAGTGATTTTTTGGAACAACTTAAGTGACTTTAATACAACTTTATATTTACTTTCATAATTGCTTCTAGTGTTTTTAAAATATTGTTAAAGTGCACTGTTTAAGCAATTAATGTGAACTAAAATATACTTTAATGTAAATTAACAGTACACTTAATTCTTAATTAAATGTAATGTTTCAAACACAAATACATATTTGCAAAATAAATTCAAATATATCAATTTAAATTTACATTAAATGCAATCAGTTGAACTTAAGAGTGATTTTAATGCATCTTTCTACAGTATGTACTTTAACTACTCCTATTGTATGGTTATTATGTACTCCTAAAAATACTGGTTTCACGGAATGGGTAGCTGAAAAAGGTGCGAGGACTCAAGTGCATAACAAATGGGTAAATTTATTAAAAAAACTAAACTAAACAAAACTACAAGCAAAACCCCCTCGTGGGGGGAAACAAGACAAAAATCAGGTAGGATCATGAAACACGGACAACGAACCAACACAGGACTGCAAACACAGGGAGATTAAATAGGGGAACAAACATAAGAGGGTAACGAGGCAGGCAGGTGGGGGAAATTAAGCAATAACGAGATAACAAGATGGGCGGGGTTAGACAATTGACAGGAGAGCACATGGCACAAGGAAATAACATGAAAGCCATGTGCTCACAACAGACCAGACTAAACACAAACACATGACAAACCGGGAGTGTCACAGCTCTGTCACTAAACCAAGAGAAAACCCAGACAAGGGTGAGAGAACTGTGACACTACCCTCCCTCAAAGGGACGCCACCTGGCGTTCCCAAGGAGGGACACCAAAAACAAGACAGGAACATCCAACATGCAAGACCAAACAGCAGACAAGACAAGCAGATCAGAACACATACACAGAGAGGGGAGCCAGGGAGGAACGGGAGGGTTGAGCCAGGGAGGGACGGGCGGATCTGGATTCCTGACTGAGGACCAGGGTGGTGCTGGCTGAGCAGGTGGCCAGGGCGAAGCATACATCCAGGGCGGAGCAGGCCTGGCAGGCATCCAGAGCGGAGCATGAGTCCAGGGCGGAGCAGGCTGTGTAGGCATCAAGTCAAGTCAAGTCACCTTTATTTATATAGCGCTTTTTACAATACAAATTGTTTCAAAGCAGCTTTACAGAGATAACAGGAAAGAGGCGCTTGGGTGGCACGAGCAGGGCGAGACGCTTTGGCTCGGCTGCAGGCCTCACTGGAGGCTTGGGAGGTTCAGCTGCAGGCTTCACTGGAGGCTTCTGAGATTCGGGTGCAGGCTTCGGAACCACCTCCGAACCCTGTGGTTGGCCAGAAGCTCTCCTCCTCCTTCGACTACGTGAGCAAGTCGGTGCTACGAGCTCCTTGGCCATCTCTGAGAGCGCTGCAGGGAAAGAGGACAGCTCTGGGACCACCGGGCCTGGGACCGTCGAAGTCGGATCCTTCTGGACCACCGGGCTTGGAACCACCGAAGTCGGGTCCTCCTGGACCACCGAAGTCGGGTCCTCCTGGACTTGGAACCACCGAAGTCGGGTCCTCCTGGACCACCAAAGTCGGGTCCTCCTGGACCTCCTGGACCTCCTCGACCCCACAAACTGCCAGAATGATAGTATCCCCAGCATTCCCATCTCCCAGGCAGGCACAAGCTCATTAAGGCTGGTGTTGAATCTGTCCTTGAGCACTGCGTCGCCGATGTTGAGCCCCTCCGCAAAATACAGGAACTGGTAGGCAAGTTCCTTCACACTGTTTTCCCCTTGCCGAAGCGAAAGGAGCTTGTCAAGTCTTTCCACCATTGGATAAGCGGAGGGGCAGGGAGATGGAAAAAGGAAGATACCCATTGCTTGCTGACTCCTCAGTTGTCTGGTTCGTTCTGTCACGGAATGGGTAGCTGAAAAAGGTGCGAGGACTCAAGTGCATAACAAATGGGTAAATTTATTAAGAAAACAAAACTAAACAAAACTACAAACAAAACTCCCTCGTGGGGGGAAACGAGACAGAAATCAGGTAGGATCATGGAACACGGACAACGAACCAGCAAAGGACTGCAAACACAGGGAGATTAAATAGGGGAACAAAGATAAGAGGGTAACGAGGCAGGCAGGTAAGACTGCGTAAGCGTGTTCATCACTCCTTCTGGTAGGACAACGGGTATCCGTAGATCAACCATGCGTGCAGAGACCAGCGCTCTGGATGGGGATGCCAGATCGAGCCGCGAGCTTGAGAGAGGAGATCTGCCCTTACCAGAATCGGCCACGGGGCTGTCTGTGACAGCCGCGTCAGTTCCGGGAACAAAGTTTGGTTCTCCCATCGCGAGGCTATGAGGAGCACCGAGTGGCGCGTTTCCCTGATTCTCTTGATTACCTGTGGCAACAGAGAGACCGGAGGGAAAGTGCTGAAGAGCACTGTTCTGTGAGATAAAAGTTCTATCTCTGACTGTGCCAAAATCAGCCAATCGTCCAGATAGTTCATAATTCGCAAGCCCTGAATTCTCAAGGGGGCGACAGCCGCTTCCATGCACTTTGTGAATGTACGGGGTGCTAAAGACAGGTCGAACGGCAGGACGGTGTATTGATAAACCTGACCGTCGAAGGCGAATCTCAAGAATGGCCTGTGACGGGGTATTATCTGTATCTGAAAATAGGCATCTTTCAGATCGAGAGAGATAAACCAGTCCCTCGGGCGAACGTGCGCGAGGCATTTTGAACGGTCTTTTCACCAGAACTCTGTTCAAATATCTTAGATCCAAAATAGGTCTGAAGGCTCCGACCTTCTTGGGTACGAGAAAATAATGGCTGTAAAAGTCTGACTCGCTCAGAGAAGGCGGTACCAGTTCTATGGCCCCTTTGCACAGCAGCTTCGCTATTTCTGCGCGGAATAGATGCGCTACTTCCACATTCACTGTCGTTGCGGTCCATGCCCAAAAGCGCGGGGGATGGCGATCGAACTGTAGCGAACAGCCCTGCCTTATTGTGCTTAGCATCCATTCTGATACCCCTGGAATCGCTTCCCATGCTTTTATATGTGCAGCTAGGGGCAGAATGGCCTCCGGGTTCTGATCGCCGTACTGTGTGGGCTCGAGAAACTGAACCGGAGGAATGGGCGCGGCGCGCGCACCCTCGGTGCTCGAATACGGTGGCTCGCTGACAGCGGTGGCAGGCTGTTTCACATGTGACGACCCGATTGCTATGAATGGGGAGCGTTTTGCAATCACTTTGTGATGCACGAGCAGCGCATTGGGCGAAGCATTTATTAGTAAGCGTGAACGCTCGTGAGCGGGCACTAGGCTTGGGCGGTATCCAAATTTTGATACCGTCAAACCTCCTCCCTATTTTACTGGGGTATACGGTATTACCGTGACTAATTAAAAATTATGACATAAGGCTCAGACAGCCTCACCAAACTGTTGGCTTGTGCATATAAACGTGCATATATAGAGAGAAATGCAAATCATGGATTACATAATCAGAAGGTATAGGCTATCCTTTTTCTTTTCGTTTTGAATTGTTTCGTTTAAAGAAATTGACGATTGGTATCTCCGTAGTGAACGCGCCTACAGAGAGAAATGCACATCATGGATTAATCAGAGAGTATGCTGCCTATATTTCTTTTCCTTTTGAATTGTTTCGTTTAAAGAAATTGACGAATCGCCATCTCCATAGTGAACGATAGAGAGAAATGCACATCATGGATTACATAATCAGAGAGTAGGCTAGCCTATTTCTTTTCGTTTTGAATAGTTTCGTTTAATGAATTTGATGATCGTTATCTCCGTATGAACGCGCATAGAGAGAAATGCACATCATGGATTAAATAATCAGCGAGTGGCCTATTTCTTTTTGTTTTGAATTGTTTCGTTTAATGAAATTTCAAGCTTTATTTAGATATAGGCCTATCTGTCATGTCTGTGAGGCATACACTGAGTTTCGGTTAATTTATGATGAGATTTCAATGCAAGTGACCGCGGCGCGCCAGCGCACGATCATGTCATGATTATGTTGTCTGCTATATTTGATTTGAAATCCAGGCAATTGGTTGATAAAAAAAATATTAAAATTAAGATACAATTTATACAAAACGAAATTCACTTTAAAGAAAGGCCTTTTACAAAATGAAACTTAATTAAGTGGTCAATGTCTGACTCCCGATGCATCCCATCTTACTCGTGCTGTTCACTTTTCATTATCAACGTTTAAAAAAATAACATTATAATATTTTAACAAATATAAACTAATGCGCTTATTTGCGTAGGTTTGGTCTCAGCTTTGGTGGGGACACCCCCCCCCCCCCATCCCCCGGGAATCATTTTGTTGTAAGATAACAGTGCTTTAATGGCGATTTCCTTTGTCATTTCAGACTGCTGGCAATACAGAATATCACAATACAGAAGTGAATCTACTTCATCTCATTATATTGTATCCTATATTGTATTCTATATCAAATTCTATTGATATATTCTATTCTTAAAAAAAAAGAAAAAAAAAGTGCATTAGATTAAACTGGGAAGGGTCATAAAACTTGCATATTGTTATCCTAGGTTTACTGCTTCTATTGTTCTCAATTGTAAGTCACTTTGGATAAAAAGTGTCTGCTAAATGAATAAATGTAAATCTGTTGTGGTTTGATGCTGTCTTTCCTGCATACAAAATGGTTAATTAATTTTGTAGTCTATCCTATGGCTAGCAAGTTTAACCCTCCTACCAGATATTTTTATTTGGATATTATCAATCAAATAATGATTCATTATTGCCAACATGTTTTTCCAGCACATGTGTCTAGCAAGTAGGCTACACTCACAAATACATTACATAAACAGAATGTAGAAACGAAAAATGTCTCAGATGATCCACTGTTTATGACTGCAAGATTCTAAGTTAAGGTAGGCTAATTAACATTCAGTGACTTGCTAACGTAAGTTAGCATTCTATCATGATAGCGCGACTTCTATGAGTCTATCCGTGCTGCACACCCCTAATTAATGCTCCTAACCTTGAAAGATTGCAGAAGCTAGGTTTAACTGTAACAATATCCTGGGTAACCAGGATCACCAGTTAATACTATTTTCCACAGTAGAATCTGCATTTGAAAGCCTGGTCAGTCACTACTACTGCTAGTTATTTGTGTGGCTAGTTATTTTTGCCTACTTACACTCTGCTTTATGAAAAAGCTTCGTATGTCCCCTTTCTTCTTCTTGGGTGACATAGCTGATCTACAAAGTACAAAAAGGGGCAAAAAAACGGAATATTAAAATGTTTTACTCTGGCCTTTGTATATGGCAGGCAGAGAGACAGCCCTGGTAACTTACCCTCGGCGTCGTCACGCGCGCACACACTACCCGCTCGCTGCCAGTGAGTGCAAGCACAAAAAGTAGTCCCGGCCCGCGCGTGTAGCCTGCCTGTCAGATACCCCGCCGCCAATCAAATTACCGCGTATCTTGTACTGTCGTCGTCCTGGCCGTTGGAATCGATCCAAATAGCAGCGCAAAGATCCAAATGCAGCGCAAATATCAAAATAGCAGTTCAAAGGAGCTTGCTAAATATTGGTGGGGACAAATTTGTCATCTCAAAATATTGATTGGGACTAGTACCTAGCGTCCCCCCCTAAACCTACGCCCAGTGCCGCTGCTAGCCATTTTGGTGCCCTAAGCATAATTCCTTTATGATGCCCCCGCCCCGCCCCCCCTAAAAAAAAAAAACATTTTCATTTAGGATTTTCATTTAGGGGGCCTAAGCCCCCAATGAGGGTATGATTTATAAAAAAAATGCAAAAATTAAAAAGTAACACTTTAGTTAGTTTAGGGTCTAATGCTTACTATTAACTAGTTTCATTACCATGCAATGGCATGGTTTTATAATCACTGGGGTCCCGAATTTGAGGCAGGTTAGTTAGGGGTGTTCGGGGGAAATTTTGGCTTTTTCTGAACTACAGATGTGCATTTTAAGATGTTGTGAAGGCAAAAAAAAAAAAAAATTCGATAACAACAGCTTTAAAACCATGTCAGTGGGCAGCTGATTATTTTTCTCTCATCAGCATCACACTCTTTTTCTCTTTGTTTTTATCTTGCCCTGTCTCTTCCCCTCCTAAAGTTGACTTTTTTAATTTACTAAAGGTTACCATTTGTATTTTATTCTCAATATGTAGGCTACATATTCATTATTAATCCTGTGCCTAACATGATGAAAACGGCTTTGTTCATGTTTCTTGTCCCCTCACGACAGTAGCCTAAACTATTACACTAGGCTACATGTTACATTGGCCTATTTTCAGTTCAAAATAGCGAAATTAGACAAAACTATATTAGTTTGCCTAATTATTTTTTGTCATTCGTTTAACATTTATGACCTAAAAAAACAGTCAAATAAAGTTAAGTTTAGCTACTTATGCGCGTTCCAGGCAACCTGTAACCCGTGTTTTCCCAACCTTATACCCGTGAAAGTGCACTGGAACGGCAGTCAAACCCGTGACTTCCCACCCGTGAATTCGTACTAGATCGATGTACTCCCAGTTACGAGTTGAAAAAACACGGGTTACAGGTTGCCTGGAACGCGGCATTACATCTTATCTCGCACTTGACCGTACACTGAAGCGTCGAGTTGCACTGTTAAAATTCGCGCTCAGCGTCTGTGAACATAAAGCCCGCCTACGTTGATTTGATTGGTCATCTCAAATATTCTGACATTGACGAGCAATGACAGACCAATGAGGCTCAGATGAACCCACACACGCACACACACACACACACACACACCCTGTCCTCTGTTTCTGACGTGCTCTCTGTCTCTGCTCGGCGCCGCTGCGGATTGAAGAGGAAGAACGCGCTGAATCTGATTATAACAAGAAGTTTGATGATTGGTTTTTCATTAGGCTATTTTTGGTGCCCCCTCAGCACTTGGTGCCCTACGCACAGCGCGTGATGCGCGTGGTGGGAGCGGCGGCGCTGCCTACGCCCTTGACTCGGGGCAAAATGCATCCTCGCAGCAGTGAGTGGGTGGTTGTTTCGGAGATGCGACATTAGGTTAGAGGTGTTTCCATCTCTCGCGGTCACATTTTTTATTGCAACATTTACAAATTGCCTCGTCAGTATTTACCGCCTCTCCCTTCTCTCTCTCTCTCTCTTTCTCCTCCACACTGTCACTTGATGACAACTACATAAGCATTTTTAGGCATTGAATAAATGATATTTATATATTATATATAAGTGCCGGTAATGACGGTATTGAAACTGATACCGTTGCTATTTTAAGACCCCGCGGTATAGGATATTATCGTAATGACCGCCCAACCCTAGCGGGCACAGGACTTACATTCATATGTGACGCCCCGATCGCTTGGGATGGGGGACGTTTTGTGACAACACTGAGATGCGCGAGAGGCGCCCGAGGCGAGGTGTCTGTTAGTGAGCGCTCGTGAACGGGCACGCGATTTACACTCATATGCAACGACCCGATCGCTTTGGATGGGGAGCGTTTTGTGATAACCTCGTGACGCGCGAGCGGTCTGGGGGGAGAAGTGTGTGTCAGTAAGCGTGAGCGCTCATGAGCGGGCACAGGACTTACATTCATAGCTTGATCGATATGAGGATGATTTGGCCGCGTGACAGAGCGGGCAGAGAGTAGGCGTGAGCACGGACTCGTGGGCACATGTCCTACATTTAACACTCGAGCGGCATTTGCCAGCTTTATAAGAGTGGGCTCTTTGAGTGACACGGGAAGTGTTGTGCTTGTGTGTAGGGGTCAACACTGGGATGTGGGCACTTTTTCTACACTTAAAACACCATCAGCGTGAGCCGGATAACCAGACATAACACTCTTTATGAGATTTCTCTGGGTCGCTGTGAAAACGGCGGTTGTGAGCAGACGAGGGGAGAGCGGCGCGTTGAGAAACGCGGAGCTCTCAGACTCCCTCATGTCAGCGAGCGTCAACCAGAGGTGCCTCCTAAGGCCTGAGCTGCAGACTTGGTAGCGTGAAGGGAGATATCCGTCGCGCTCCTCAGGTCCGTGACAGCAGCTGGATCCGCGCCTATCTCATTCCACTCACTGAGAAGATCGGCTTGGAGGATCTGAAGCACAGACATCGAGTGATGGGCGGACGCGGCCTGACCAGCGGCGGCATACACACGGCCGGCCGACAAAGGCAGACGTGGTCCTGCAGGCCTTGGACGGGTGAGCAGACTTTGAGTGCCATCGCGCGGAGGGCGGACAAAGGTGCACTGCAACCGCTTCCTCCACAGGGGGGATAGAAGTGTACCCCTTCTCGGCGGCGCCGTCCACTTGGGAGAGCGACACGGAGACGTGAGACTGGACCCTCGCGGAGAATGGAGCGTTCCACGAATTTGCAAGCTACGTGTGGAGTTCTGGCAGGAAAGGCGCGGACCTGGATGCGGGCGCTTGATGGTGGCGATGAAGAAAGCAGCCGTCGAGTCTGTTAGGTGCGGGCTCCTTCGGTGGTGACCACTCGAGGCCGAGTCGGTCAACGGCCTGTGAAAGGAGGCACATCAGCTCGGCGTCCACTCCAGCACGGGTCCGGCCGGATTCCTTGATCGAGGAGGAGGCGGAGTGATGAGAACTTGACCACTCCTCACTGTCCGATGCCAGAATGGAACAGCAGTCACCTGCGTGTTCCTCCGCCTTGTCATCTGACGCGACGGCAGAGCGGGCCGAGGCCGGCGGCTGCGCGTCCGTGAGGGGGGGGCGGAGAAGGTGGGGGCTAAGCTCGAGGGAGGTACTCCGGCGAGCGTTTCGCAGCGGCCACAGACTCCGGAGGCCTTTGAGAACAGCGCTTCTTCTTGCACGGTCCTACGAAGGGCGGAGTGGCAGCCTCTGGGTTAAAAACTTCGAGTTGAGCCCTGACGAGAGGGCAAGAGCTGCTTGTTCCTGGCCCAAGCAGAGAGCGCAGATCACATGGCGGTCTCCGGCGATGAGCGGGGCTCTGCACGAGCCGCAGGAAGCGCGAGACATCTTGAAAAAGGCGTCTTGCTTGCTCTTTTAGAAGAAGGAGGGGGGATGTCGCAGCGGCGAACACACACAGACGGACCGAACACACCGCTTCCTCAGACGGCGGCGGCTTCTCTCGGAATCCAGCGATGCGAAGAGCTTCGCTGAAGAGATGAAAATCAGGGAGTCAGCTTCCGAGCCCCGCTTATATACGCTAAGCCACGCCCATTCTGGCGGGCTAGGACGCGATGAGGGCGCGAGCGCCCTTCATTGGACGTGACGTCACGTCGGGCTCAGTGGTAGGCTGCTGCAGTTGCCGCAGGGCAGCCAATGAGCATGCTAGTCAGCCTGCTCTAGGTCTGCCAGCTGCTGCACTGCGTTGACAATGAATACAAAATAAAGGATAATATTTTTGCCTCAATAGCTCGAAAAGATGAATCTTTCCCGTAGCGTAAGCTAACTTACGCAATACGAGAGAACCTCTCGTAAGAGAACCACAATGCTTACAATGACAATAAAACAGTTTGGTAGTCAAAAAATTATGAATAAATTTTTTTTGTTTTGCAAAAGTACATTTAATGAATCAATAATAAATAAAGTTGTATATGTCCAAACAAACAAATAAATACATTTGTTTAATATTGTAAAATTAGAATCAAACAAGTATCAATATTGCATAATTAAATCCCTTAGAAAAAAATAAACTCAAAAAAGTTAACTTATTATTTGTGGCGAGGGACGGCCGAGGGACGTGAGAGAACGGCGCGAGGCCGGTGGTGCGATTGCTAATGAGCAACACCTGTGAAGCACACCGGTCTCGCATCTCTCACGGAGGAGCGGAAGCATAAAGGAGGAGCGACGACGTTGATGATCGAGAGAGGAACAGGCCTGTGTTTTAGTTGTGTTTTGGTTTTTGTATTTGTATTTTATTTTAGCCAGCAGTCGTCCGCGAGGGGCTGCTGGCGGTATTTTGGTTTGTTTGTTTTATTTTAAATAAAGTTTATTTGATTGTTCGCCGGTTCCCGCCTCCTTCTTCCCTGAACATTGCTACATCATTTTTTTACATTTTAACAGACAACAAATAAAGACCTGCATTAACTTTATATTAACAACCCCTTTGGTAGGTCACTTCAGTCTAATGGTCATTTAATTCTTATCGCCTTTAAAGACACACCTTCCTGATTTTTTTTTTTTTTTTTTGCATAACTCTCATTGTTGCACTTCTGTTGAAGTAGGCTACAGCCCTGACTTGAGAAGGAGTGGTCCCTTTAAAACGAGCAATCACAGCATCTGTGAACACAAAAATAAAAACATTTTATTGAATATGATAATCACTGTTATCCGATTTAGATGCAATATGTATATTTAAATACATATATAAAAAATATCATATTAAAGCATTTGACAAACCTTTCTTTTCCTCTGAGTTTTCATATCCAGTCAATCCTTTGAAAGGGTCACACAAATGTTACAAGTTGCTGATCAAGTCGAAGTAACGTTAGTTTCAGTAAAATAAAGTGCAAATTACAACTCAACAGAAATCGAAGAACGGGAGTCTTTTTCTTTTACATTTATCGTTTAATCAAAATGTATGTGAATTTTTTAGTAATATTTACCTTAATGCGTCAGGATGCAAATGCACAAAAAATTTTGTCGACTAAGTTAGTCGTTATGGTGACACTCAACTTGACCAATTACACGACATTCGCTCATGGGCTGGTTTGTATTAAAAATTTGACCGGGATATTTGGGCCAGAGAATTTACAAATCGTGAAGGTAGAAGTCCATTATGAATCGTACACAAAGGAAATACAAAACATATATAATCAACGATGACCCTGAACCAAGGGCAACCAAGTATATTGTCATTTGTACATTTTATTGTCAAATATTATGTTGAAAACGGACACTTTTAATTGAGTTCATAGAGCAGGAGCTGGTGATAAAAATGTCAACAATAAGTTGTACTGGAGTATACGCAAATGTATTGCAGTTTAGAGGGAAAATACATTTCAAATGGATTAATGCACACAGTATATTATAGACTAAACACATTTAAAATACAGTAAAAAAATAATTTTGGACAACCCACTTGAGTTTAAATTAAAATAAATTATTTTCCATGTTTTCCATTAAAATTATTATTTTATTTAGTATATTAGTCAATACATAAATATAACTGTACTTATTTAAAACACTATAAAATCATAATTATTTAAAATGTATGTTTAAGTAAAACTTAAGTAAACATTTTTAAAAAGTGGATTTAAGTGTGTTTAGAAATATTGTCATGAAAGTGTACTTTCTTTAAGTAACATTCAATTAGACATTATTAAAAAGTGCATTTGTAAAAAGTGCACTTAAGTGTGTTTATAAATGATGAAAGTGTACTTTCTGTAAGTAAAATATAATTAGGCATTATTACAAAGTGCATTTTTAAAAAGTGTACTTAAGTGTGTTAAGAAATATTGTGATGAAAGTGTACTTACTTTAAATTAAACTTAATTGGATATTATTACAAAGTGCATTTGTAAAAAGTGCACTTAAGTGTGTTTATAAATATTGTGATGATAGGGTTCTTAATTTAAGTTAAGCTTAATAAGACATTATTACAAAGTGCATTTTTAAAAGTGCACTTAAGTGTGTTACAAAATATTGTGATGAAAGTGTATTTTAAGTTAAACTTAATTAGATATTATTACAAAATGCATTTGTAAAAAGTGCACTTAAGTGTGTTAATAATATTGTCACTAAAGTGTATTCCCTTTAAGTACACTTAAGTGGTCTTTAATTTTAATTACATTTTATTATCTGCAAGTGCACTTTTCAAAAAATATACTTTTATGATTATAAGCACACCAAAAGTACGCTTTCAATACAATTAAGCACACTTCTTTTTCACAAGGGTTTATTCATTTATTATTATTTATAATGAAGTGATGATATACAGCGCACGCCGTATTTGCAGTATAACGGCTGACAACAGTGACAAGACAGGAAAGTGTGTATTCCTAAGGCGAGAGACTTTTTATTTCATGACAAGTAATGAAAATAACATTATAACAGTGTTATAATAATGACACTGACGTATAGTTTTAAAAAATCTCTGACTGCAGATAATGAATCTGCTCACACTTTTTTTTTTTAAATGAGTCTGACAAAAGTCTCAATAACTTTCATCCTAGTCTTTCAAAATAAAAGCCTTACATCATAAAATCATAGAATTATGTTTGTTGTTGTTTCTTTGAATGCAAACTCCACGACCCAATCTTTTGGAAGCAACTCTATATTTTGTTCATCTCACCATTTACTTTAATGTATTTGACATGAAAATGAAATGTTGCTCATTGTGACGACTTCTTACAACATATCTTCATGTGAGTTAGAAGGCTTTTTTATATATAAAACTCACACTAAGTACAGTCGTACGACTTCTCAGCATGAACTCGCTCGTGTGATTTCAGGTTTACAGACTGAGTGAAACTCTGGTCACAATATGAACCTTAGTAAGGTTTTTCTCCAGTATGAATTCTTTGGTGCCGTTTCAGATCACGAGATGCAGGAAAGCTCTTCCCACAGTCAAAGCACATATAATCTCTCACTTCATTATGTGTTTTCTGGTGCAGTTTAAAATAACCCAGCCTTGAAAAACTCTTTCCACAGAGAAAACACACATAAGGCTTCTCATCTGAATGAACTTTTAGGTGTTTTTTTAGATTTGATGATGAAATAAAATCTTTACCACACTGATCACAGTTAAATGTTTTTTCTCCAGAGTGAATGTGCAGATGATAACTGAGATCTGATGCTTGAGAAAAACTCTTTCCACACTGAGTGCATGTATACGGTTTCTCTCCAGTGTGAATTCTCATGTGTGTGTTAAGGGTTCCTTTCTCTGTGAAACTCTTTCCACACTGAGTGCAGGTGTGCATCTTTTTGGCTTTTGTTCTTTAAATTGTAAAGTAACGATGTTCCTCCTCCACTTCATTCAGTTCTTATCTTTGCTCTTTCACTCTCAACTGGTCTAAAATACACAGAAATACAGTTGAAATCAGTTCAAGTATTGATCCAGAATGCTGCAGCCAGAGTAGTCTTTAATGAGCCAAAGAGAGCACACGTCACTCCTCTCCTCACAAAATTGCACTGGTTGCCAGTTGCCGCTCGCATTAAATTCAAGGCACTGACGTTTGCCTACAGAACAACCACTGGCACTGCTCCCTATTACCTAAACTTATTACTTCAGACTTATGTGCCATCCAGAAACCTGCGCTCTGCTAGCGAATGTCGTCTTGTGGTACCATCTCAAAGAGGCACAAAATCTCTTTCTCGGACCTTTACCATGACTGTTCCCTGTTGGTGGAATGATCTGCCTAACTCAACCAGAGCTTCTGAGTCAGTAGCCACTTTCAAGAAACTGCTGAAGACGTATCTTTTTTGGCAGCACTTGATTCAGTAGTATTAACACTTTCTCTTCTCCTCTATTCTTAAAAAAAAAAAAAAAAAACACTGCACTTAAGTTAAACTGAGAGGGGTTATAGCACTTACGTATTGTTGTCCTACTGTTAGTTTTAACTGCTTCTATTGTTCTCATTTGTAAGTCGCTTTGGATAAAAGCGTCTGCTAAATGAATAAATGTAAATGTAAGTGAACCCTTATTTAATAGCAGAGAGCAACAGAGATCAGGAATCAGATATTTTATGTGTTTTTTGTTTTTGGTTGTTTTGGTGGTTCAAAGTTTTGTTCTGTCATTGACTTATATGTTGGACAACTGCCATATTCAATTTAGATGCATTTTATCATTTATCATCCATATACTGCTTATTAATTCACATCTACCAAAGCAGTCATAATGAAGAATCAAGAATGGACACCAACCTGTTTGTTCCTCAGTATCTTCATGTTTTATTCTGGATGGTTCTGGATCATTCATGTCTTCAATCTCCTCTTTAATAAACTCCATCTTTAACAGTCACACAGATTTCAGCTGCTACTCCTGGAGTTTGTCCTTCTCTTGTAGGATGATGGGAATATTCCCAGTATTTATTGGTGAATTGTTGTGGGAGGGGCTTCACTGCAGGTGTGAACTATGATCACTGTGTTTTTATCCAATCTGCATTTTAAAAGTACAGAGCCATCATGTTTAACTGAGCTGCTGAAAAACCTCTTTGTCTCCAAAAGTTCCCTGTTTTCAGCTCATTCATTATAGTGATGTCTGAGATTTTCTGCAAATTGGCACATTAAATTGTTTTATTGGTGTCAACAGGCTGAAACAAACTACAGCATCATCACCTTTAACTTCAGTTCTTGTCTTTGCTCTTTCACTTCCATCGGGTCTGAAACATTAAAACATATTAAAACATTAAGTTGTTAGAAAGAGTTCAAGGAGGATAAATGTGAATGAAGAGACAATTTTATATGTCAATAATGTGTATATTATTATTGTTTGCTTGGAGTGAATTTAACAGGTAATAACTGAAAGTATATATATTTTTTACTTTCTTTGAGAGGCAATTCTGATATTTCCTGTGATTATATATTTTATTATCATTTCCTATGTTTTTTATGTATCATTTCTGTTTCTATAATGGTTATGCACACTTGTTGTGACGGAAGATTGAACTTGAACTGGTTCGCGCAAAGGAAATGATAAAGAAACAGTTTTCTTACCGTCTTGTCTCTCATTTATGGATAAAACTTGTGATTAAACGATTCAGGTAACACAAGATAAAGGTTTAATATCATAGGATACAGGATCCAACACAAATTTTGTATATTTTTGTGTTTGATTAAACTCGCATTTGTTTACAGATTTTTTATTTTTGTTAGAATGAGTTATGGAGGATAAATGTGAATTTTCAAGTGAACCCTAATTTAATAACGGAAAACAAGTGAGATCTGTCTATCAAATATCAGATCTGATTGATTTGGAGTGAGAGATACAGGGGGAGTGGCTTTATTGGGTCAGATACATGTCACTGCACTGATTGGTCCAGTTTTGGTCTGCGATCTCTAACCCAGAATAAAACCTGCGCCAGAACAGGTTAGCCGTGTAGCGTAAGTTACCATGGTAATGAATACAACTAAAAACCAATCCACTTTCTTGAGCCCAAAAAAGCCTCAAACTTTAGATTTGCTCAAACTAATCTCGAACTTTATCTATTAGCAACTGAACCCAACTTTGTGCAACGGGACGTTTTTGTTGTTTTATAGAGACAAAGAACTGCCTTACACTGACAGCTAAATGATAAGTCAGAAAGTTACAACTCAAAAGCAACTTCCACAAAACTAACATCACATAACTCAAGTTTATTTCACTATACGTTTGCTTTATCTGAATCTCACAGTTCATTTTAATTATTGGATCTGTAGAAACCTTTTACTCACAAAATCACACATTGTCAGTGAAATGGTCATTTCATTTGTTGTTATTGTACAGAGTTATTGTACATACATCTGTATATGTAATAACAGGCTTTACTTAACTAAAATAAAAGTAAAAAACTGATCAGATTCAGGGAATTGTTTCATATATTAACAAATAACTGATTGTTGTTGTTTTTCTACATTTGTTTCCAGTCTCTTTTAATTTTGGTATTTCTTAGAGTAAGCATTTAATCAAAATAATTTTATTTCTTGTTCTCTAACATAAAAAACACAAATCTTGTGGCATTTCACAGCAACACTAGTTCATTCGTTAACTTACCAGACATTTACTTTATGTGTATCTAACAAAACATTTGCTCACTGTGACAGAACAATGATTTTTAATATGATTCACTAGATTATTTGATCGGGTGAAACTCTTCTCACACTGAGTACAGTGGTACGGCTTTTCTCCAGTATGAACTCGCTCGTGTGATTTCAGGGTTCCAGATTGAGTGAAACTCTTGTCACAATATGTGCACTTGTAAGTTTTTTCTCCAGTATGAATTCGTTGATGCAGTTTCAGATCACAAGATCTAGTAAAGCTCTTCCCACAGTCAAAGCACATATAATCTCTCACTTCATTATGTGTTTTCTGGTGCCGTTTAAAACTGTCCAGCCGTGAAAAACTCTTTGCACAGAGAGAACACACATAAGGCTTCTCATCTGAATGAACTTTTAGGTGTGATTTTAGATGTGATGATGACATAAAATCTTTACCACACTGATCACAGTTAAATGTTTTTTCTCCAGAGTGACGGTGCAGATGATCACTAAGAGTTGATGAATGAGAAAAACTCTTTCCACACTGAGTGCATGTATATGGTTTCTCTCCAGTGTGAATTCTCATGTGTCTGTCAAGGTCTCCTTTCTGTGTGAAACTCTTTCCACACTGAGTGCATGTATATGGTTTCTCTCCAGTGTGAATTCTCATGTGTCTGTCAAGGTCTCCTTTCCGTGTGAAACTCTTTCCACACTGAGTGCATGTATATGGTTTCTCTCCAGTGTGAATTCTCATGTGTTTGTTAAGGTCTCCTTTCTCTGTGAAACTCTTTCCACACTGAGTGCAGGTGTGCGTCTTTTTGTTTTTTGTTCTTTGAATTGTAAAGTTACAATGTTCCTCCTCCACTTCATTCAGTTCTTGTCTTTGCTCTTTCACTCTCACCTGGTCTAAAATACACAGAAATACAGTTAGAATCAGTTCAAGTGAACCCTTATTTAATAGCAGAAAGCAACTGAGATCAGATCTTTCACTTTTTGTTTTGTCATTCACTTATTCACAGTAAAAATATGTTTGACAACTGCTATATACAAGATTATGAATATTTGAACGTATTTCTCCATAATTTATCATCCATATACTGCTTATTAATTCACGTCTACCAATGCAGTCAACAATGAAGAATGAAGAATGGACACCAACCTGTTTGTTCCTCAGTATCTTCATGTTTTATTCTGGATGGTTCTGGATCATTCATGTCTTCAATCTCCTCTTTAATAAACTCCATCTTTAACAGTCACACAGATGTCAGCTGCTACTCCTGGAGTTTGTCCTTCTCTTGTAGGATGATGGGAATATTCCCAGTATTTATTGGTGAATTGTTGTGGGAGGGGCTTCACTGCAGGTGTGAACTGTGAACACTGTGTTTTTATCCAATCTGCATTTAAAAAGTACAGGCCCATCATGTTTAACTGCTGCTGAAAAGCCTCTTTGTCTCCAAAAGTTCCCTGTTTTCAGCTCATTCATTATAGTGATGTCTGAGATCTTCAGTAAATTGGCACATTAAATCATTTTATTGGTGTCAACAGGCTGAAACAAACTACAGCATCATCACCTTTAACTTCAGTTCTTGTCTTTGCTCTTTCACTTCCATCGGGTCTGAAACATTAAAACATTAAAACATTAAGTTGTTAGAAAGAGTTCAAGGAGGATAAATGTGAATGAAGAGACAATTTTATGTCAATAATGCGTATATTATTATTGTTTGCTTGGAGTGAATTTAACAGGTAATAACTGAAAGTATATATATTTTTTACTTTCTTTGAGAGGCAATTCTGATATTTCCTGTGATTATATATTTTATTATCATTTCCTATGTTTTTTATGTATCATTTCTGTTCGGTTTCTATAATGGTTATGCACACTTGTTGTGACGGAAGATTGAACTTGAACTGGTTCGCGCAAAGGAAATGATAAAGAAACAGTTCCCTTTCAAGGGAACTCGAGCTGCGTTGAGACGCGGTGGGAACGCTCTGCATGATTGCGTCGTGAAGCACGTGTATAATCAGTCCAATGGAAGAGCTAGACGTCATAGGCGGGTGACGTCATAGACCAGGAAGCTATAAAGCACCCCTGAAAACAGACCGCGACAGCTTCTGCGCCTTCAGCAAGCGATCTGTGTATTCTGTCCTTGTCATATTTATTGTTGTCTGTCAAGTTGAAATATATATATATATTATGGCAAAAGAGAGCAAGCAGCTTTGTGTTGTTCCCTGCCCACGTTATATCACGGGTGGGGACACACACATCAGCTTTTTGTTACTATTTGGGAGTGGAGCATGCCACAGTCAGTTCTCGAGGGAGCTGACTGTGAGCATTGCGAGAAGCTGTCCGTGAGGACGCTCCGCTCCCGCCGGGCGTTCTTCGAGGAGGACGTTTCGGTTCGCGCTCCCCGTGCGGGTCCCGCTGTGGCCGATGCACGGCGGCGACTCGCATTTTGGGGTTCGCAAACGGATCTGACAGCGAGAGTTGGGACGGGCCCCGCCCTATCTCAGCTTTCACCTGCCAGATCCAGTGCTGGCGATTTCCAGTTCCGAGGAATTGGTATCATTAGTGTTTTGTTTAGAAAAAGAGAACAAAACAAATAAAGATATTAGAAAAAGGCAGATGTTTGAGTTTTCAATAAATGAATAAATAAGTCAGCTCATAACTCTGTTGAATAAAGAGGAGCTTTAAAAGGAGGTTTATCTAGTGCTGTTGCTAGTTAAATATTTTCTGGCCAGCTGAACATTATGAGAGTAAAAGAGTTTATTAGATGAAATATATCTAAAAACAGAAAAACTCTGTATCTCAGCCTCCTCGTCGGGGACTGCCGTTTTTTCCCTATCTCCACACCACACTGAGGTGTCGAGATCGTGGAATAAGCCGGTTTCTATTTTATGTGTTTAATGCCCAAACGTCTAACTATAGTAAGGCTATGGGTATTAAGTATCATGGTATGACAGTGCCTCGGGTTAAAGAGACGCTTACTAGCTTTCTCTCTCCCGAGTCGGCGTCATTATTTTTAACCCCGACGTTACCCAGCGCTGGTGGGTAAATTATAAAGACATGGATGAATGTGAGGTTGTCAGCACTGACGCTATTCGAGAATTGCGTCGTGCAAAAACAAAGAAAGAGATAAACTATACTGGGAGGGACGGTTTCGAGAAATCGTTTCTCCTCTGCGTCCTCTGGGGGGCGACTCTCTGAGGAGGGTCGCAGCACGGCCAGTTCGGTTGTTTTCCTGCTGGTGGCCACGGAGTGATATATTTATATATTTATATATATATATACATACGTATTTCTGATTTAAAAATAAAGAAAAAACAAAGAAATAAACCATTCAGCGGCGTTCCAGAGGTTTCTTCCTCACCAATCTAATGTTCCTGAGACTGCTGGGCGGAGCAGTCTCGGTCTACTAAGAGTGCAAACGAGCATCGCCATTTGGGCTCCTCCACAATCGGGGGACTTGGGTGGCGGTAGCAGTCTAGCCAGTTAGAGATATGCAAGATCTGAGGACGTTTTTATCTCTAAAAAAAGCTTGGACAAATAGGAAGCCCTGACAAAGCCGAGGCTATCAGGCTTCTAAAGGGTGGTCCCCTCCGGGGGTAGGGATGGTTTTGAGAAATCGTTTCTCCTCGGCGCCCTCTGGGGTGCGACTCTCTGAGGAGGGTCGCAGCGCTGCCAGTTCGGTTTTCCTGCCGGTTCGCCGTTCAGGGCACCAAGGTGTCAGTGTCCCCAAACGATCCTCCGAGGGGGGTCGTAGAGCAGTCAGTTCGGTTTCCCTGCCGGTTCGCCGTTTCAGGGTGCCGAGGTGCCTGCTTTTTCCAATGATCCTCCGAGGAGGGTCGTAGGAACTAAGTTATTTAGAGGTAGGCAAGATCTGAGGACTGTCGTCATCTCTAATAAAGTTTAGACAGGAAGTCCTGTCGTAAAAAAAAAACAAAAAAAACGAGGCTATCAGGCTTCTGAGGGCTCCTCCGGGGCAGGGACCGTTTTGAGAAACCGTTTCTCCTCGGCGCCCTCTGGGGTGCGACTCTCTGAGGAGGGTCGCAGCGCTGCCAGTTCGGTTGTTCCCTGCCGGTTCGCCGTTCAGGGCACCGAGTTGTCAGCGTCCCCATACGATCCTCCGAGGAGGGTCGTAGAACGGTCAGTTCGGTTGTTCCCTGCCGGTTCGCCGCTTCAGGGCACCGTAGTGACTGTTCAACCAAATCCAGAAGCCAGTCTTGAGAGACTGGTTCCCCTAGTAGAATTTCTGGCAGCGTGGAAACTACTGCCACATATTTCTCGGTGGGTCCTGCACACTATAGAAAAGGGGTTCAGAATTCAGTTCTTGTCCGCACAGATTTCTACGGGTCCTCCCCACTGTGGTGGACCCCGAGCAGGCTTTGGTTATGGAGCAGGAAGTACTGACACTTCTGCAAAAGGAGCTGTAGAAGGGGTTCCTCCTCCCGGCAGACAGTCAGGGTTTTACTGCCATTACTTCATTGTTCCGAAAGAGGATGAGGGGTTGCGTCCTACTCTAGACCTGCGTCAATTAAACAGCAGGTCTCAGAATCTTAAGTTCAAAGTATGCTTACGCTAAATATGATTGTGTCACAGACTCAGTCCGAGGACTGGTTTGTCACAATAGACTTAAAGGACGCTTACTTATCTATCCATCCTCATCACAGGAGGTTCCTGAGGTTTGCTTTCAGGGGCGAAGCATACCAGTATCGGGTTCTTCCATTCGGCCTAGGTTATCACCCCGCACCTTTTACAATATGCGTGGATGCAGCTCTGGCTCCTCTGAGATTCCAGGGCATTCGCGTATTAAATTATATCGACGATTGGTTGATTTTAGCTCAGTCTGAGCTTTTGGCAGTTCAACATCGAGATGTCGTTCTGTCCCACATAAGGAGGTTGGGGTTGTGGCTCAACACCAAAAGAGTGTACTCCTCCCAGCTCTGAGGACCACTTTTCTAGGTGTATTATGGGATTCGACAACAATGCAAGCACGTCTGTCTCCTGCACGTATTTCTGCGATTCTCACAGCCGTAAAGGAATTTAAAACTAGGTCAGTCACTCACTGCAAACAGTCTCTGAGACTGTTGGGGCTCATGGTAGTTGCGTCCAACGTAGTTACTTTTGGCCTTCTGTACATGAGACCCCTGCAGTGGTGGCTCGGGACCAAGGGGTTTTCTCCGAGGGGAAATCCGTTTTCGCATGGTCAAGGTCACGCGGCTATGCCTTCGTGCCTCGGTCATGTGGAAGAAACCTTGGTTCCTCGCCCAGGGCCCAGTGCTGGGGGCTTCTTGTCGACGCGTCACGCTATCGACGGATGCTTCCCTCACAGGTTGGGGGGCGGTCATGAGTGGCCGTTCGGTGAAAGGCCTTTGGTTGGGGCTCATGGCAGTTGCGTCCAACGTAGTTACCTTTGGCCTTCTGTACATGAGACCCCTGCAGTGGTGCCTCAGGACCAAGGGGTTTTCTCCGAGGGGAAATCCGTTTTCGCATGATCAAGGTCACGCGGCTATGCCTTCGTGCCTCGGTCATGTGGAAGAACCTTGGTTCCTCGCCCAGGCCCAGTGTTGGGGGCTTCTTGTCGACGCATAATGCTATCGACGGATGCTTCCCTCACAAGTCGGGGGCAATCATGAGTGGTTGCTCGGTGAAGGGTCCGGACAACACACTGATGGTCTCGTATATCAGAGCAGATATCCTGTTGAGGCAGGGGCTGTGGCCCGGGGAATGGAAACTTCACCCCGAGGTGGTGGAGCTTCTTAGGGAGAACTTAGGTCAAACTCAAGTCGACCTTTCGTATCGCTTGTACAATGCATTGCCCTTTGTGGTTCTCCCTCATGCATCCAGCTCCGCTTGGACTGGATGTGATGTATTAGGTGTGGTTCACGCTACAACTGTACGCATTTCCCGATATCTTTGCTCCTGGGAGCTCTGGATACTGTGGGCTCGGCCTCTGAGGGGGCCCAGCTCATAGACTCAGGTCTCTCGACCGAGGTCTTGGAGACCATACTCCAGTCTAGTGCTCCCTCCACGAGAAGACTAAATATGCATTGATATGGAAACCGTTCTCTGACTGGTGCAGAGAACGCCTTCTGAATCTTGTTTCTGCCCTGTTGGTACAGTACTTGATTTCTGTAATGAATGTTTCTTTGCTGGGTTATCTCTGAGGAGAGATCCTTAATTTCGTCTTCTCCGTGGTACATGAGGCTGAGGCCTGCACGTACTTGGATTTGCACCTGGTATGGTGATAGTATTTCTTCACCCCAGGTCAGGTTGTATCTTTAGGTCCCTACTGAATGTGCGGGTCATTTGTGCTGCAGGCCTTCTGTCCTCCACCATTAATACCCCAGATCAGGAAAAACTTAATCTGTTATGCCCTGTCCGGGCTTTGGATGCATATGTCCACAGAGCTGCTCAGTGGCTTATATCAGAACAATTATTTGTCTGCTTCGGGTCACCTAAGATAGGTTGCCCTGCATCTAAACAGATGATGAGCAAGTGGGTAGTTGAGGCTATCTCACTTGCTTATGAAGCGGCCGGACAGCCTTCACCCTATGGCTGTTCAGGCCCATTCTACAGAAGTATGGCTGCCTCTAGGCTTTAATTTCGGGAGTTTCCCTTCAGGATATTTGTAATGCGGCAGGCTGGTCCTCACCACATACATTTGTCAGATTTTATGACTTAGACCTCTCCACTCCTGGGGCTAGGTTGCTTGCTTCTTAGTGTGCGCAAGACTTCACACAGAACGGGCATTTGTCTTTATGGCGTAGTGGGTATGGGGTTCCCACCGCGTCTCAACGCAGCTCGAGTTCCCTTGAAAGGGAACGTCTCAGGTTACGTATGTAACCCTGGTTCCCTGAGAGGGAACGAGACGCTGCGTTCTCCTGCCATACTTCCTGCATGCCCTGATCGACTTGCTTCAGGCTTATCAGAAGCTGTCGCGGTCTGTTTTCAGGGGTGCTTTATAGCTTCCTGGTCTATGACGTCACCCGCCTATGACGTCTAGCTCTTCCATTGGACTGATTATACACGTGCTTCACGACGCAATCACGCAGAGCGTTCCCACCGCGTCTCAACGCAGCGTCTCGTTCCCTCTCAGGGAACCAGGGTTACATACGTAACCTGAGACGTTTTCTTACCGTCTTGTCTCTCATTTATGGATAAAACTTGTGATTAAACGATTCAGGTAACACAAGATAAAGGTTTAATATCATAGGATACAGGATCCAACACAAATTTTGTATATTTTTGTGTTTGATTAAACTCGCATTTGTTTACAGATTTTTTATTTTTGTTAGAATGAGTTATGGAGGATAAATGTGAATTTTCAAGTGAACCCTAATTTAATAACGGAAAACAAGTGAGATCTGTCTATCAAATATCAGATCTGATTGATTTGGAGTGAGAGATACAGGGGGAGTGGCTTTATTGGGTCAGATACATGTCACTGCACTGATTGGTCCAGTTTTGGTCTGCGATCTCTAACCCAGAATAAAACCTGCGCCAGAACAGGTTAGCCGTGTAGCGTAAGTTACCATGGTGATGAATACAACTAAAAACCAATCCACTTTCTTGAGCCCAAAAAAGCCTCAAACTTTAGATTTGCTCAAACTAATCTCGAACTTTATCTATTAGCAACTGAACCCAACTTTGTGCAACGGGACGTTTTTGTTGTTTTATAGAGACAAAGAACTGCCTTACACTGACAGCTAAATGATAAGTCAGAAAGTTACAACTCAAAAGCAACTTCCACAAAACTAACATCAAATAACTCAAGTTTATTTCACTATACGTTTGCTTTATCTGAATCTCACAGTTCATTTTAATTATTGGATCTGTAGAAACCTTTTACTCACAAAATCACACATTGTCAGTGAAATGGTCATTTCATTTATTGTTATTGTACAGAGTTATTGTACATACATCTGTATATGTAATAACCGGCTTTACGTAACTAAAATAAAAGTAAAAAACTGATCAGATTCAGGGAATTGTTTCATATATTAACAAATAACTGATTGTTGTCGTTTTTCTACATTTGTTTCCAGTCTCTTTTAATTTTGGTATTTCTTAGAGTAAGCATTTAATCAAAATAATTTTATTTCTTGTTCTCTAACATAAAAAACACAAATCTTGTGGCATTTCACAACAACACTAGTTCATTCGTTAACTTACCAGACATTTACTTTATGTGTATCTAACAAAACATTTGCTCACTGTGACAGAACAATGATTTTTAATATGATTCACTAGATTATTTGATCGGGTGAAACTCTTCTCACACTGAGTACAGTGGTACGGCTTTTCTCCAGTATGAACTCGCTCGTGTGATTTCAGGGTTCCAGATTGAGTGAAACTCTTGTCACAATATGTGCACTTGTAAGTTTTTTCTCCAGTATGAATTCGTTGATGCAGTTTCAGATCACAAGATCTAGTAAAGCTCTTCCCACAGTCAAAGCACATATAATCTCTCACTTCATTATGTGTTTTCTGGTGCCGTTTAAAACTGTCCAGCCGTGAAAAACTCTTTGCACAGAGAGAACACACATAAGGCTTCTCATCTGAATGAACTTTTAGGTGTGATTTTAGATGTGATGATGACATAAAATCTTTACCACACTTATCACAGTTAAATGTTTTTTCTCCAGAGTGACGGTGCAGATGATCACTAAGAGTTGATGCTTGAGAGAAACTCTTTCCACACTGAGTGCATGTATATGGTTTCTCTCCAGTGTGAATTCTCATGTGTCTGTCAAGGTCTCCTTTCTGTGTGAAACTCTTTCCACACTGAGTGCATGTATATGGTTTCTCTCCAGTGTGAATTCTCATGTGTCTGTCAAGGTCTCCTTTCCGTGTGAAACTCTTTCCACACTGAGTGCATGTATATGGTTTCTCTCCAGTGTGAATTCTCATGTGTTTGTTAAGGTCTCCTTTCTCTGTGAAACTCTTTCCACACTGAGTGCAGGTGTGCGTCTTTTTGTTTTTTGTTGTTTGAATTGTAAAGTTACGATGTTCCTCCTCCACTTCATTCAGTTCTTGTCTTTGCTCTTTCACTCTCACCTGGTCTAAAATACACAGAAATACAGTTAGAATCAGTTCAAGTGAACCCTTATTTAATAGCAGAAAGCAACTGAGATCAGATCTTTCACTTTTTGTTTTGTCATTCACTTATTCACAGTAAAAATATGTTTGACAACTGCTATATACAAGATTATAATTATTTGAACGTATTTCTCCATAATTTATCATCCATATACTGCTTATTAATTCACGTCTACCAATGCAGTCAACAATGAAGAATCAAGAATGGACACCAACCTGTTTGTTCCTCAGTATCTTCATGTTTTATTCTGGATGGTTCTGGATCATTCATGTCTTCAATCTCCTCTTTAATAAACTCCATCTTTAATAGTCACACAGATTTCAGCTGCTACTCCTGGAGTTTGTCCTTCTCTTGTAGGATGATGGGAATATTCCCAGTATTTATTGGTGAATTGTTGTGGGAGGGGCTTCACTGCAGGTGTGAACTGTGAACACTGTGTTTTTATCCAATCTGCATTTAAAAAGTACAGGGCCATCATGTTTAACTGAGCTGCTGAAAAGCCTCTTTGTCTCCAAAAGTTCTCTGTTTTCAGCTCATTCATTATGGTGATGTCTGAGATCTTCAGTAAATTGGCACATTAAATCATTTTATTGGTGTCAACAGGCTGAAACAAACTACAGCATTGTAAGCCTGTTTATTGGTCCAATGAGGGTTTCCAATAATACAGGTGAAGGTCTCTGCGGGTTACTGTCTTTCCTTTTACGCAACACAACAAGATTAAATGGAACACATTTCTCATATGTACTGACTCGTTATTTCACCTGACTCCATAAATGAAAAGGGTTTTAATGATATCTGGGTATCATTAAAAGTGAGCGAATGTTTGATTATTCTTTTGAAACTCTTTAATTATGTTTTACCCGTTCAGATTAGGAAACTATGCCGCTTAGAGGTCCTCGCATCTTCTGCGGGTCTCACGATCACAATCTCGTCAGTTTCGTCACTAAACAGAGGTTTTTGACTAATATCTCAGACGGTCGGATTCACCCAAAACACAATCAGAGATACTTTTCGTTTAGTCCCCTTGAATTGCATACACTTGAACTTAATTCAATAGTTATACTTTAGTAGAGGTTTTGGCCCTATTATAGGTATGAGTTGACCAACAATACTTCCCTCATAATAGTTTAGACTGGCCAAGCTCGTGATTTCTCACGTACACTTATCTAAAGTTACTTTAAATTAAGACAGAGGTAAAATAGACGTAACCAAATTTAGGTTGGTCAAGTAGCACGTTAGCTACCCTAAACGGAATGCCTCGTCTCTACAAAACAAGTACACTTGAACTAGTGACAAAGTATTAGCCGTCGCCAATCTGACGCAGTCTTGCGGGAGCATACGAATCCGATAATCTCCTTGGGAGAACAAACTCAGAGTCAATCAGAGTAAAATCAAACGTTTACAATTTATTGACCAGGTAATGAAGCAATAATTCAAAATCCAATTCATGAGAATAAAATCATCAGTTGATCATATCATAACAGAAATCAAAGAATTCGTAGAAAATATTACCTGGCAATGAAAATTACACACAGCGATTGTGTGGGCAGTCAACCTACAGACTCCCCGAACTTTTCTGCCCTTTTTCCTTATATACCCAGATAATTCAATTGTTACCAAATGGTGATGTCTGTCATTATAATTAGATTTTGGTTGTCTATTTAGGGGCTCACACAGTGAGGTCTGCCTGATTTTACATACAGGAGGTAGCTTGAATGAGGCTATTATGGGACACATCACTTTTCTCACATTTCAAAACTTCTTTTAGCTTTCCATTATAGTTGGGAGAATGAGACCATCCTACCAGGCGCACTGTGACACTTTAAAAGACACCAAACATGAGTAGTTATATTTTTGTACACACATAACATTGCATAAGGTTTCAGTGTATTTCAGGTGAGGAGGAGGGGGATGTGGGGGAGATAGTGTGGGTGAAGTGTGAACTGCACTGTGTGCTGCGTCTCCAAATTTCCTGTTACATATGCAGGAGGGAGTTACATATTCAAGAGATAGTTCAAGTGTTAATTCCCAGGAGGGCCTTTTGTCACATTGAGGGGTCGACTAGACATACTGGCACCAGCCTTACAGCATCATTACCTTTAACTTCAGTTCTTGTCTTTGCTCTTTCACTTCCATCAGGTCTGAAATAAACATATTAACACATATTAAGTTGTTAGAATGAGTTCAAGGAGGATAAATGTGAATGAAGAGCCAATTTTATATGTCAATAATGTGTTAATTATTATGGTTTGCTTAGAGTGGATTTAGCAGATAATAACTGAAAGTATATATTTTTAACTTTCTTTGAAATTCAATTCTGATATTTCCTGTGTTTATATATTTCATTATCATTTCCTATGTTTTTTATGTGTAATTTCTGTTCTGTTTCTTTAATGGTTATGCACACTTGTTGTGACAGAAGATTGAACTTGAACTGGCTCGTGCAAAGGGAGAAACTAGGTTCTTATGGTCTTGTCTCTCATTTATGGATAAAACTTGTGTTTAAAAGATTCAGGTAACACAAGATAAAGGTTTAATATCATAGGATACAGGATCCAACACAAATTTTGTATATTTTTGTGTTTGATTAAACTCACATTTCTTTACAGATTTTTGACTGACTTCTGTGACGAGTAAGAACGTCTCGGTTACGTATGTAACCCTCGTTCCCTGAGTAGAGAACGGAGACGTTACGTCGGATGACGACGAATGGGGTTTCGCTTAGAAAGCTTAGAAAGCCTATCAACTTCGAGTATTACAAAAACGAGCCAATGGCAAAGAAATCCGCCCCACCTCGTGGGTATAAAAGGAGGAAGCCGGCAACATGCAGATATGTTTCTTCGCTGAGGAGCCAAGACTGAGCTCAGGCGATCCCCGCGGTACGGCGGAAAGTGGCAGGCAGACTGATTCCCTACTCAGGGAACGAGGGTTACATACGTAACCGAGACGTTCCCTTTCGTTGTCACTCCGAGTTTCGGCGGATGACGACCAATGGGGTTACCAGTCTAATCACGCCACCTTCTCGGCTGTCTTCCAGTGCCCTGCGTAAATCTGAGATCCTTGTCGTGAGACTGGCACGGACGAAGGACTCCTATTTTGCACAGGAATACCAAGGTACACTGGGGAGCATATCCCATAGCTTAGAGGAAATATGCAATTATTGCCAACCCGGAGGGGGGGGGGGGGGGGACTTAGAGAATACACATATGACCCAGAGGGATGCAAAGCCAAGGGAAAGACACATGCTCAGAGAGGCTTACAGTGGAAATACACATGTGGGGGTCGCTCAGGGGAGGGATCATGCACACGGGAGGCACCTAGCCGACGCGCAGGCAGTGGAGTGGGCAGTCACACCAAGGGGGCACGGTCGACCTTGCTGCTGGTATGCCAAGCAATGGCGTCCACTATCCAGTGAGACAACCTTTGCTTGGAGAGAGCCTTTCCCTTCAGCTTCCCACCATAACAGACAAAGAGCTGGTCTGAGGTCCTGAAACACTGCGTCCTGTCTACATAGGCGCGGAGAGCGCGTACTGGACAGAGCAGTGCCAAGGCTGGGTCTGCCTCCTCCAGGGGGAGCGCTTGCAGGTTCACCACCTGGTCCCGGAAGGGAGTGGTAGGAACCTTGGGCACATATCCGAGCCGGGGTCTCAGGATCACGTGAGAGTAAGCAGGTCCGAATTCCAGGCACGCTTTGTCAACGGAGAATGTGTGGAGGTCCCCTACCCTCTTCATGGAGGCCAATGCAACCAGGAGCGCTGTCTTCATAGACAGGAACTCAAGCTCCACTGATTGCAAAGGCTCAAAGGGAGCACTCTGCAGGGCAGTTAGAACCACTGAGAGGTCCCAAGAGGGAACGAGAGGAGGGCGAGGAGGATTCAGTCTCCTCGCTCCTCTCAGGAACCTGACGATCAGGTCGTGCTTCCCAACAGACTTACCTTCGACCGGGTCATGGTGAGCAATAGCGGCAACATAGACTTTCAGGGTGGAGGGAGACAGCCTTCGCTCCAATCCATCTTGAAGGAAGGAAAGCACGACACTAATCGAACATCTCCGGGGGTCTTCTCGGTGAGAAGAGCACCAGTTGACGAAGAGGTTCCAGTTCAACGCATAGATATGTCTAGTGGACGACGCTCTAGCGGAAGTGATGGTAGCCACCACCGCTGGTAGTAGGGTACTCAAACCTGCCAAACCTGAGGGTGCCATAGGGTGCCCCGTCCCTGAGAAAGGAGGTCCTTCCTCAGGGGAATCGGCCAAGGAGGTGCTGTCGCGAGGAGTACTAGTTCGGAGAACCAGGTCCGGGCGGGCCAGTACGGCGCGACCAGAATGACCTGCTCCTCGTCCTCCCTGACCTTGCGCAGGGTCTGCGTAAGAAGGCTCACTGGGGGAAACGCATATTTGCGGCCCCGCGGCCAGCTGTGCGCCAGTGCATCCGTGCCGAGCGTGCCCTCGGTCAGGGAATAAAACAGGGCGCAATGGGTCGAGTCGTGAGAGGCAAACAGATCTATCTGTGCGCCCCCGAACTGGTCCCAAATCAGCTGAACCGACCGCCTGGGGATGGAGTCGACAATCTCCCGGGAGGGGCTGAAGCTGTGAGAGCTCGTCGGCTGCACAGTTCAGGGCTCCGGGGATATAAATGGCATGAAGCGACCTCAGATGCTTCTGACCCCATATGAGAAGGTGGCGGGCGAGTTGCGACATACGGCGGGAGCGTAGACCACCTTGATGGTTGATGTACGCTACAGTGGGGGTATTGTCTGAACGGACAAGTACGTGTTGGTTCTTGAGCACGGCCCGGAAGCGGCGCAAAGCAAGACGTACAGCCAGCAACTCGAGGCAATTGACATGCCAGAGGCGTCGGGGTCCTGTCCAGGAGCCCGCGGCAGCACGTCCATTGCACATGGCACCCCAGCCCGTGGAGGAGGCATCTGTCATTACAACAACATGCCGCGATGCTCGTTCCAGGGGCACTCCGGCCCGTAGAAAACTGAGGTTCGACCACGGGGTGAAGGTCTGACGGCAGGTCAGAGTAACTGGTACTCGGAGGGTGCCGTGTTGCCATGCCCATCTCGGGACTCGGTCGCGAAGCCAAAGCTGAAGCGGTCTCATATGAAGCAATCCGAGCGGCGTTGCCGTGGCTGCAGATGCCATATGCCCCAGGAGCCTCTGAAAGAGTTTCAGTGGAACCGCACTCTTGCCCTCTAACTGTCTCAGGCAAGTCAGCAGTGACTGCGCGCGCTCGCTCGTAAGCTGCGCGGACATGGCGACCGAGTCGATATCCATACCGAGAAATGAGATCCTCTGCACGGGGCAAAGTTTGCTCTTTTCCCAGTTGACCCGAAGGCCCAGACGAGCTAGGTGCCGGAGCACTAGGTCCCTGTTTTCGCAAACCTGGTCTCGAGAGTGAGCTAGGATCAGCCAGTCGTCGATATAGTTCAGGATGCGAACCCAGTGTTCCCGAAGGGGAACAAGGGCTGCCTCGACGACCTTCATGAAGACGTGAGGAGACAAGGCTAGCCCTAAAGGGAGAACCGCGTACTGGTATGCCTGCCCCTGGAAAGCAAACCGTAGGAACGGTCTGTGTCGAGGGAGAATGGAGACATGGAAGTAGGCCTCTACTTCCTAATGGAGACATGGATTGCTGCAAACCAATCCTGGGGCCGCACACATTCGAAAATGCGTTTGGCAGTGAGCATGGGGACAGGTGGGGAAGCTCTAGCCAGGCTCCCGAGAACTGTACCAGCGGGACTTCCCACCGGTGGTGCAGCAGGGTGGAATGACTGGCCCGGACGTGGACGGCATAGCGGCCCGGTGTGGGGACACAGTCATTAACCACACCCTGACAGAGGAGACCAGGGAAGGAAGAACGTTCCACGGGGGTCTGCTCTGCCAGGGGCTGGCGACAGAGGCGGATAAGAGCGGCACGGCCCGGGGACGGCGCGCACTGTCAACCGGCTCTGGGACAGAGGAGGACGAGGGGTACACGGCTCGGGGGCGGCGCACCGTGTCGTCCGAGAACTCTGTGTGCTCAGGGATGGAAATGTCACTTCTTCTTTAACCACATTAGGGTGCTGCCCACCCGTGGGTGAGCAGCGGGGAGTGGAGAACAAAAGATTCTCCCCCGGCCCTCCACCGGGGGAAGGAGTGGTCCTGCTACCATCTCCTGTGAAGTAACTTTCAAAATCCCTGAGCAGCCCGTCTCAGGAGCGCCGCTTGGCCCGGCGCTTAGCGGGGGGCGGGGCTGGAGAGGGCTGGGGCGCCTTCTTACGGCTTCCTCCGCGACCGGGCCCGGGTGGAGGCTGCTGCTTGGGCCGGGCGGGAGGGGCGGGAGCCGCAGGAGGGCGCCCTTGGCGGCGAACAGACTGAGGGTTCTGCCCGGTCGGCTGCGTGGAGGCAGCAGCGGGCCGTCGGGGCAGAATATGCTTAATAGCCTCAGTCTGTTTCTGGGCGGTGGAGAACTGTTGGGCAAAATCCTCCACTGCACCGCCGAATAGGCCGGCCTGGGACATGGGGGTGTCGAGCAGGCGGGACCGCTCACCATCACGCATGTCAGCCAGGTTCAGCCACAGATGTCTCTCCTGGACCACAGCTGTGGACATCACCAGGGAGCGTGCGGTCACCTCCGTCGCCCGGAGGGCGAGGTTGGTTGCGGCGCGCAGCTCATCAAAGAGCCCTGGGTCCGTCCTACCCTCGTGCATGTCCCTTAGCATCTGGGCCTGGTATCGCCACTAGGACATCGCCACTAGGGTAGACGAAAACCTACAGGCTTTGGATGGGTGCTTAGGCTCGCCGCGAGAAGAAGCACTCTGAGGAGACAGCTGCATCGCAACAGAGCGTTCAACCGGGGGAGCCCAGTGTACCCACGGGCAGCTGCCCCATTGAGGGGGGGAAAGGCGGATGAAACCAGCGAGCGGTCGCGGGAAGACATGGGAGACTTCTAGGACTTTGAGATTTCATCATGCACGTCCGGGAAGAAAGGTATTGGGGCAGGCTGAGGACGGGAAGCCGCAGCTGCACCCAAAAACCAATCGTCCAGCCGTGAGCGCTCAGGAGAGGATGGAGGGGTCCACTCTAAACCAATGCTCGCGAGCATTGGGTGATTGGGCTCATGAAAACCCAAAATTCCTATCTAAAAAAATTAGCATATCATGAAAAGGTTCTCTAAACGAGCTATTAACCTAATCATCTGAATCAACTAATTAACTCTAAACACCTGCAAAAGATTCCTGAGGCTTTTAAAAACTCCCAGCCTGTTTCATTACTCAAAACCGCAATCATGGGTAAGACTGCCGACCTGACTGCTGTCCAGAAGGCCATCACTGACAACCTCAAGCAAGAGGGTAAGACACAGAAAGAAATTTCTGCACAAATAGGCTGTTCCCAGAGTGCTGTATCAAGGCACCTCAGTCGGAAGTCTGTGGGAAGGAAAAAGTGTGGCAAAAAACGCTGCACAACGAGAAGAGGTGACCGGACCCTGAGGAAGATTGTGGAGAAGGACCGATTCCAGACCTTGGGGGACCTGCGGAAGCAGTGGACTGAGTCTGGAGTAGAAACATGCAGAGCCACTGTGCACAGGCGTGTGCAGGAAATGGGCTACAGAGAAGCAGCACTGGACTGTTGCTCAGTGGTCCAAAGTACTTTTTTCGGATGAAAGCAAATTTTGCTTTCCTGGCACCTGCTCACAGTGCCAAAACCACTGGTAAATGGTTTACTGACCATGGTATTACTGTGCTCAATTGGCCTGCCAACTCTCCTGACCTGAACCCCATAGAGAATCTGTGGGATATTAACAAACTGCACATGGAAACATTGTTCGCGATGTCTGCCATCATATTCCAGTCTCTTGTCAACACCATGGTTGCAATACATGGTCAAGATCAGTGTCTTGACAGCAGATGGATCGTGATATTGTGGCGTAACAATCTGTTTGGTTGTAATGTACTTACCTGAATGAAATGAAATCTAATGTATCGTCCTATGGAATCATTCATTCACAGGCAGCATACGAAGATGTTCAACTAATAAAGATCTTCATCGCTGGCAAACTGTCATATCAGCAGCAAGGAATACTGGAAGCAGAAGCGAGTTAACAGTTTTAATAGAAACAATCACGATCACAGTCCAGGGAATAAACACAGTGCAGCCGATGGGGAGTGACGCAGGGACTAGATGATCAGGATCCGTGGAGAGGTGCAGTGAAGAGGTGAAGACAACGAAGACTCAAACCCACATGACACGGTGATGAAGACGATGATGGTGAAGACGACGAAGAACAGGAACATCAGGCGGGACCGAACACAGGAACACCAACATCGAGGACATCAAGACAACGATCTGACAATGATGAGGAAACAGTGGTAAGAATATATAGCGTGGTGAGATTGATTACAGCTGGTGTTGAAATGATGATCAGCTGGAGCAGATCAGGAATGCCAATCATTCACGCCCCATGCGCACGTGCAATCGTACAACAACATAAACACGAGACTAGAAGAGACCAGCAAATACCTCTACCGTGACAGTACCCCTCCTTCTAAGAACGCCTCCTGGCGTTCCCAGACACCCTTACCTGTCGATTGTAATCATCGATAAGGGAGTGGTCCAGGATGTCTCTCGCAGGAACCCAACTTCTCTCCTCCGGACCGTAACCTTCCCAGTCCACCAAGTACTGAAACCCGCGTCCCCTCCGCCTAGAGTCCAGAATTCGATTAACCGAATATGTGGTCTCTCCATCTACGAGCCGCGGTGGAGGAGGGACCGGGACGGGCGGGTTAATGTGTGAATGAAACACGGGTTTAATCTTGGAAACATGAAACACGGAATGAACCCTCCTGTACGCTGGAGGTAATTTGAGGCGGACTGCCACCAGGCTAAGGATCTTAGTGACAGTAAACGGGCCAATAAATTTGGGTGCAAGTTTATTAGATACGGTACGGAGAGGAATATTCTTGGTTGAAAGCCACACCTTTTGACCAACGACGTATACGGGAGGCCTTGACCGGTGGCGATCGGCCTTGGCCTTGGTGCGCGCCCCCACTTGGAGTAGAGTCTCTCGGGCTCTAGTCCACGTGTGGTGACACCTCTGGACGAAGGCGTGAGCGGAAGGGACCGCAACCTCGGATTCCAGACTGGGAAATAAAGGTGGCTGGTAACCTACACTACACTCAAACGGAGATAGGCCCGTAGCCGACACCGGTAACGTGTTGTGCGCGTACTCTACCATAGACAGTTGTTGGCTCCACGAGGAAGGATTCTTGGAGACCAAACATCGCAACACTCTCTCCAAATCCTGGTTGGTTCTCTCGGTTTGGCCATTGCTCTGGGGGTGAAACCCAGAGGACAAACTAACCGTCGCCCCCAGTAACCTACAAAACTCTCGCCAAAATTTGGACACAAATTGGGGTCCCCTGTCGGAAACCACGTCTATCGGGAGGCCATGTAATCGAAAGACGTGATCTACGACTGCCACCGCCGTCTCCTTAGCTGAGGGTAATTTGGGTAAGGGAACAAAATGGGCCGCCTTCGAGAACCGGTCCACCACAGTTAAAACCACTGTGTTACCCTGAGAGGGTGGGAGGGCGGTCAAGAAATCTAGAGCGATGTGGGACCAGGGTCTCGAGGGGACCGGCAGTGGCTGAAGTAACCCGTCTGGAGGTCGATTGGAAGTCTTACCAATGGCACAAACCGAGCAAGCCAAAACAAAATTGTGAATGTCCCGAGCCATAAGTGGCCACCAGAATCGTTGCTTAACTAAAAATTTAGTCCGATTAACTCCTGAATGGCAAGCCACGTTGGAACCATGACCCCACTGAATAACGTCAGACCGTAATTCCTCCGGCACAAACAATCGATTCGGTGGGCAACCGGGCGGAGGCGTTACCTCTTCTAAGGCCTTAGTGACCCTCGATTCGACCTCCCATGTGAGTGTTGAAACAAATAGAGTTTCAGGCAAAATACACTCGGGAGTAGACGGGCGCTCGGAAAAATCAAATATACGGGATAGCGCGTCGGGTTTGATGTTCTTAGACCCCAGCCGATAAGACAAGGAAAAATCAAAACGACCGAAAAACAAAGCCCACCGAGCCTGCCTGGAGTTCAATCTTTTAGCGGTTCTAATGTATTCGAGATTCTTATGATCGGTCCAGACGATAAAAGGTACCCCCGACCCTTCTAACCAGTGGCGCCATTCCTCCAATGCTAACTTAACAGCCAACAACTCTCTGTTACCAATGTCGTAATTACGTTCGGTGGGTGATAGTCGATGCGAAAAAAACGCGCAAGGGTGCACTTTGTCGTCCACGGGAGAGCGTTGGGACAACACTGCACCTACTCCCACCTCTGACGCGTCGACCTCCACCACGAACTGACGTGAAGAATCAGGGGCGACAAGTATGGGGGCTGAAACAAAGCGGCCTTTCAGTTTAGTGAACGCAGCTTCAGCTGCGTCCGACCACCTGAACGTAGTTCTGGGGGAGGTCAAGGCAGTCAGAGGTGCGACTAGTTGGCTGAAGTTGCGAATAAAACGCCGGTAGAAGTTGGCGAACCCCAGAAACCTCTGCAGGGCCTTGCGGGAATCTGGGCTTGGCCATCCCACCACAGCCTTAATCTTCTCAGGGTCCATCCGCACTCCCTCGGACGACACAATGTAACCTAAGAAAGGGACAGACTGTGCATGAAAATCGCATTTCTCCGCCTTGACAAAAAGCCCATTCTCTAGCAACCTCTGAAGCACTCGTCGAACGTGTTGCACATGTTCCTGGAGAGAAGAGGAAAAAATCAATATGTCATCCAGGTAGACATATATGAACTGATCGATCATATCTCGCAACACGTCGTTGACCAGTGCTTGGAAAACCGCTGGGGAGTTGGACAGTCCGAACGGCATGACCAAATATTCAAAATGCCCCCTGGGGGTGTTAAAGGCAGTTTTCCACTCATCCCCTTCCCTAATGCGAACCAAATGATAAGCGTTACGCAAATCCAATTTTGTGAAGATGGATGCTCCCTGTAATCTCTCAAAAGCTGAAGACATCAACGGCAAAGGATAAGTATTCTTTACCGTGATGTTGTTCAGCCCCCGGTAGTCAATACAAGGTCGCAGGGAGCCGTCCTTTTATATAGAGAGATAGAGAGAGCATATAGCTTGCCTTTAGGCGGAGACTTACCTGGCAGTAAATCCATAGCACAGTCGTAGGGACGATGCGGAGGTAGAGAAGCAGCACGAGACTTACTGAACACTTCCTTCAGGTCCAGGTACTCCACGGGCACGTTAGACATATCCCCTGCTTCCTCCTGTAACACAGACATAGGCACAGACGAACAAGCAGACACAAGACAAGATTTATGACACTCCTTGCTCCACTCCAGCACGGATTTGTGATGCCAGTCCACTCGGGGATTGTGTTGGATGAGCCAAGGGTGTCCCAGAACGACGGGTGACAGGGGTGAGTCCAGAATATAAAACGAAATAGTCTCGGAATGGTTGCCAGAGGTGATGAGGGTGACGTCCTCAGTGGAAAGGGAAATGGTGGGTAGTTCTTGTCCGTTTAGTGCATGAACAGCGATCTTGTGAGTGAGTGGTTTGCAGGGAATTTGAATTTTTTGAGCAAAACTGTAGTCCATAAAATTACCTTCGGCCCCTGAATCCAGTAGTGCGTGACAGTCGTGCTGGTGGACTGACCATCTTAGTCTTACCGGGAGAAGGGTGGAGGTAGATGTCATAGCTGATGAGGTCTTCCTGGCGGAGATCCCACCCGATAGTAGCCTCAAGTTTACTACCGGGCTGGGCCTTTTACTGGGCAGCTGTAAGCAAAGTGTCCTGACCCTCCACAATAGAGACAAAGGCCCTGGGACCTCCGCCTCTCCCTCTCCTCCCGGGAAAGCCGAGCTCGACCCACCTGCATGGGTTCCGGATCGTAGTTGGGACTGACCACGTCCCTGCCACTGGACCGAGGAGCATCGATACCTACGAGGGTACGGGTGGACTGGGCTCGACGTTCGATCCTGGACAAACGAGCGTCCACCCGCAGAGCCAGGTCTATAAGTCCGTTAAGGGTGGTGGGTAGGTCCAGGGCATAGATCTCCTTCTGGACGTGGTCAGCCAGCCCATGCAGGAACATGTCCCACTGCGCCTCCTCGTTCCAGCCGCACTCCGCCGCCAAGGTCCGGAACTCAATTGAAAAATCCGAAACAGATCTTCCCCCCTGTCGCAGCTCTGCCAGAGTTCGGGCTGCCTCACGACCCGAAACAGCCCGGTCAAAGACCTTCTTCATCTCCGCGGCGAGGGTCTAGAACGAGGCGCAGCATGGGTTTTGGTTCTCCCACACCGCCGTCCCCCATAGAGCCGCTTTCCCAGTCAGCAGGGTTAGAGTGAAGGCTACTTTGGCTTGTTCTGTGTTAAACGTGCGAGGTTGTAATGCGAAGTGCATGGAACAGCGGGTGATGAATGCTCTGCAATGAGTAGGATCTCCTCCGTACGCCTCGGGTACTGGTAGGCGCGGCTCTGACTGGGATGGGTTGTCTGGAGGTGTGGGGGGAACGGCCGGTGTGGGCGGCGCAGCGGGAACATGCAGGTGTTGGATCTGCCAGGTGAGCTCGGACACCTGCATCACTAAGGCTTGCACTGCGCGACCCGTGTCGCCGATTTCTCTTTCCTGGGCGTCCATTCGCCGAATGCTGTGGTGGATAAACTCCTCCAACGATGATGGGGACGCACTCGCTGCTTCCATTTGATGGTCAGATCGTTCTGTCATATCAGCAGCAAGGAATACTGGAAGCAGAAGCGAGTTAACAGTTTTAATAGAAACAATCACGATCACAGTCCAGGGAATAAACACAGTGCAGCCGATGGGGAGTGACGCAGGGACTAGATGATCAGGATCCGTGGAGAGGTGCAGTGAAGAGGTGAAGACAACGAAGACTCAAACCCACACGACACGGTGATGAAGACGATGATGGTGAAGACGACGAAGAACAGGAACATCAGGCGGGACCGAACACAGGAACACCAACATCGAGGACATCAAGACAACGATCTGACAATGATGAGGAAACAGTGGTAAGAATATATAGCGTGGTGAGATTGATTACAGCTGGTGTTGAAATGATGATCAGCTGGAGCAGATCAGGAGTGCCAATCATTCACGCCCCATGCGCACGTGCAATCGTACAACAACATAAACACGAGACTAGAAGAGACCAGCAAATACCTCTACCGTGACACAAACAATATAGAATTGCAGATTTGTTTTCACTAGACTATACTATAGGTAGGTCCATGGCCACTTCATCCAACGCTCTTGATGTTCTTAAATCTTCCTGTTACGACTCCGAGTCGAGTGTGAATTGAAAGCGGTTCAGTGATTCAGTGCGTGCAGGAAACCGAACAGATCATTCAAACTGATTCGCGAACCGATTTAGACAGATCTCCCAAATCTCGTTATATGCAGGACCATACAAATTATGGTGTTATGGTGTATTAGGTGTAGCTCATACCTGTCAACACTACCGTTTTCCTCAGGAGTCTCTCACATCCATCTCCCGCCCCCTTCCCGTTTTGTTATTTCTCCCGTGAAACTCCCGTAATTTGTATGGCCCAAATCTCGTTATATGCAGGGATGCAAACGGGCACTTTATTTTAATGCAAAAATGTACATAAATGTGAATGAGTTTTCCAAGCGCGCTGTATCTTTTTTATGGGCATGATGAGCGATGCTCAATTTACAAATGAATCACTCCTTTTTTTTTTGTCGATTCTGTTCAAAGACTTCATCAAACATGTTGGCAGGTCTGTCTAAATCGGTTCGCGAATCAGTTTGAATGATCTGTTCGGTTTCCTGCACGCACTGAATCACTGAAGCGCTTTCAATTCACACTCGACTCGGAGTCGTAACAGGAAGATTTGTATGCTGTCTGTGAATGAATGATTCCATAGGACGATACATTCGATTTCATTTCATTCAGGTAAGCACATTTTACAACCAAACAGATTATTACGCCACGATATCACGATCCATCTGCTGTCAAGACGCTGATCTTGACCATGTATTGCAACCATGGTGTTGACAAGAGACAGGAATATGATGGCAGACATCGCGAACAATGTTTCCATGTGCAGTTTGTTAACTTTAGACGTCGTATTTTTGTCTGGTACTAATAAAGTTCACTAGCTAAACACTAAGTTAGCGTTAGCTAGTTCATGCTTACAGCTGTTAGCTAACAATGACTGTACCTAACGTTAGTTGTTCGCTGGTTCGACCAGCTTACATGCATCTTTCACTGTATTTTACTGAACTCAGCACAGACCAAACCAACCCCGTGACGTCACAGGTTATAATACTGCACAATGGCGGCGCCCTTGCCCCGAAAGATATAACGGTGTTTCTTTTATATGTTAACATTTGTCATGTTTCTTATATAATTTTTGATTATAGTGGACATCCATCTTGTAAATCATGTAAACTTGACTGACTGCTTCATTTCCCCTTTAAGGCCGCTATCGAAGCATCCTGGGCCTCCATAACACCTCAGCAGTGCCACAGGCTGATTGCCTCCATGCCACGCCGCATTGAAGCAGTCATTTCTGCAAAAGGATTCCCAGCCAAGTGTTGAGTGCATAACTGAACACAATTATTTGAAGGTAGACTTTTTTTGTATTAAAAACACTTCTTTTATTGGTCGGATGAAATATGCTAATTTTTTGAGATTTTTTGAGAAAATTTTGGGTTTTCATGAGCTGTATGCCAAAATCATCAGTATTAAAACAATAAAAGACCTGAAATATTTCAGTTGGTGTGCAATGAATCTAAAATATATGAAAGTTTAATTTTTATCATTACATTATGGAAAATAATTAACTTTATCACAATATGCTAATTTTTTGAGAAGGACCTGTATAAACCAGCTTGTAGTGTTTCTAATGAATCTGGTAGAGCGGCAACGGCTGCCACAACTGCAGAAAACCTTAAAGCTACAGTAGGTGGACAACCAGAATGCCTTTTTGAAATGTAAGTGGGGTTAATGCCAATTAACAGTAAGGATGAAATACTACAACTATGGTAAAAAGAATAGAACATTTTTTAGGACAGAAAAATAGAATGAAAAGTTAAGAATAGAGACGAGAAGAATATAGCCTATACGCTTATTTCACGCAGCCGTTATTTTGAAATCGAAAGCGAGGCTCCGGTGGGAAGAACCCCGGAAGTAAAGATAAACAACAATGCCTTGGACTACAAACCTGAAGCTGCTGCCGCGATTTACACTATTGGATGTTAATATCCAATATAGGATATGTAGATATAGTTCGTTCCTGCTTATTTTGTTACTTTCTGAAAAAAAAAATTATAAATGAATTGCACTGTATATAGTCTAAAGTATGAAAGAAATGTATGTACATTTTTAGAATAACTAATTTCTACATTAAACACAACAATACGCCATCGCATTCGCGACTCTCCTATGATTAAAGGCGACACTTCCGGTTTTCTTCCCACCGGAGCCTCGCTTTCGATTTCAAAATAACAGCTGCGTGAAATAAGCGTATAGGCCTAGACTCGGGCGAAATAAGCCTATTCCCCGGGGGAGCAGCGCGATAACAAAAAACAAAAAAAAATTAATAACAAAAATAACAAACAAAAATAAATTTGATGCAATGAAGCTGATTTGTACTATTCTATTGAGGAATGAGACGAATGAAGAGCCCTTCTCGCTCATGTAAGCGAACACAGGACAAAACGAACACTGGAGAAACTAATGTTTGGCATTGTCTCAGTGAGAACAGTGAGAACGTTTGAATAATTGTCTCATTATTCCCTATAGCCTACATAGAGTTTTTAAAAACATGGTTTTAAGCAAGGTGCGATTTGCCATGGGGGATGGAGATTTCCTTCTGGTCTAAACATCCCTGCTTCTGCTGAATTCTTTTAATCCCCCACCCCCTCCCTCCACAGTAATCAATGCTAAAGGCTACTTCACCAATAGACCAAAATAAAGATATGCAACAGGCACGTTTATACGACAAACAATAAAATCCAAACCAGCGTTTCAGTTACGTTCATGGTTAGCTATGATGTGAGCAATTCCCAGTGAGAAAATGACATGGGTGAAAATCTCACTCTAATTAAATAAATCGCCCTGAATTAAAATGTAAAAACAGATCAAATAATGCATTTGTCGAAATGTTGCGATATTGTTTCATTTAAGTTCAGAATTATTATATAAATGTTATTTAGTTTAGCAGCAGACGAAGCACCGTGGTTCAAGATTTATTTGAATAATAAGAAATAAATAAAAAACTTAATTCACAAATCGCATGCACCCTGGTTGTAAGAATCCAAAGATCCCTGTAGAATTTAATATTGAGTTGAACATTTTTTTCATGACAACAAATGAACATGCGTTTGAAGATTATATTTAGTTTTGCTTGGAAAAAGCTTGCCCAAACCAGTTTAATTTAAACCTTGAATTGTTCGATGGGGTTTCAAACTTCAGTCATTTTTGTGTCTTTTTACATTACACAATAATTTAGCAGACTAAAAGAACCCCTTCCAGCAGCTTCTCTCTCTCTCTCTTCCCCCTTCTCTCTCTCCTTCTCCTTCTGTCCCTGTACCCAGGTCCAGGACTCTCCCACCCAGACCGGCGCCCTGCTGGAGGACAGGACCTGCGGTGGAGCCTGTTCCTTCTTTGTGGCATTCACTGCAACACTAGTTTATTTTATGTGAATCTAACAAACATTTGCTCACTGTGACAGAACAATGATTTTTAATATGATTCACAAGACTACTTGATCGGGTGAAACTCTTCTCACACTGAGTACAGTGGTACGGCTTTTCTCCAGTATGAAGTCGCTCGTGTGATTTCAGGGTTCCAGATTGAGTGAAACTCTTGTCACAATATGAGCACTTGTAAGGTTTTTCTCCAGTATGAATTCGTTGATGCTGTTTCAGATCACAAGATCTAGTAAAGCTCTTCCCACAGTCACAACACACATGATCTCTCACTTCATTGTGTGTTTTCTGGTGCAGTTTAAAACTGTCCAGCCGTGAAAAACTCTTTCCACAGAGAGAACACACATAAGGCTTCTCATCTGGATGAACTTTCAGGTGTGATTTTAGATTTGATGATGAAATAAAACCTTTACCACACTGATCACAGTTAAATGTTTTTTCTCCAGAGTGAATGAGCAGATGACGATTGAGACTTGATGCTCGAGAAAAACTCTTTCCACACTGAGTGCATGTACACGGTTTCTCTCCAGTGTGAACTCTCATGTGTATGTCAAGGTTTCTTTTGTGTGTGAAACTCTTTCCACACTGAGTGCATGTGTGCGTCTTTTTGGCTTTTGTTCTTTGAATTGTAAAGTTACGATGTTCCTCCTCCACTTCATTCAGTTCTTGTCTTTCCTCTTTCACTCTCACCTGGTCTAAAATACACAGAAATACAGTTAGAATCAGTTCAAGTGAACCCTTATTTAATAGCAGAAAGCAACAGAGATCAGATCTTTCACTTGTTATTCTGTCATTCACTTGTTAACATAGTTAAAATTTGTTTGACAACTGCTATAAAGGTGATGATCGTTTTTTTTATCATTTATCATCCATATACTGCTTATTAATTCACATCTACCAAAGCATCAACAATGAAGAATCAAGAATGGACACCAACCTATTTGTTCCTCAATATCTTCATGTTTTATTCTGGATGGTTCTGGATCACTCATGTCTTCAATCTCCTCTTTAATAAACTCAATCTTTAACAGTCACACAGATTTCAGCTGCTATTCCTGAAGTTTGTACTTCTCTTGTATTTATTGGTGAATTGTTGTGGGAGGGGCTTCACTGCAGGTGTGAACTGCCATCACTGTGTTTTTATCCAATCTGCATTTAAAAAGTACAGGGTCATCATGTTAAACTGAGCTGCTGAAAAGCCTCTTTGTCTCCAAAAGTTCCCTGTTTTCAGCTCATTCATTATGGTTATGTCTGAAATCTTCAGTAAATTGGCACATTAAATTGTTTTATTGGTGTCAACAGGCTGAAACAAACTACAGCATCATCACCTTTGAAATTTCACTTCAGTTTTTGTCTTTGCTCTTTCATTTACATCGGGTCTGAAACATATTAAAACATTAAGTTGTTAGAATGAGTTCAAGGTGGATAAATGTGAATTTTCAAGTGAACCCTGATTTAATAACAGAAAACAAGTGAAATCTTTTGATCAAATATCCTATTTTTGATGTACCAAAGGTTAGTTTTGTCATCCATACAGTCGGCAACTAGTCATAGTTGGGGGCGTGGTGAGGGTGGAGTCTGCGGGAGGGGGGGGGGGGGTTACCACAAACATTCTGTGTATTTGAATGACAAAAATGTCGTATTGCGAGTCACTGACACCTGCCGACCGGCAACGGTACATTTCAAAATGAACTGCAATAGGTTATGATTGCCCTTATTTACTTGAAACTGGGTCAATGACCCAACCAAATGGTCGGAGGTGTCGTTTCCAGATATATTTTGTTATCTGGTTGAATCTCCAGGTAAGACATTACGGTAGTTGTAGCGGTAACATTAGCCTATAACTCAATCAACTTTCGTGTTGCATACTCCATAAAACCTTATCACTTACCAATTGTACGTATGCTTCACTCCAAACTATTAATCATTTTGTAAAACGGTGATCAGTAGTACGAGGTTGCCGAGGGACTGTGCTGACAGTGATCCCTAACTCACAGACTGCAGTCTGTATTGAGTGTAGACCTCGAACTACTCCATAGGTTCACGGCTCGCGTCATTACCTAGCGATCGGTCTATCAAGAAAGCCTTCAGCTGATAACGCTAATGTGAATGAGACATCCCTTATGAAAAACAACTATAGGAATCTTGTAGTATTTTAAGACAAAATATTATAGTAATCCTATAGGAATACTATAGTATTTTGGGATATACTATAGAAGTACTATAGAGGTATTACAGAACATCACAGAAGTATAATACACTACTATAGAAATCTTATAGGATTACTATAGTTCTTTTTCGAAAGGGATGTAGACAAATCTGGCCCACTGCCTAATACGAGTTGGAAATGCGTTGCGACGTTCGTCTGTTATAGGACAACTTAGTTTGAATAAACGAGCAGACACTGATTAGCTACTTGCTCTACGTTTATTTAAAAATTAACAGACTAAGTGAATGTGCTTTCCATTAAATTAATCACACACAGTAAACAAATCCTTAACAAACAAAAAAAACGTTGCAATGAACGTTACCTGCTCTCTCATCTTAATCTTTCTTTTTCTCTCAGTCTCCTTATCCTGCCGTATTTCTTCCCCTCCTAAAGCTGAACTTTGACTGATAGTCTTTTAATTTTTGTCTGTGTCAGTGAAGAAAGTAAACATAGGCTCAACTGATGAGTTTTATGAATTATTTTCTTAGATAAGTTAATTTACTCAAGGCTACCAGATCAGCATTGCCAATAGGAGACTTCTACAAGCTTTGGAATTTGAAAAGTAATTTTAAATAATACAAATTATAGGCTACGTTTAACATAGTTAGTGGAATTGGCAGACGTTCCCCATGCGTTGTGGAAAGCATTCTCGTCAAAGCATTCTCAGGTATAAATATGCAGCATTAATGCACGTAGGTGATTTTGAACGAATATATAATGTCGATAATGGTTACATAATGTTAAAGCTAATCCTGCTATTGATATCTTTGTAAGACTGCCGACCGTATAGAACAGTGGCAAGGGAAAACAAATGTCCGGCGAAATATCGAACCTAAAACTAACTTTACCACGCTCAACCACCGTGAGTGCATTTCACGCATTTGTAATCGCTCGCGTTCAGCGGGGAGGAAGGGAGGTTGGTCGGTCGGTCGGCCCATCTCGGGACCAGCGAGATCGTTGAGATTAATGAATCTATTTATTTATTAATTTATCTGAGGTGCTGGAACGCAGTTCCGGACCACTTTAATCCCTGATTACCGCCACCTTCTGAATAGTGTGGGTCTGAATTTCACATCGCTACACTCTATGGAATAACCCTGTTGTTTTTAAATAATAAAAAATACTGTTCCCAAGAATTTCTTTGCAATATGTATATCATTTACACTCAGTTTTATCTTTATTTCCGCTAACTGTTCTATAAGTGTTTGTCTTTCCTGATTGTATTTAGGACAATGTTCTATAACATGTTCTATAGTTTCTTGATTACCACACTCACAGTTACCATCAGCACATTTCCTCATAATAACTAATGTGCTGTTCAATCCTGTATGTCCATATCTCATTGAGATAATATCCTCCTCCTGCTTGTTTCTGCTTGTTTTTCTGCTCCCTCCAACATTATTTTGAATTTTATATAAATGTCTGCCTGTGCTTTCATTATCCCATAAATATTTTCATTTACTCTTATTTTTTGTTTTAATCATACTTTTAATTTCTGCTTTACTATATTGGACTATATTGTTTATCATATTTATCTGCAATTTCATTCCCCATTACTACATGGGCTGGGACCCAACCCAACACAATATTAACTCCTGACTTTATCAATCTACTCACTAAATGCATTATATCATAAACAATTTCTTGCCTGGATTCAGAATGCATATTCATTATACTCAGTAAAAATTAACTTGAATCAGACCATGTTACTACATCTTTCAATCCATATTCCTCCACCCATAATAAAGCCAACCATATAGCAATTAATTCAGATACACAGAAAGATCATTATCTTAATCAGTTTTAATTCAATGATTGCATATGCCACTCCTACTCTCTTGTTTATTTTTGATGCATCTGTATCTTAATATTATTTCCATATTTTCCTCCCACATACATTTCAAATGTACAGTTATCTATGGTAATCCCATTCTCTCTATCCTCCAGTAGCGTTAGATCTATTGCTACCTCTTCAAGCATCCAAAGAGGAACACAAATATGCTACCGTTGGACTTAAACTTAACATATTAACTTCCATTTCTCTAGCAATATTCTCTATTGCCCAACCAAAACTTGAGCTCTGTTTTTTCTCCTTCTCTTGACAGGGCAATAGAAATGAGGCACTTCTTCTTCATCTGTGTTTTTTTATTGGCAGTTTGCAAACAAAGTCCATTACCGCCATCTTCTGGATTGAGGTGTAAACTCATTGGGATGTCATTTTATACATGTTCCTAAACTAAAAATAAATAAAATAAAATAAATTAAAAATAAAAGTAAAATAATAAAATCTAAATCCTGAGTTTCTTTCATAAAGATCATAACATCCTCAATTATAGATTGCGTGCCAGGAAAACTCAATAGGTTTTTAGAAACTCAGTCCATTATTTCAACTGAGAAGACTGAGAGGGGATCTGAAGTAATTTTTTGTTCAAATAATATGTTGGTAATCGGATTGACGGCTCAATCGGACTGAAAAGCCTTCATGTAAATACCTTAATCAATCCGATTGAGCTCGATCCGAATGAAATTTCCATCCGATTGAAAGGGGTCGTTTATTCTGTTTCTAATCCGAACGAGAGGACATAAACACTTATTCGGATTGAAAACCGAAACTGAAAGGACTTGCGTGTGCAATGACGTTGAAATAGCGTAATGACGTATGACGTGCGGAACAAGATTTTCTTCCTGTTGAATGAAGTGTCATAAAATATTGTCCCGTCATTCTAAAATTCTCCTTTCACTGTGTCTGTGAAGTGGAGCTGGACAAAGTCCCACAGTCCTTGTTTCAGATTCTCATCCTTTTGGGAATTTTTCTGCGTGATAAATATAAGCAGCACAGAAGAACGGTTCAGATGCTCATTGTATCCAAATTATGACCAGAAATGGATAAATATTAAGTCTGCTGTTTAAAACAAATAAAGAATCAATGTATGAGAATTGTATAGTTATTGTACATACATCTGTATATGTAATAACAGGCTTTATTTAACTATATTGTTTTATATATTTACAATAACTGATTGTTGTTGTTTTTCTACATTTGTTTCCAGTCTCTTTTAATTTTGGTATTTCTTTGAGTAAGCGTTCAATCAAAATAATTTTCAATAATATTCTTGTTCTCCAAAATATAAAACACAAATCTTGTGGCAGCAACAGTTTATTAGTTAACTAACTACACATTTACTTTATGTGAATCTAACAAAACATTTGCTCACTGTGACACAGAACAATGCTTTCTAATATGAGTCACTAGACTACTTGATTGGGTGAAACTCTTCTCACACTGAGTACAGTAGTACGGCTTCTCTCCAGTATGAACTCGCTCGTGTTTTTTCCGAGATCCAGACCGAGCAAAACTCTTGTCACAATATGAGCACTTGTAAGGTTTTTCTCCAGTATGAATTCGTTGATGCAGTTTCAGATCACGAGATGTAGTAAAGCTCTTCCCACAGTCAAAGCACATATAATCTCTCACTTCATTGTGTGTTTTCTGGTGCAGTTTAAAATTGTCCAGCCGTGAAAAACTCTTTCCACAGAGAGAACACACATAAGGCTTCTCATCTGAATGAACTTTCAGGTGTTGTTTTAGATTTGATGATGAAACAAAATCTTTACCACACTGATCACAGTTCAATGTTTTTTCTCCAGAATGACGGAGCAGATGAACACTGAGAGCTGATGCTTGAGAAAAACTCTTTCCACACTGAGTGCATGTATACGGTTTCTCTCCAGTGTGAATACTCATGTGTGTGTTAAGGTGTCCTTTCTGTGAGAAACTCTTTCCACACTGAGTGCAGGTGTGCGTCTTTTTGGCTTTTGTTCTTTGAATTGTAAAGTTACGATGTTCCTCCTCCACTTCATTCAGTTCTTGTCTTTGCTCTTTCACTCTCACCTGGTCTAAAATACACAGAAATACAGTTAAAATCAGTTCCAGTGAACCATTATTTAATAGCAGAAAACAACAGAGATCAGGGCCCGTATTCATAAAGATTCTAAGAATCCTCTCAGAAAACTCTTAATTTAGCTTAAAATCTTTTACGTAGGAGTCTTAGCTTAAGAGCGATTCGGGACCCATCTGAGAGCAACTCTGAGTAAGGAAAAGACAAAAACTTTCATCTTAGTGAAAAGGCGGGGCTGACCCCGTTGCTATGTATGACACAATCTTTTGAAGACTGTGATTGGTTGGTTGTCCAAGAAGGGAAAAAAAGAGTGATTTTAAGTATAGGGTCTATTCTAAGCCTTCACTTTGAAATTACATACGTAATTTTTCCTATTTGACCATTCTCATACACACGCACATTATATATGTGTATATAAATCCTTTTTTTTTTTATTTACCATACTGTTAATTTCCTATAAGGTATTTAATTGGATTAGAATGCTAAAAAATGTTCCATTGTCTATTTAAGTGGTGGTTTGAATGTTGGTTTTAATGTAGCAAACATGGAATAAAAAACAAGAAGGACAAGAAAGCTCAACTGGACAGAGGAACAGTGTTTACTGTGAGCCCAGTTAGTGGATGAACACAAGGCCATCCTTAAAGGAAAATCAGGCCGGGTGTCACAGCACAGAAGCAGACGTGGGAGCTTATAGCGGTTAATAATAAATTATTTACGGTTCATTCCCCCTGCTTGTGCGGAAGCCTGCTATATTCATAAATGCATTTTTTTGAGCCTGCAATGTGGGAATTTCCAGTGGAAACAAAATGAACTGCGACACAATAAGAGGTTCCGAAAGTGCTGTAATTGTTTGTGATCACTGCTTACAGAAGGTTGTGACAGAACCAAATCATCACTGCTGCATTGATGCATTTTCCCAGCTGCCAAATATCTTAATGTACAGTAGTGATTTAATTTCTGGCACTACGCCATTCCTGCGCTGTGTCGGAGATATTATTGTGTCTCTAATAAAATCGGTCACAAACATGATCCCTGCACGATCTAATCTATAGTGTCTTATTAACTCACTGTCATCCATTGTCTGCAATGCATTTCTTCTCCCTCTTCGTCTTTCTGCCATTTTCTCCTCTGCTAAAGAAACTCTTATGCCTCTTAAAAGTCCTCGTCCGTGCTCCTAACAGTTTTGACCTTAAGACCTCTTTTAAGGGTTAAGATGCTTTCTGAATTACTTTTTTCTTTATTAGGATTTTTTCTTTAATTTTAAGAGTAAACGCCCACATTTCTAAGAATTTTCTTAGAATTTTGTCACTAGGAGCTACTCTTTGCATTAAGATTCTTTATGAATACGGATTCTTTCACTTTTTGTTCTGTCATTGACTTGTTAATTTAGTTCAAATATGTTTGACAACTGCTATATACAAGATTATGATCATTTGAACGTATTTCTCCATAATTTATCATCCATATACTGCTTATTAATTCACATTTACCAAAGCATCAACAATGAAGAATCAAGAATGGACACCAACCTATTTGTTCCTCAGTCTCTTCATGTTTTATTCTGGATGGTTCTGGATCACTCATGTCTTCAATCTCCTCTTTAATAAACTCCATCTTTAACAGTCACACAGATTTCAGCTGCTACTCCTGGAGTTTGTCCTTCTCTTGTAGGATGATGGGAATATTCCCAGTATTTATTGGTGAATTGTTGTGGGAGGGGCTTCACTGCAGGTGTGAACTGTGATCACTGTGTTTTTATCCAATCTGCATTTAAAAAGTACAGGGTCATCATGTTTAACTGAGCTGCTGAAAAGCTTCTTTGTCTCCAAAAGTTCCCTGTTTTCAGCTCATTCATTATGGTTATGTCTGAAATCTTCAGTAAATTGGCACATTAAATTGTTTTATTGGTGTCAACAGGCTGAAACAAACTACAGCATCATCAACTTTGAAATTTCACTTCAGTTTTTGTCTTTGCTCTTTCATTTACATCGGGTCTGAAACATATTAAAACATTAAGTTGTTAGAATGAGTTCAAGGTGGATAAATGTGAATTTTCAAGTGAACCCTGATTTAATAACAGAAAACAAGTGAAATCTTTTGATCAAATATCCTATTTTTGATGTACCAAAGGTTAGTTTTGTCATCCATACAGTCGGCAACTAGTCATAGTTGGGGGCGTGGTGAGGGTGGAGTCTGCGGGAGGGGGGGGGGGGGGTTACCACAAACATTCTGTGTATTTGAATGACAAAAATGTCGTATTGCGAGTCACTGACACCTGCCGACCGGCAACGGTACATTTCAAAATGAACTGCAATAGGTTATGATTGCCCTTATTTACTTGAAACTGGGTCAATGACCCAACCAAATGGTCGGAGGTGTCGTTTCCAGATATATTTTGTTATCTGGTTGAATCTCCAGGTAAGACATTACGGTAGTTGTAGCGGTAACATTAGCCTATAACTCAATCAACTTTCGTGTTGCATACTCCATAAAACCTTATCACTTACCAATTGTACGTATGCTTCACTCCAAACTATTAATCATTTTGTAAAACGGTGATCAGTAGTACGAGGTTGCCGAGGGACTGTGCTGACAGTGATCCCTAACTCACAGACTGCAGTCTGTATTGAGTGTAGACCTCGAACTACTCCATAGGTTCACGGCTCGCGTCATTACCTAGCGATCGGTCTATCAAGAAAGCCTTCAGCTGATAACGCTAATGTGAATGAGACATCCCTTATGAAAAACAACTATAGGAATCTTGTAGTATTTTAAGACAAAATATTATAGTAATCCTATAGGAATACTATAGTATTTTGGGATATACTATAGAAGTACTATAGAGGTATTACAGAACATCACAGAAGTATAATACACTACTATAGAAATCTTATAGGATTACTATAGTTCTTTTTCGAAAGGGATGTAGACAAATCTGGCCCACTGCCTAATACGAGTTGGAAATGCGTTGCGACGTTCGTCTGTTATAGGACAACTTAGTTTGAATAAACGAGCAGACACTGATTAGCTACTTGCTCTACGTTTATTTAAAAACTAACAGACTAAGTGAATGTGCTTTCCATTAAATTAATCACACACAGTAAACAAATCCTTAACAAACAAAAAAAACGTTGCAATGAACGTTACCTGCTCTCTCATCTTAATCTTTCTTTTTCTCTCAGTCTCCTTATCCTGCCGTATTTCTTCCCCTCCTAAAGCTGAACTTTGACTGATAGTCTTTTCATTTTTGTCTGTGTCAGTGAAGAAAGTAAACATAGGCTCAACTGATGAGTTTTATGAATTATTTTCTTAGATAAGTTAATTTACTCAAGGCTACCAGATCAGCATTGCCAATAGGAGACTTCTACAAGCTTTGGAATTTGAAAAGTAATTTTAAATAATACAAATTATAGGCTACGTTTAACATAGTTAGTGGAATTGGCAGACGTTCCCCATGCGTTGTGGAAAGCATTCTCGTCAAAGCATTCTCAGGTATAAATATGCAGCATTAATGCACGTAGGTGATTTTGAACGAATATATAATGTCGATAATGGTTACATAATGTTAAAGCTAATCCTGCTATTGATATCTTTGTAAGACTGCCGACCGTATAGAACAGTGGCAAGGGAAAACAAATGTCCGGCGAAATATCGAACCTAAAACTAACTTTACCACGCTCAACCACCGTGAGTGCATTTCACGCATTTGTAATCGCTCGCGTTCAGCGGGGAGGAAGGGAGGTTGGTCGGTCGGTCGGCCCATCTCGGGACCAGCGAGATCGTTGAGATTAATGAATCTATTTATTTATTAATTTATCTGAGGTGCTGGAACGCAGTTCCGGACCACTTTAATCCCTGATTACCGCCACCTTCTGAATAGTGTGGGTCTGAATTTCACATCGCTACACTCTATGGAATAACCCTGTTGTTTTTAAATAATAAAAAATACTGTTCCCAAGAATTTCTTAGCAATATGTATATCATTTACACTCAGTTTTATCTTTATTTCCGCTAACTGTTCTATAAGTGTTTGTCTTTCCTGATTGTATTTAGGACAATGTTCTATAACATGTTCTATAGTTTCTTGATTACCACACTCACAGTTACCATCAGCACATTTCCTCATAATAACTAATGTGCTGTTCAATCCTGTATGTCCATATCTCATTGAGATAATATCCTCCTCCTGCTTGTTTTTCTGCTCCCTCCAACATTATTTTGAATTTTATATAAATGTCTGCCTGTGCTTTCATTATCCCATAAATATTTTCATTTACTCTTATTTTTTGTTTTAATCATACTTTTAATTTCTGCTTTACTATATTGGACTATATTGTTTATCATATTTATCTGCAATTTCATTCCCCATTACTACATGGGCTGGGACCCAACCCAACACAATATTAACTCCTGACTTTATCAATCTACTCACTAAATGCATTATATCATAAACAATTTCTTGCCTGGATTCAGAATGCATATTCATTATACTCAGTAAAAATTAACTTGAATCAGACCATGTTACTACATCTTTCAATCCATATTCCTCCACCCATAATAAAGCCAACCATATAGCAATTAATTCAGATACACAGAAAGATCATTATCTTAATCAGTTTTAATTCAATGATTGCATATGCCACTCCTACTCTCTTGTTTATTTTTGATGCATCTGTATCTTAATATTATTTCCATATTTTCCTCCCACATACATTTCAAATGTACAGTTATCTATGGTAATCCCATTCTCTCTATCCTCCAGTAGCGTTAGATCTATTGCTACCTCTTCAAGCATCCAAAGAGGAACACAAATATGCTACCGTTGGACTTAAACTTAACATATTAACTTCCATTTCTCTAGCAATATTCTCTATTGCCCAACCAAAACTTGAGCTCTGTTTTTTCTCCTTCTCTTGACAGGGCAATAGAAATGAGGCACTTCTTCTTCATCTGTGTTTTTTTATTGGCAGTTTGCAAACAAAGTCCATTACCGCCATCTTCTGGATTGAGGTGTAAACTCATTGGGATGTCATTTTATACATGTTCCTAAACTAAAAATAAATAAAATAAAATAAATTAAAAATAAAAGTAAAATAATAAAATCTAAATCCTGAGTTTCTTTCATAAAGATCATAACATCCTCAATTATAGATTGCGTGCCAGGAAAACTCAATAGGTTTTTAGAAACTCAGTCCATTATTTCAACTGAGAAGACTGAGAGGGGATCTGAAGTAATTTTTTGTTCAAATAATATGTTGGTAATCGGATTGACGGCTCAATCGGACTGAAAAGCCTTCATGTAAATACCTTAATCAATCCGATTGAGCTCGATCCGAATGAAATTTCCATCCGATTGAAAGGGGTCGTTTATTCTGTTTCTAATCCGATCGAGAGGACATAAACACTTATTCGGATTGAAAACCGAAACTGAAAGGACTTGCGTGTGCAATGACGTTGAAATAGCGTAATGACGTATGACGTGCGGAACAAGATTTTCTTCCTGTTGAATGAAGTGTCATAAAATATTGTCCCGTCATTCTAAAATTCTCCTTTCACTGTGTCTGTGAAGTGGAGCTGGACAATGTCTCACAGTCCTTGTTTCAGATTCTCATCCTTTTGGGCATTTTTCTGCGTGATAAATATAAGCAGCACAGAAGAACGGTTCAGATGCTCATTGTATCCAAATTATGACCAGAAATGGATAAATATTAAGTCTGCTGTTTAAAACAAATAAAGAATCAATGTATGAGAATTGTATAGTTATTGTACATACATCTGTATATGTAATAACAGGCTTTATTTAACTATATTGTTTTATATATTTACAATAACTGATTGTTGTTGTTTTTCTACATTTGTTTCCAGTCTCTTTTAATTTTGGTATTTCTTTGAGTAAGCGTTCAATCAAAATAATTTTCAATAATATTCTTGTTCTCCAAAATATAAAACACAAATCTTGTGGCAGCAAGAGTTTATTAGTTAACTAACTACACATTTACTTTATGTGAATCTAACAAAACATTTGCTCACTGTGACACAGAACAATGCTTTCTAATATGATTCACTAGATTACTTGATTGGGTGAAACTCTTCTCACACTGAGTACAGTAGTACGGCTTCTCTCCAGTGTGAACTCGCTCGTGTTTTTTCCGAGATCCAGACCGAGCAAAACTCTTGTCACAATATGAGCACTTGTAAGGTTTTTCTCCAGTATGAATTCGTTGATGCAGTTTCAGATCACGAGATGTAGTAAAGCTCTTCCCACAGTCAAAGCACATATAATCTCTCACTTCATTGTGTGTTTTCTGGTGCAGTTTAAAATTGTCCAGCCTTGAATAACTCTTTCCACAGAGAGAACACACATAAGGCTTCTCATCTGAATGAACTTTCAGGTGTTGTTTTAGATTTGATGATGAAACAAAATCTTTACCACACTGATCACAGTTCAATGTTTTTTCTCCAGAATGACGGAGCAGATGAACACTGAGAGCTGATGCTTGAGAAAAACTCTTTCCACACTGAGTGCATGTATACGGTTTCTCTCCAGTGTGAATACTCATGTGTGTGTTAAGGTGTCCTTTCTGTGTGAAACTCTTTCCACACTGAGTGCAGGTGTGCGTCTTTTTGGCTTTTGTTCTTTGAATTGTAAAGTTACGATGTTCCTCCTCCACTTCATTCAGTTCTTGTCTTTGCTCTTTCACTCTCACCTGGTCTAAAATACACAGAAATACAGTTAAAATCAGTTCCAGTGAACCATTATTTAATAGCAGAAAACAACAGAGATCAGGGCCCGTATTCATAAAGATTCTAAGAATCCTCTCAGAAAACTCTTAATTTAGCTTAAAATCTTTTACGTAGGAGTCTTAGCTTAAGAGCGATTCGGGACCCATCTGAGAGCAACTCTGAGTAAGGAAAAGACAAAAACTTTCATCTTAGTGAAAAGGCGGGGCTGACCCCGTTGCTATGTATGACACAATCTTTTGAAGACTGTGATTGGTTGGTTGTCCAAGAAGGGAAAAAAAGAGTGATTTTAAGTATAGGGTCTATTCTAAGCCTTCACTTTGAAATTACATGCATAATTTTTCCTATTTGACCATTCTCATACACACACACATTATATATGTGTATATAAATCCTTTTTTTTTATTTACCATACTGTTAATTTCCTATAAGGTATTTAATTGGATTAGAATGCTAAAAAATGTTCCATTGTCTATTTAAGTGGTGGTTTGAATGTTGGTTTTAATGTAGCAAACATGGAATAAAAAACAAGAAGGATGAGAAAGCTCAACTGGACAGAGGAACAGTGTTTACTGTGAGCCCAGTTAGTGGATGAACACAAGGCCATCCTTAAAGGAAAATCAGGCCGGGTGTCACAGCACAGAAGCAGACGTGGGAGCTTATAGCGGTTAATAATAAATTATTTACGGTTCATTCCCCCTGCTTGTGCGGAAGCCTGCTATATTCATAAATGCATTTTTTTGAGCCTGCAATGTGGGAATTTCCAGTGGAAACAAAATGAACTGCGACACAATAAGAGGTTCTGAAAGTGCTGTAATTGTTTGTGATCACTGCTTACAGAAGGTTGTGACAGAACCAAATCATCACTGCTGCATTGATGCATTTTCCCAGCTGCCAAATATCTTAATGTACAGTAGTGATTTAATTTCTGGCACTACGCCATTCCTGCGCTGTGTCGGAGATATTATTGTGTCTCTAATAAAATCGGTCACAAACATGATCCCTGCACGATCTAATCTATAGTGTCTTATTAACTCACTGTCATCCATTGTCTGCAATGCATTTCTTCTCCCTCTTCGTCTTTCTGCCATTTTCTCCTCTGCTAAAGAAACTCTTATGCCTCTTAAAAGTCCTCGTCCGTGCTCCTAACAGTTTTGACCTTAAGACCTCTTTTAAGGGTTAAGATGCTTTCTGAATTACTTTTTTCTTTATTAGGATTTTTTCTTTAATTTTAAGAGTAAACGCCCACATTTCTAAGAATTTTCTTAGAATTTTGTCACTAGGAGCTACTCTTTGCATTAAGATTCTTTATGAATACGGATTCTTTCACTTTTTGTTCTGTCATTCACTTGTTAATTTAGTTAAAATATGTTTGACAACTGCTATATACAAGATTATGATCATTTGAACGTATTTCTCCATAATTTATCATCCATATACTGCTTATTAATTCACATTTACCAAAGCATCAACAATGAAGAATCAAGAATGGACACCAACCTATTTGTTCCTCAGTATCTTCATGTTTTATTCTGGATGGTTCTGGATCATTCATGTCTTCAATCTCCTCTTTAATAAACTCCATCTTTAACAGTCACACAGATTTCAGCTGCTACTCCTGGAGTTTGTCCTTCTCTTGTAGGATGATGGGAATATTCCCAGTATTTATTGGTGAATTGTTGTGGGAGGGGCTTCACTGCAGGTGTGAACTGTGATCACTGTGTTTTTATCCAATCTGCATTTAAAAAGTACAGGGTCATCATGTTAAACTGAGCAGCTGAAAAACCTCTTTGTCTCCAAAAGTTCCCTGTTTTCAGCTCATTCATTATGGTGATGTCTGAGATATTCAGTAAACTGTCACATTAAATCATTTTATTGGTGTCAACCGGCTGAAACAAACTACAGCATCATCACCTTTAACTTCAGTTCTTGTCTTTGCTCTATCACTTCCATCGGGTCTGAAACATTAAAACATATTAAGTTGTTAGATTGAGTTCAAGGAGGATAAATGTGAATGAAGAGCCAATTTTATGTGTCAACAATGTGTATATAATTATTGTTTATATATTGGCATAAGAACAGGGGCCTGTTTCAATAAGGAGGTTTAACCAACTCGGAGTTAAAACTTGAACTCTGAGTTGACTTACCCTGAGATGGGAAACCCTTGAATTTTCGGTTTCAGAACAGCTGAAATGAGTAAGTTCAATCAACTATAAGTTGACTGACTCTGAGTTAAGCGCGTGCACCACAACTATAAAAAGCCATTATCAATGGAGCGCAGATATTATGAGTCACCATGGTAACAGCGCCAGACAAAAAGAGGTCTGCATATTTCTCACCAGCAGTACACAAACATTTTTTTTAAGCAACAGGGCAGCAGCGGCGATCGAGAGAGTTAGTTTGGGAGAAAATAGTTGCTTGAGTCAATGCGTAAGTTTACATTTTAATTACTGTTATACAGTGTTGGGTGTAATTACCAAGTAATCTAAAAACTGTAATTTAATTAAAGGGATTACTCTTAATTATTCTGTAATATAAAGTAAAATATGATGTCATTGCATTAAATACTGCATAGACTATTGAACAATTCTGTATAAAACAATAGTGGATTTAACAACATTTTTAAAAGGTATATTTTAATGTAACCTTCTCTCTCTACACACTTTGGTCAATTCAAGAATAATTCATGCAATTGTATATTGTTAATTTGAAAGCATTACAAGTGCAGTTTATTGTCTCTTTTTGTATTGTTCAAGTGGTTGAGGTTGATATGGGATTTATAAAGTAATTAGTAATAAGTAGACCAATACTTTCTAGAGATAGTAATTATTACATTACTCTAATTACACTGTTGAAGATGTCATTTGTAGTTAGTAATTAATAACTATTTTAGAGTAACTTACCCAACTGTTATAATATCAGAGGTGAAACTGGAAGAACAGTATGTTATTCAACCTAATTTTAATTTTCATGTAGGTGCAATCCTGCAGGCGTTAAAAGAACATGGCAGCAGCTGAAAATGAAATATAAAAACATAATTCAGTCAGGTAAGGCTTGAGCATATCATGGATGTAGGCTACCTGACTTTACAAACATTTGACATATTAAATAACTAAATAGCATCCAGTGTCTTGCAGTGCAGCAGCTTTTTTGACAGATCTAATTAACATGTAGCCGCAATCAGATGGCCAGTTCTGCCATTTTGATTCAATTACGGACAATCTAAGCTACAAACATAGCTCCACTGTTCTCTGATCGGGACACCAGCAAATGGGTGGCTGCCATTTGATTAAATTACTATTGAATACACAAAGCAGTGTCCGGTTTTACCACATGTGACCAAAAGGCATATGACCAAAAGGCCGCTTTGGCTCAAGATCACGCGGAGAACTCCTCAGGGTTTCCCTTCGATAACAAGACCAACATTGTCACTTCCACATTGTCCATTCAAATACGCACATACATATAGAACAGCAGGGGATGAGCAAAAGTTCAACACCCAACCACGGGATGAACTTATATACACACACGCACACACATACATCCACAAACACACACTCATTTTGACCACGTGTGAGACAAAATACCTTGTAAATGTTTCGATATTTGTATAAAATGTTTCTTGTTGTGTTGCACTATTCCCATGGGATTTTCATTGCTACAACCATCAGCTTTAGGATATGTGATATGCGTTTAATCACGAATAATCATGTATCTTTATCTTACTAGCACACAGAAGTACCGTGTGTGGTATTGTTAGGATCCAAGAAGTTCAATGGTATCGAATACTTAATCCAAAGTGCAACATGATGCATTCTTTTATTAATACTAGACTAGAAATGTTTTATGATTCAGTTCGGTCTCCTCTGTACATCGACCGGAACGAAGTGTGCCGCCACGCCTCCTCCCACACGATTGGATCGGGCACATGAGAAAGGCGTGCCACTGCTCCCTTTAAACATGAAGCGCCACTTCTGTTCTGTGCAGTCCTACACCAGAGAGAGGTTCACTCCTTCAACAAGAACTCCAACCGGAGCTCTTCGTTTGCTTTCTAAATTTCGTTTTAATCTAAGTTTTTCTTTCCGTTTATCTACCTCAGTTGATAGTTTCCTTCGTTCAGTGCACTCACGAACGAAACGAATTTAAGATTATGCATCTGTCGTACGAGCTGAAGAGATCGCAACATCTACCTCCGTCCGAACGAAACTCCGGACATCAGCCTACGTTTCTTTTCAAACCAGCTGCACAAAAAGGGGCCATATCAATGCAAGTATAATCTAAAATAGAATGCTGTTTTTAAGGTTGTCTAGAACTTCCTAAAAAGCCTTTGGGTCTCATTTTGAAGTAACTGTTTGAACTGTTCTGTCCTGAGAAGATTTCTCTCTCTCTCTCTCTCTCTCACCAATACTTCGTATTGCAATCATTTTCTGTTTCGTGTTAATTGTTTGTTTTGTTATGCATATTTACTCCTGCGTGATTTAAGTAGTTTATGTAATCTTTAGTTGGTTTTATTAAACTCTATAATCTTTTGAATTGAATCTGTCTCATTGTTCTATAAACTTGAAGTCCCTGAAAATGCCGATCTTATGTTACAAAGCTCTACTTGATTTATATTAAAATATCTAAAGTGCCTTACACGAAAATATCATTTCTGGTGGCCACAGGAAGGGTATTTTTGATGTTTACAGGCTGGTAAATGAACGAGTGCATGATAAACTAAATTTGAATCACATGAAAATTTACCCTGATAATTGATCTGATTTTACCGACCTATATTAATAATTAATACGAGCAATCGTGTTAATGATTCATATACGGTGAGGTTTAACCTATTCCCTATTTGGGATAATCTAATTTGTGTATACGATAATGCATATTCATCATCTCATGAATATTATTCCCCCTTTGAGTTAATAATTTCCCTACAAAAGTCATTGTCGCTACAAACACAATTAAATGTTTATTCTCATTTGACTTCTACTCAGCCAACAGAAAGAAGGAAGAGGCTCGCAAAGATGGAGATGAAGATGCAGAGGAGATGTAGATGGAGATGCAGAGGAGATGTAGATGGAGATGCAGAGGAGATGGAGATGCAGAGGAGATGGAGATGGAGATGCAGAGGAGATGGAGATGCAGAGGAGATGGAGATGAAGAGGAGATGTAGATGGAGATGCAGAGGAGATGGAGATGGAGATGCAGAGGAGATGGAGATGCAGAGGAGATGGAGATGGAGATGCAGAGGAGATGGAGATGCAGAGGAGATGGAGATGGAGATGCAGAGGAGATGGAGATGCAGAGGAGATGGAGATGCAGAGGAGATGTAGATGGAGATGCAGAGGAGATGGAGATGCAGAGGAGATGGAGATGAAGATGAAGAGGAGATGGAGATGCAGAGGAGATGGAGATGAAGAGGAGATGTAGATGGCCCTGAGCCTGAATGCTGGAAGGCCAATGGCTGAGGGAATTCCTGGAGGGACTTCATCAGAGCCAGTCACTCCCGAAGATTCAAGTGCCTTCATAAAATGTAAGAGGTCTACATATGTGTTATTTTTTATATAGGCTGTTTTTGATATTTCCATATATTTTACTTTGGGTTGGGTTTTTTGTTGCTCCCAACAGATTCTGATGGTAATATCTGTCTTTTGGAGCCTCCTGTCCCAACAGAACCCCAGACAGTTGTAAGTAGCTTATACTCAATACACCAGAAATTATGACAAATAGTATTATAAAATGTGCTCAACCAAATGCTCATCTTCACAGGACGATGGGGATGAAGAAACAGTTTCTGCTGCCACAGAGAGGCCTACAGAAGAAATGTTAATATTATGTGTCTACACATCAAACAATCTACACATTCACATTTCTTCACATTATTTATGTGGAGTAGCCTATAGAATCTAAGTTTATATCTAAGTATAAACAGATATTCTTATCTCTCCCCCGTCCCCAGAGTGTAGAAGAACAGTAGGAGGAAGGTCCATCAACTTCTGGTGCACAGAAGAACATTGTTCAGTGATTTTCAGTGAATGACACAGTTTAATTCTGTAGAATTTGTTTAGAACTACATGATGTAACTCTAATCTACTGTATTTTCAGTTGCCAGTTAAGGAGTTATATAGACTTCATCTTATTAAAAAACTTGGGGGAAAAAACAGCAATGAATAAATGTACCAAAAGAATGAATGAGGTGTTTAAACACCGCTTCCTCTTTAAAAAAGGGGAGGAGACCGAAATAAACTCTGGGTTTACGGAAGTAAACCTGCTCCCGACCAGGTTAGGTTCACAGAGTAAGTTACCATGGTAACTGACTCTGAGTATAAGTTACCTCTCTTTCAGAAACAGGCCCCAGATGTCATGCTGACATCATGCTGACAATCATAAACAAAAGCACGTGGTGTCACAGGCGGTGGTCTTCAGACTGCACCTTTAACGGGTCTGAAAATTCCATCATTCATAAAATCAGCCATGATTTATTTTTTTGTGTAGAAGGTAACTATAAAATTAAACAAGATAATCTGGTTAATCAGATAATAGGCTACATGTTTTGTTTTTGAACTTTAATTATACAAATCAAATTTCACACCAGTGAATGTTGTCAAAAAAATGTTTGTCCTGTAAATATATAGCAAATTTCACCCAGCAACACAAATGAACCAGTTTGAACCCTAACAATAACTGAAATTCTTCTAATACACAGGTCACGTATATGGCTAAAAACATTCATTAACATCAAAATGAAAGCTAAACACATTTAAACAACATTTCCACAGACTCAATCCACCAAAGTGATATATGAAGAAATGTATTTATAAAAAAAACGTGCGTTAATAAAACTCCAAAAATACATTGAACTGTTAGCAAAAAAAAAAAAAAAAAAAACGCATACATATTCTTTTTCCCTTTTTTTTTGTGCAACTTCTATAGTTAATATAAACTCAAAATTCACCTAATACAGCACATTTTCACTCTTTAATGCAGAGACCTAACTGGGTGTGTTTCCCGAAAGCATAGTTAGCCAACTATGGTTGCAAGTTCCGTCGTTATCAGCATAGTTCAACGAGTCTGTTTTTATTGTGGCAAGCCTAAGGCACACCTGTGCAATAATCATGCTGTCTAATCAGCATCAATTTGTGAACAATACTTGAGAGAAATAGGCCTTTTGTGTACATAGAAAAAGTCTTAGATTTTTGAGTTAAGCTCAAGAAAAATGTTTGCAAAAACAAGTGTTGCGTTTATAATTTTGGTCAGTGTAGTTGAATCTTGTATAACTTAAATAAAAAGTAACTTTTTTTGATTAGTTGATTATTATACTTATTGATCATGTCATTTTTTTACAGTTTAGTTTAGTTTTTTTTTTTTTATATACAAAAATGTTGGTAGAGCCACCAAAAATAAAATGTACAAAATAAGACACAGTGAAATAATGTGAAGTGGCATTTTGGGGAAACGGAAACAACAGTAAATACACAATACTAATGAAGGGGGTGGATTATGGAATAAACTACTGCTTCAATGTATATCTAATGAGTGATCATAATCAAGGTATTAATCAATATTTTCCTTCTAAAGAGTTGAATGACTTCTCTAGGCTTGTGAGATTTTTTTTTTTTTATAGAAAGTTACCAGTGTGATTACTGAAATATTCTTTTCTTGTATTCTCTAATGTCTGTATTTTATATCTGAATGCAGTAACAGTGCTTGCTCATTTAGACCGGCTTCCAGGATCATGGACTCGTTTTGTGTTTGAGAAAGGTCTCCAACATGTGTTAAAACCGGGACCGCGAGTGGGAGCCTTATTCACTGTGAGTTGTTGTGGACTGCAGTGCTTAGTGTGAAGTGAACACGTGTGACTCTTTGAAGTGACTTACTGCATGTACAAGTGTGGGTGTATAATTTTGCTTCTACCCGTTTGGCCCAGTGGGCAGGTCTGTGAGGCTTGAGCTGAAGAGAGCCCTCTAACCATTGTTTATTCAGCGTGTGTTGTACAGGAACTACTGTAAAGACTTCCTAACCATCGCCTATTCGATTTCTTATCCTCGTCCGTTCCATTATCTGCTGTCTGCTCTGCTGCCTGCTCTGAAGTTAAGCTGCTGTGTGAAAGTCTCTTACCACAGTTTGTTCCCATCGTCTGTTGCTGCCTGCTCTGAAGAGAAGCCGCTGGGTGAAGATTTCTTACCATCGTCCGTTCCATTATCTGCTGCCTGCTCTGCTGCCTGCTCTGAAGTTAAGCTGCTGTGTGAAAGTCTCTTACCACAATCTGTTCCATCGTCTGTTGCTGCCTGCTCTGAAGAGAAGCCGCTGGGTGAAGATTTCTTACCATCGTCCGTTCCATTATCTGCTGCCTGCTCTGCTGCCTGCTCTGAAGAGGAGCCGCTGGGTGAAGATCTTTGACCATTGCCTGTTCCTTTATCTTATCTGGTGCCTGCTCTGAAGTTAAGCCGCTGTGTGAAAGTCTCTTACCACAGTCTGTTCCATCGTCTGTTGCTGTCTGCTCTGAAGAAAAGCCGCCGGGTGAAGATCTCTCAGCATCGTGTGTTCCATTATCTGCTGTCGGCTCTGAAGTCAAGCCGCTGTGTGAAAGTCTCTTACCACAGTCTGTTCTATCGTCTGCCGCTGCCTGCTTCGAAGAGGAACCGTTGTGCGCTCGACTCTACTATCGCCTGTACAGATATGTATCATTCACTGCCCTGGAGAGGAACCGTTGTGAGAATCCCTTGCCATTATCGCTGCAGGTATTGACCATTGGCTGTTCTGAAGAGGAATCACTACACCCACCCTCGACTGCTCCGAAAAGAAACTACTGAGTGGAGATCTCGTAGCACTATCTGTCCGATTTGTTACCGTCGTCTGCTCCGAGGAAGACCTACCGAGGGACCCCCCTCCTTACCTTCGCTTAAAAGGCTACTTACCAGTTCTGTCCGAAGAGGAACGATCAAGTCGACTTCCCCGTTCTGTTATCCACTGGGTTGCGACTGTCGCACCAAGGCCTCACACCGCTGCTGGACAGAGGGGAACAGAGTTGAAACTCTTCCGCTACGTGTTTTAGTAATTAGGATTTTAATTCAATAAAACTGAACTTTTATTACTTACCTTGTTGTCCGTCTGTGGTGTCTCTGGGTTAACTCCTCGAGGTGGTGCATGCAAAAGGGGCTCGTTCCGGCACGTGACACAGGGGTCATTGAAGTCTATAGTTTTAAGGGACCATTTCTCAGTTAAAGCCTTACTTTCCATTTAGACTAAAGTTTAGCTCTCATTGAGAGAAAGAACGTATTATCATGATGTTTTGAGACGACTCTCCTGTTTATAGTTAGAGCCTGGCCAAATCCAACCTTGAGGAAGCTGTGTGTCAGAGTGTGTGTATGTGTGTGTTAGTATTCTTGGTTAAGGAACCACTGGCATTATTGGTGATTGACTGAGTTGTTGTTCGGGACAGGCTGACGCCCAGCAACCCAAATGTGTGACATGGGAGGTCACGACGTGCCTAACTTCAGGGTCCGAGTGTCAGCTGCATAATCGATGGAGATGTGCTTCAGTCTATCTGTGGAAAATTATGTTTATCTATTTCTTAGCCAATGAGAATCATTCAACCTGAAGCAAGGGCATAGCTTAGACCTTGGTGAAGGGTATAACTGCTGTGATCTTTGTAACTGACTTCTGCTGATGAAACTGCAAACTATCTTCAGTAAAACTGTCTTTATTAGGCAGGATGAGTGATTTTAGCATCTGATTGGTTTAGTTTTGGTTATGGTTTGGCTGACCAATGGGGTGGAAATGGTCATAATATTTAAAGACCCTTATTTTGACGGATGTTGACGTGCCCCGGTGATTGGGATCGCCTCTCCCTGGCATTTCCGTTTCCGTTCCTATTCCTATCAAGGTCTGTTAGGGCTCTGCTGATGGGGTAATGTGAACAGCTCAAGGCTAATATGTCCTATTTATAGTCAATTAGAGCGGGTTTGGTGGCGTTGTGATAAGTTGTGGTGGAGTTCGCTTAGGTATGTGTGGTCTTTGCATTAACTTCTTGATCGCTTGCAGTGGTAATATTAATTGTATTTTGCTCTCAGTAATAGCAACAATAGCTGGTGTGTGAATGCTGGCCGGTAAATTGAGCCACGGCATCTGTTGTGAGTAACCATATAGCTTTGCGTCTGGTGTTTGTTCAACCCAAATCGTAAGTACACATCTCCCCTTTCCTTACATTTGGTGTTTGGTAAGTTTAGTTTAACCCTTTGGATCCTTTTGTTAAAGGTAAAGAGGGAATGGAACATTGAGATCGTTAAGCCCTATTCCTAGCCAAAGACGCCACATGTAACACCGCTGCTGTTTTGCTTACCAGCTTTTGTTTGCTTTTGTTTCATCTGCGTTTAATTATTTGCTTTTGTTTTGCTTACGGGCATTTCTATTTGTTTTGCTTACAGGCATTTCTATATATTTGTTTTGCTTACAGGCATTTTAATATTTGTTTTGTTTGGCAATGTATTATATTATTTTCTTGTAAAGTGTGTATGCTTCTTGCCTAATTTACTGTCTGGTTATATATCTGCTCTTGCTGTATGCAGTGTCGTCCGGGGTCCTGAGTGCTATACTTTTGCCATAACGCCATAACAGTGTCTGTTACTTTTATTTTTGGCTTTCTTCTTTGTATTATTTAGTATTATTTAGGTAGTTTTCTTTGGTTAACGTGTCTCTTTTCCTTCCTCTCCAGAAGCCAGCGAGGACTCGGTGTGGAACAGGGGAGGCTAGCTGCTAGGGCTGGGAGAAAAAAATCGATTCACCTAGCTATCAAGATTATTTTTTTACGATTCTAAAATCGATTTTTTTATTCCAGAATCGATGTTAATTCAAATTCAATTGTTTTATTTTTATCCTTGCTTGTAGATTAAGTTGACAGAAGTTAGCCACTTAAGTTCCAACCGAGGATGAAATGTGTCGTTATCTATGAGTGTTGAGTGACGTAATATCCCAAGTGGACGCGTGGAAGAGACGTGAGACTGAAAAGCCTTTGCGCTACTCATATGCTGAGAGAGAGATGAGACAATAGAGCTGCACGATTCATCTTTAAAAGACTGTGATCTCGATTCAAACACCCACGCAATCTTTCAATTCGTCTGTCTATGAAACTTTGATAAAATCATATCGCAACATTCAAAGCTGTTCTTATAGAATGTACGTAAGTATATATTCATAATGCATTCATAATTCTTTAAATAAAATTGCAATACATATCGAATCGGCACCCAAGTATCGTGATGGTATTGAATCAGGAGATAGGTGTATCGTCCCAGCCCTACTAGCTGCTTTTACACGGTGGTGTGCTTCACAGTGTGCTGTGTGTGCTGACACAACTTCCTTATGGTGTGTGCACATGGTGGCTGATTTGGTGTGAATTTAGGTGGGTTTGGAACTACTGCCTGAGTTGCAGCCGGCCTGCCTTGTTCCTGCTAAGCCTATCCCTGTAGTTATTTTTATAAACCTGATTGTGCTGTGACCCAAGGAGAGAGTTTGTAAGACTTGATATTCCTGCTAAGAAAAAAGCTGAGATAAAACTCACCCTGCAATAAAGCAATAAAATGCACCCTGGACAGAAGATCTCAAAGAAAGAGCATAGGACATGGTGTTGTCTAGGGCTGCAACAACGAATCGATTAAATCGATTAAAATCGAGTATTAAAATAGTTGGCAACGAATTTCATTATCGATTCGTTGTGTCGCGCGACTATCAATAAGTCGCGGAGATGTTTGAGTATAAAAAAATGTGTTGAGCACGGAGCAGAGCTATGAGGCGCCGGACTGGACGCTGCGCGCGAGAGAGACCGGGTGTGTCAGCGCGCGAGCGACAGTATGCGAAAGATACCGAGTGTGTCTGCGCGCGAGAGATACCGAGTGTACGAGTGTGTCTGCACGCGAGAGAGACCGAGTGTGTTTGCGCGCGAGAGAGACCGAATGTGTCAGCGCGCGAGTGACAGTGTGCGAAAGATACCGAGTGTGTCTGCGCGCGAGAGAGACCGAGTGTGTCCGAGCATTAGTAAATTGGTACATAGGAATATAATTATTAAGAGGCATTGAAGTTCGATAAATGGACAACAATAAATAAAACCAACTAAATGTTTACCACTGGATTAGCAGACTGTGATTTGAATCAGATAGACAGAAGATGAAAACACTTTCTTGTCTGTCCCAAGTACCACTACAAGGGGAATATTTTTTCCACAATTTGCAGCACTGAATTTTTCATTCTAAATGACTCAGAGAAACTTCACTATATGCTCCGAATGGATGAGCTGCAAAATAGGCCTTACACACCATACGAGGTGGTCAATCCATTGTATTTATATTTTATATACATTGTATTTATAATTAATATTAGGATAGACTAGAGATATTATCTTCTGTTGTAATTATTATTATTGCTATTATTATTACCTATTATCCGACTGCATGAGACTTGTCTTTTGTGTGCATGTGCTTGTCAAATAATGTCAAACATTTTGTTAAAGATTACAACATATTTGACAAAAAACAAAACACAAGTTTGTGAGTGTGTGAGAGTTTGTGAGTGTGTGAGTTTGTGAGTGTGTGCGTCTGTGAGTGTGAGAGTTTGTGAGTGTGTGCGTTTGTGAGTGTGAGAGTTTGTGAGTGTGTGAGTTTGTGAGTGTGTGCGTCTGTGAGTGTGCGTTTGTGAGTGTGTGCGTCTGTGAGTGTGAGAGTTTGTGAGTGTGTGCGTCTGTGAGTGTGAGTTTGTGAGTGTGTGCGTCTCTGAGTGTGAGAGTTTGTGAGTGTGTGCGTCTGTGAGTGTGAGAGTCTGTGAGTGTGTGCGTCTGTGAGTGTGAGAGTTTGTGAGTGTGTGCGTCTGTGAGTGTGAGACCTTTTGAGTGTGTGCGTCTGTGAGTGTAGTGTAGAGAACAAGTTCTGACGTTCAAACAAATAATTTTAAAATCAAATTATTTATTTTTCTAACAGCTCAGGTCCCTTTTAACAAAAATATACATCTTTTTGTGCACTATTTTAAAAAAGCATATATATTTGGCAGATGTAAAGCATACATGTGTATGTTTTTTGTGTTAGTCCATTTTTTTATTATTATTATTACTTTAACAGCTCAGGGATGTTCAAGGAGTGACCTGTCTGTGCACTTTCTGAAGATCTTTTGCACTGTGAATTTGCACTGTCAGTTCTGTTTTTGAATAAAGGGTTGGAAATTAATGCTTTTTTTTCTTCTGTTTTTTTTTATCCGATTAATCAAAAAAATAATCGACAGATTAATCGATTATTAAAATAATCGTTAGTTGCAGCCCTAGTGTTGTCCAAACTTTTCTCCTTCCTTATCTCTGCATCCCCCTTTCCCTCCTCCCTTCCTTTCCCCATGATTCAAATCACTAAAAGTTCACTGAGAATGATTGGTATCATTTTAAATATTTCAGTGCGATTTGTAAAATGGTCTTAATTTCATTGCAGTCATTAGTATTATGAGAAAGATTGAACACTTAGGAGAATCATGTTCTCCTCTTTGGGTGGTGTCTCTTCAATATATCTGATAATCCTCCCCTGTCCCCCGAAACCAGGTGTTACCGCCTGGGGCACATGAATAGACCCAAAACAACTCTAAAAAAATATTTGTACAACCTTTTGTTCTGGTCTGGGTATATAAGGGTGAGTGGCAGAGCAGTCTTTGGGAACCTGTAACCAGAAAACATGCAGTGCTGTGTCATGTCTTCCCGAGGCTTACACTCGTAACACACTCACACACACCACTGTGCGTCTCTGTCAGGGATGCATTTCTTACTCTTAGAGTCATCTTGGAACAATTGATGTTATGTATTTATTATTTCTGAACTGGCTTTGAATCATGTACTTGTGTAATTGGCATAATACATTTTTACTTGACAAATAAAATGTTATATTTGATTATTCTGAAATCTTTTTTCTAGTATGGAAAAAATGTATATGTATCAGTAGTATGTGCAGTCTGGTGTTTCCTCAAATCTCTGTCCAGGATATATCAAATCGAAGGCAATAATGAATGGAGCATGGAGCACATCATTAAGGAGACCTTCAGATTTATGACTATCACTGACTTAGCATGTTGCATCTTGCGACTATTAAAAAATTACACCTTTTGTTATGAGTCAGCAGAGAGTGATCGCTTAAGGGTAAAATAGTTCGCACTGCATCCTCTGACTATTTCAGAACTGGCTAGTTTGAGATCGTGAGCTCACATTCGCGACGTAACGTCTCAAATCGATACCGGGTCCCTTAATGAACGAATAATTAAAAGTATGGGATACCCAGAATAATCAAAGATCTAAGTTAAATCATAATCAAAATGTATGATTATTTTCTAATAAGAAACAATCTAAATTTGATAATCATTTGAAATTGGAGTCAGGTTAAGTGTAACTCTGAAATTGGAGTCAGAGGTAACCGTTTATGAATCCTTGTCCTGCCCTGTCACTGCCCTGTTAGGCCACCTGTAAATCCTCGTCTTGCCCTGTTACCGATCCAGAGACTGTTCACGTCATGGCTGTAAATTATGGAAGTAAAATAATGACAAATGTTTTTGAAACAAAAAAGCTTGTTGAATTGCACCACTTGAAAAAATATGCATTGCAATAACCCTGCTTGCATTTTAATGCATTGTATTTTTAGGGCTTTTGAAAATGACTTCAGTCATAAAACCAACTGTTAAATGAACAATTTGCAGTTGGATTTATGACTGCAAGTCATTCTCTTCAAATGCTATTGAAGTTAGAAATGTGTGTACCAATGTCGTAGGTAACTTTAGAGACGGTCCCTAAATGTGCGAATATCGAATATGCAGTGTCATGCCAATTTATGCCAGTATTTCACTGGGAATCGCTTAGCGTGAAACTTTGCTATATTATACATATTCTGAGTCAGCTTGCCTGTTCCTATATCTGGTATAGCTTACATCTTCAATTAAAGCTGCAAGCAGCATTGAAAGGGCCCTCGCACCCGTGCCTCCGCCACCCGGTGGCTTTAGGAAGACAGAGCACGGTGGGCAATGTGCATTTAAGTAGGTAAATATAGGAGGAGTATGTCAAAGTCAGTTACAAAAATGTCCTTTATTATGGGGATAATAGCATGCGTTATCACTCAGATAAGTGTTTCCAGAGCCGGATTAACGCAAAGGCAAACTAGGCACGTGCCTAGGGCCCGACTGGCGGGATGGGGGACAAATTTTTTTTTTTTACAAATGTCCTATCTACAATTTATTTCAATATTTATTAATTAAATAAAAATAGTGACGATGTTTATCTTAACCATAGACTGTTAACTTACGTCACATTAACGCCAGCCCATCAGGTGCTGCGAAGCAAAAGCCTAAATAGGCACGCAAAGAAGCACAGCTCGTAATGCAGGTGTGTGCGTTGTCGTCATCTATTTTGGAGTGATTGCAATGTATTCTAAATATAAACTTGTACTGTAGATCAGCGTCATTTCTGGAAAAATCATTCACCGCTTTATTACGAGTTTAAAAGAGCGCGAGCGTCATTAACGTGCCCAGACGCGACGCTTTGAATTTGCGCGTACAATGAATAACATCGCGTCGGGAGCTGACTAAAAACGCTACAAAAGTAAAAGACAAGACGTTTGTATTCAAAGTTAAAAACCCAACACACTACAACATTTTTAAATGTTTCAAATAAAGGATCTCGGGGCTATCTTCTAAATTCTGCTGATGATTAGATTATACCCTGTCTGACATCAGCCTACTTACGCCAATATCAGTTTAGAATTTTTTTTCAAATCAGTAGCGATCGTGTCTTTCTCTTCCACTTGATTTGTGTATGCTATAGCATATTTAAGCTAGCAATGCAATGCATAATATCATATTAGGCCTACTTATATTAATAATATGACAATATCTGCTGTAAATATTGATTAAATGGGAGGGGAAAATCCTTCCCATACCAGCTATGAAAAAAATTATAAAAGCATATATCACTGAAGTGGTATTCTGGAACTGTGAATAAATTGAATAAAACAGCAAAATAACAATAACAATAACATCTTCATTAAACAAAAAAGAGATTACCTTAGATGAAGTTTGATTAATATGTACATACAGTAGCCTACTGGTAAAAAGTCTATTACTATTTTTAAAAATAAGTTTTTTATTATGCTCTACAAGCCTGCATTTATTTGATCAATAATAATAAATAAAAAAAACAGGAATATTCAGCAAGGATGTGTTAAATATATAAAAAGTGATAGGGAAGACTTTTTTAAAACAACTTTTTAATAATAAAAAAAAAAATCCTGAAAAAAAGTATCACAGGTTATAAAATAAATATTAAGCACCATTTCTAACATTTGATAATAAATCAGAATATTATAAAGTTTTCTGAAGGATCACATGACACTAAATTCAGCTTTGCATCACAGAAATATATTTTAAAGTAGTAAAATAGGAAAACTATTATTTTAAATTTTAATAATATTTCACTATTATTTTTCTGTATTTTTGATCAAATAAATCCAGGCTTGATGAGCATATAAGAGACTTCTTTAAAAAACATTAAAAATAGTAATGTGTCCAAACTTATGTACTGTGTAAGTAAAAACATTTAATATTAAATGTTGTATAAATTAAAAGGTTAGGAATCATATTTGTTTCAAGAGTTTTTTATTGGGGGTGGGGGGCCTCCAACATGAATATTGCCTAGGGCCTCCAAATGTCTAGAACCGGCCCTGAGTGTTTCTAGCATGTTTTAGCATGTTTCTAGCATGTTTAGAACTCAATGGCATATTTAATATGTTGCTAGTAGCCTACTGCATCACAGTGTAAAACATGTCACTTCCTGTCGACAGTAGATGGCGCTATTACTTTAACTTAAAATTGTCATGTAGATGTGTTCAGGGCAGGACTCTTATCAAACGTGTGAAGTTTGGGGCAGATTGGACATTGCCTTCTTCATTAACAACAACTTCCTGTTTCATTGCATTAGCATGTGTTAGCACTTAGCTAAGAATTGCTAGCATGTTTTAACATGTTTCTAACATGTTTATAACTCAATGGTATATTTAATATGTTGCTAGTACTGCATCACACTGGTAAACATGTCACTTCCTGTTGCCAGTAGGTGGCGCTATTACTATGACTGAATATTCTCATGTAGATGTGTTCAGGCCATGACTCTTATCAAACGTGTGAAGTTTGGGGCAGATTGGACATTGCCTTCTTAAGTAACAACAACTTCCTGCTTCATTGCATTAGCATGCTTTAGCACTTAGCTAAGAATTGCTAGCATGTCTTAACATGTTTATAATTCAATGGCATATTTACTTTGTTGCTAGTACTGCATCACACTGTTAAACATGTCACTTCCTGTTGCCAGTAGGTGGCGCTATTACTTTAACTGAAAATTGTCATGTAGGTGTGTTCAGGGCAGAACTCTTATCAAACGTGTGAAGTTTGGGGCAGATTGGACATTGCCTTCTTAAGTAACAACAACTTCCTGTTTCATTGCATTAGCATGCTTTATCACTTAGCTATGAATTGCTAGCATGTTTTAACATGTTTATAACATGTTTATAATTCAATGGCATATTTAATATGTTGCTAGTACTGCATCACAGTGTTAAACATGTCACTTCCTGTTGCCAGTAGGTGGCGCTATTACTATAACTGAATATTCTCATGTAGATGTGTTCAGGCCATGACTCTTATCAAACGTGTTAAGTTTGGGGAATATTTGATGTTCCATGCCTGAGTTACAGCAAATTCCTATTTAATTGCAGTTATAGCATGCTTTAGCACTTAGCTAAGTGTTTGCTAGCATGTTTTAGCATGTTTCTAGTATGTTGCTAGCATGTTTAGCACTTGCTGGCACTTTTTTACATGTTATTAGGAGTCCACAACAGTGTTAAACATGTCACTTCCTGTTGCCAGTAGGTGGCGCTATGACTATAACTGAATATGAGCATGGATGTGTGTTCAGGACAGAACTCTTATCAAACGTGTGAAGTTTGGGGCAGATTGGACATTGTTTGCCTGAGTTACAGCAACTTCCTGTTTCATGGCGAAACATCGAAATTTGTCAGGCCGCCGAGGACACGCCCTTCAATGAAAACTCAAGATCTTCACAATTTAACGTCGCAAAGGCCTTAAGATTACACTCACCAAATTTGAAGATGATCAGATTAAAACTGTAGGAGGAGTTTGTTAAAGTACGAGGCCTGAAAATGGCAAAAACTGCACAAAAATCTGAGAGGAAGTTCAAAATGGCTGACTTCCTGTTGTGTTTAGGGCTATCCTCCAAGAGACTTTTTTGTAGGTATTGGGCCATTACATGTATGTACCGAATTTCGTACACGTACGTGAAACGTAGCGGGAGGCGCACTCCGTTGAACCTTTATAGGTGGCGCTATCGAGCCATTTTGCCCCGCCCAATTCTGAAACACATATCAGATGTAAATTTTCGCCAGTTCTGACGCGTGTGCAAATTTTCGTGAGTTTTCGTGCATGTTTAGGCCCTCAAAAATGCGATTCATTGCGGAGAATAATAATAATAATAATAATAAACAGAGCAATTCCAAGAGGGTCCTCGCACCATCGGTGCTCGGGCCCTAATAAGGTGCGAGTTTGGTCTTTTATATCACTGTATTAGTCCATTAAGCCTTAAGTGTCCTGACCACAAAGGAATCCTGGAGAATGACATATTGAGGGAATCTCCAGGTTTGCAGCACAGCACCGCAATATAAATTTAGGAAAACTAAACAACTGAGAGAAATATATGTCTACTAGCTCAGATTGAACGTTGTATCAGTACATCAGTATCGGGGAATAACATTATATCTCGTTCACGGTAGAGAAAGCTGCTTACATGTGCAACGCTAACTGTGAAGACTTAAATGTAAACACAGCTTTTGTGTCTTTATCAGCTTTTTCAAATATAAACTGACCCTAATAATCACAAATAATTACCACTATAAATCCATTTTTATGAATGAATGACTCTCTCACCAGTTGCTCTAGTCTTCGTCAACAGCCGCTTGCACTCCCTGCTGGTGAGGTGGACTAAGAGCTCTGGAGATTATCAATCGCAATCTACTGATATTCCTGTTTCCGGATGTCAAATGTTACATTTTCTGTTAAATTTTAACCACTGAATTTGTGGAAGCGAATTTGTAAAGCGAAATAAAATGGACCGAAAATTGCCAGCCGAATATTATAGGTTGTATTTTTAAACAGAATGTATATTTTGGAAGTGAAATCTGAAAGGTGAATGTGGATTATTCAGTGCTTAAATCAACCATGTTCAATTTCAGCCCTTAAAAATGCAAGCCCTACAAATACAATGCATTAAAATGCAAGCAGGGTTAATGCAGCTTTTTTGTTTCAAAAATATTTGTCATTATTTTACTTCCATACTCTAACATATAAAAAAACAAATCTTGTGGCATTTTACAGCATCACTAGTTTATTAGTTTATAAAGTAAACTACACATTTACTTTATGTGAATCTAACAAAACATTTGCTCACTGTGACACAGAACAAAGATTTTTAATATGATTAACTAAACTCTTTGATTTGGTGAAACTCTTCTCACACTGAGTACAGTGGTACGACTTCTCTCCAGTATGTGATTTCAGGTGTCCCGACCAAGGGAAACTCTTGTCACAATATGAGCACTTGTAAGGTTTTTCTCCAGTATGAATTTGTTGATGATGTTTCAGATGGACAGATGTAATAAAGCTCTTCCCACAGTCACAACACACATGATCTCTCACTTCATTGTGTTTTCTTGTGTTTCACCGGCAGTGGTACGCCAAAACACATTTTTTTGTATATGAATGCTGTTTAAAGGTTGTATCAGCGATTTCAGGCCCAAAAAAGCCCAAACAAAAATGATTACATTCATCTAATCTTTCCTAACGATCCGCTAGCTGCCCGCCCCATAAGCAGGCCGTCAAAAAAACGTGTCTCTGTAGGCAGCCTAGGCTCTGAGATCTGCACACAAAAACAACTGGTTTCACCAACCACTCAAAACCAAAAAAAATAGTGTTCCAACTTTACGGTTAGAAAACTTTTTTCTTTTCAACTTTTCGGTTAAAATAGTGTTCCAACTTTTCGGTTCCGACGATTCGGTTAGAACTACAAACACGAGTGAAAAGTGTTAAAATAAATAGTGTTTCCAACCAATCACCGACAGGGGGTGGGTGTTTTGAGGCTTTGCGCTCGTGCACGGCTGCACGCGAAGTCGGAGCTGAAGAAGAAGGAGGGAGGGGCGAGCTAACTTGGTTTGTTTGGGATCTCGCTTCAAACTCAAACAGAAGTGACGTCACCCACAATCGCTGATACAACCTTTAATATCATGAATATTATGACACGAGTGAAGCACAAAGCTTTGTTTACTAAATAAATAATAGGTTAGCAATTAAATGTTACATCGCAGCCATGAAAAAATTTGAATTAATGACGAATGAGAGAGTTATGCGTGAGCCCATACATTTAAGCTTTGTCTGCTTGTTATTCAGGTTTGCGATTTAGTCTCCAGATTATCAGCGAATTTAACAACATCCTTCGTCCAGGAAGGGGAGAAACGGTCGACCAATCGATCGCCTCCAGACTCATGCCCACTGAACGCAGCCCGGGACTGGGAAATGCGGGTAGACGTAAGTCAGAGGCTCACCTTCCCACCCGAAATTGCAGCGGCCAACCTGCGCCCAGACCTGGTACTTTGGTCCAAATCCTGTCGATGTGTCTTTATAGTGGAACTGAAGGTCCCGTGGGAGGAAGCCATCGATGAGGCATTTGAAAGAAAAAGGTTGCGATACGCAGATTTGGCTGCCGAAGCAGAGTACCAGAGCCGGCCCTCCCTATACGCGAACTAAGCAGCTGCTTAGGGAGTAAATAAATAAATGTATCACGAGTAAATGCGATCTTCTCTTCCTCAGTTACAGAATAAACATGAATATGGACACCTGAAGGTAGGGGTGGGCGGTGTGACCAAATTTCTGTTTCACGGTATGACTAATTTTATTTCACGGTAACGATATATTTCATGATATACAGTCCCTCCAGAAAAACGCGATTATGCGATCGCTGAATTCAATGCATAATCAGCCAAAGTCCGCATATACATGCGGGGGCCGCATTTTTTCAAATACGCCACACTTTCGCCGCATAAATTGCCGATTTCCGTGCAAAATATGCGGGACTTGCATGATTTCATAATCCTCGCATTTTCGTTGCAAAAAAGTCACATATATCTTAGCAGAAAGTTGAAAAATGTTGCGTTTGCTTCACACAAGAGCAGCCATTTCCCCGTTTCCATGGAAACGTTATGAAGTGACGCAATTACGCGACGGGATAGCTCACAGCTAAAGTTATTGCAGAGGCCAGACAGACTCACGGAGGCGATTGGCATCTCACAACTCGCTCTTTATTCCCAAATCGAACTCGTATAACTGTCTGTCACACATTCTACCGTCACATCGTAACTTAATAAACAAATAAGATAAAAGAAGTAGCATCAAACAGAAATTACCCGCACACATGGGGTGTTCGAGGCGCATACAATATAACACTGCAGACATTTCAACAGGGAGCGCGCAGCTCTTAAAGGGGCCACACCTTATTTACACTTGTTACAGTCTGAAATAAAACAAGATGAGAAATTAAATATTCCCAGCACTTTCTATGATGTAATATGCTTGCTTATCAAAGGAAGTAATAAGAAATGACTCTTTACATTAAGGTAGTAGCCTAGTGAGAACAGGGTGTTGGGGGAATCACTTTTTTTCTCTTTTTCATCAAACCGCAGTTTTTGCAAGTTCCCGCAAATTTTGCAAGTTCCCGCAATTTCATCGCTTAAAATTGCATAAATATCCCGCATATTCCATCGCATTTTTAAAGAAAACGGGCCGCATAATCAAGGATTTTTGCCCGCAACAATCACAAAAAAACTCCGCGTTTTTCTGGAAGGACTGGATATAGTTATTTATATATGTAGTTATTCTCGAAAAATCAACAAAAAGTGCTTTGTATAATAAATAAACCCAAATACTTTAGAAATGAAAAGTATTTCACCTTATTTGATTTAGATTTTTCTTTTATTTGGTAAATTATTTCTTTGGTAAACTATTTTGTAGTTCACACTCATCAACTTTTAGATGAACTGCCCCCAACTGATTGACATTAAATACAACTCATAGGTGCAATTAAACTTTAAATAAAGTGTTGCTGAATCATTTTTCAATTATACACACCTTGTAACTGCGTCATTATTTTATCATAGCCCGGTGAAAACACTCCCTCTCAGTGAACACGTCTTTTGCATCAGTAAAATGCGATTGGTTAATTTGAGTGTCAAGTTGTAATCACGTATTGAATCAAAGGAAGATTTTATCAGCTGGTTCAGTGGCCAATTGTTTGTCGTTAGAAATATATAACTCGCATATTCCTGCTATTCATTGCGATATTAATATATGAACTGTTGTTGTCAAGTAAGCTTCATGCTTTCCCCGTTGCGAACGTGCACTCCTACGGGTGCTGCATTGCTAGTTGACTGCTGTGCAGTCCCGAAAATATCATGTTAACAACAACCCTTTAGAAAACGTAATTCCTATGTGGATCCTCTTGATCTGCTTTCTCCATGTTTCTTTGACAAATCTCAGTGTCTCAGTCTCACGCACGCTGCACGTGAGTGAACCACGCCAACTTATTTACATGTCGCGGTATACATGGAATAAAAAAATCTGTTACGGTTGATATTTTCTACCGCGGTAACGATATATACCGTCATACCGCCCAGCCCTACAGTGAATCATGGATTTTGTGGCTGGAGAGCACTGTTATTACAGTGAACACCATGCAGACCCGCTGAGGGTGTCCAAAGCAAACGCCATTCAGTCCGCAAGTGCAAAATGCAAACGAAAACATGTGAGCACAGAAAAGAAAGTGTAAAGGCACCAGCAAGAGATGTCAGAGGGACCTACATATGGTGCTGGAATGGATAATTAAACTTTAGAAAGCTGTGACAGCTACTGTTACTGTCTTGTTCTGTGTCCATACAACTGTCTAGCGTGGGTTTTGTCGGCAACTTTGTGCGCCAATGTTAATTAATTGAGTTATTGCAGTTGTAGGCTTTATATGCCTGCCATGTTATTAAATAATCAGTTTCCATGAGCTTCAAATATTATATATTATTTTTGTCATTCTCCAGTACAAATAACTCAGCCTATGTACACCAAACTTTCCAGTTATACACTTAGCAGTATTCTGAAGATATTTTCAGAGGGATTTGTTAATAAATCATTCCTGACCTGATTTATGTGACATGTTTAATTATGTTTAATTAAAAAAAAATGTGAAAAATCTTTTTTTTTTTTAAGGCTATGGACAGTATATTTTGATTTGGTAATGAAAGCATATATCCTGAAATCCCTCTGAACATTTTTTTTCATCTTGTGTGTAAACAAAATGAAAAAAGAATTTTGCACCTGGCTTTATCATATGTTCAGATCTATCTCAGATCTATCTACCGAAAATATATGCAAAATTGTGGATATTTAATGAGATAATGCCTAATTTGCATAATAGTGTTGTCATGATACCAAAATTATTGTTTCGATACCGATACCAAGTCAAGAATTGCGATTTCGATACTTATTCGATACTTTTCCTGAAAAGGGAGAAACACTCTCAAATATCATTGCTGTGCTTTATTTTAAAACCGGGACAACATTCTAATCATATAACACACTAGTGTTGTCACGATACCAAAATTATGACTTCGATATGATACCAGACTAAAATACCTCGATACCATGGGAAAAAACCCGAAAACAGTAAAAGTAACTGAAAAATATGACAGAACTTACAATTCATTGTTTTATAAATTAATTTAAAAAAAACTTTGTTCCTTCCCTGCTTTTTGACCATTCCCTCCCCCTTATTAAATAAAATAATTATAATTACCAAGTGCCAGTGTGTACGTCCTTACAAAGATGTTTGCAACATTGACATTATTATCAATCATGTTAACATTTGCTAACCTTTCACAATTCTGAACAGGTTAGGATGAACAAAATCCTATTTCATGAAACGAGTTATTTAATATTTTTTAAATGTAATTTTATAATTACAATATAGATATTTCATTTAATTGTATCTTTGTTATTAAAAATAAGCAAAAATCAAATTACAAACAATATGACAAATACTATAAGAGACAAATAAAATGAACAGTGCTTCATTTCTTTTTTGAATGCTACTGTTAAATAGATCTAGTAGCTACTGTACCTGAAAAAAATAGTCTTCACTCTATAAATTAACTATAGACTGATTCTTAATAAATAGATACATTTATTCAGTCAAGCATTGAGTGATTGTCTATTTTCTGTTGTTTCATTAACATTACACAGAATATTAGGCTGCTGGTCCGGCCCTTTAAGACCTGCACGTAGACTACCCAATGGAACACATACGATTTATTTTTACAAACGGTTTACATTCACTAAAGATATACCCGACTGTGTTTACGTGAATACTTGCCAGAACGTACATTTTTACCTAGAATTTTGATTATTCAATCCAAATAATCCACGAAAGAGAACTGAAGTCGCGATCGCATGCTGTGTGAAAGGTGTGTGTGTGTGCTTCAGGTCTGAGCCGGCAGCGCGAGCACGTCCCGCGGTTTATTTTCTCATGCATGCATGTTTCGCTGTGCGTGTATATTTTACTGTTCTGCTTCCGTTGTTTAGTGAATGAAAACAGTGGAAGCAGAGCTCTGCACACACATCCTGACTCCGGCTGTCACACATCGAAGCAAATTAAAGAAATACTGCTCTTATTATTTAGAGTGCTGTCACTCTTGTACTAATAAAATTTAATATCGTACCGATTTTAATAGCTGGGTATCGCGATACTTTTCTAGTACCGGGGCATCGTGCAACACTATTGCATAATTAAACATACAAATTTCAAAAACTTGTAATACACTTTTTTTATATACTTGTGCAAGTAATCAACTGAGGAGATTTCATGGTAATATCTATTATTGTAAAATGTTACCCTATTCACATGTAGTGTCTCGCCTAAATATATAAAAAGCATATTTTCAATTATAATTTTTTTTTTTAAGTAACCTGTGTTTTTGAGTTATTATTACTTAATCACAACAACCCAGCTGTAGTTTGATTGATATTACTTGGAATGCACAATAAAAATAAAAAACAGAATAATCTGTTTTGAATGATTACTCTGTTGTAAGTGTCCCAATCGGGTGAGGGTGTGCCATTTTCAAAGAGTTTAATTAAACGTTCATGTTATTTTGGTTGCATTTGTGAGTTAATAAACGTAACTGGTTGTGTAAACTTGGCACATAATATATACATATTGATAAATCAATCAATATAGCTCTGAAACAAATTGAATTGTGACGCAGAATTTTTTGAGGTATCGGCAAAAATCGTTTCGCTGGCTGAGAGAATCGATATCGTATAGTGATGAACTGTCTGATTTACACCCCTAGTAAATATATAGCAGATTTCACCTAGCACCACAAATTAACCATATCTGCAGTTTATTGACAGAGGACAGACTATAAACACACACACACCTTCAGATTCACTGGGTGCGTCACAATTCGCATAATATCTGTCCTAAATAGTAATCGTAAATAGAATTAGTACATCACAAATCGTAGTATGTTGAAATGAGTGTTCCAAAGATACCCGGATGGTCTACTATTTCCGGTCAGAAGCCGAAGTGCAGATCGATGCGCACTCTAATGGCTAAAGGCCAATTTATACTTCTGCTTCGGGTGTGCGCAATAGGTACGGCGTTGCATACGCACAGACGTGTACCATACGCCGTACCCTGACGTTCACCTCCCTCCTCAAAAATGTAACTACACATTGCGACAACACGGACCGCAAGATCTGTGGTCGGCTTGGTATCATCTCGTTTCCTCCTACGCATTTCCAGCGTGTTCTTCTGCACCGCCCGCCATTTTTCAGAAGTTCAGTGAAAATTCAGTGAAGAAACATGGAAATGGACCAAGTGACCGAGCGATAAGCTCCATTGCTTGTAGAAACTCAAGACAGCCACGAGGAATCTAAACACAGTGGAACATTAAAAACCTCCCCCGCCAACTAGCGTTTCGGCGCTGTAACTGCAGAGCAACACAGACATAATGCAGAAGTATAAATGCTCATGATGGCGTCGCCTACGTGCGTACCCTACGACGTACACTACGGCCTTAATATTGCCCACAACCTATCGCTTGTTGGACGACGATTCGGTTAGAACTACAAACATGAGTGAAAAGTGTTAAAAAAACTACAGACATGGAGTCTGCCGGTTATGTAGAGAGGTTTAGAGTGATTAATTATCAGTATCTAACCTGACGAAAATTTATTTGTTCAATATTGTCTACATTATATTGCATCTGCATTGTGAACTTTTGTAAAGATACGTTTAGCCATTAACTTTTAAATGCATCATTATATTCAAATTGCAAAAACATTTGAGAGTTTTCGCATGAAAGACCCACGACTGGCAGATGAACGTGCTACTACATTTCTCTCCGAAACGGTAGGAAATTAAATTAGATTGAATGGAGGATTTTAACTGTGGCAAGATGATTGACAGGGCAGTTTACAGTGACAGAATGCACACAACAGATCTGTCAAAGATGACGAAGTAGTATGTCACAAAGCTTGCCTACTCTTTTGCTACACAAAAAGAGTACATACTTTTAGGGCGTAGTATAAGTAGGTGAATTGGGACGGAGCACGTGTCTTTCAGCTGAAGGATGCATTAGAAAAGACACATTACCATCCTCACTAACAGTAACTGCAAATCATCTAATACCAGGGGCGGATCTACGGGCCTGGGATACAGTCTTGCCACCCCTGTTGGCACCCCATTTATAAATCAGATAATATTTTTTAAGTAAATTTTATGTTCATAGCCTACACGTTGAAGGCCAAGGAGACCCCCACCAAACTCCTCTCAAACAGAAATCGCCGATTTAGTATCCCCTCCCCCTCACAATGGTTTCACCCATCACCATCACGACAGCGACCCCCGCAAAATTTCACCAGTCACTCACGCAGTGTTGCCAACTTAACGTCTTTGTTGCTATATTTAGCAACTTTTCAGACCCCATTAGCGACATTTTTTCAAAAAAGCGACTAGCGACTTTTTTAGACAAAGCTCAGTAACCTCCAAATGTTGCCAGTACTATCCTGCGAGTGCGAGCTCTTGCTTTCTCCCTGCCATCGCTCTCTCTCTGCATCTCCCCTGTTCAGTGAATGGCTGAGAGGAGTTTCACGGATTTATCACTTATCTGCTTCTCTTTTGTTTTATATTTAAAGAATTTAGTTTGACCATTTTAATTTCCTTTTTTTTTTCTTGTGCTTATTACTTGTAATCACAGAGCTTTCATCCTGTTCCAGAACTCTCTCAATTCAGATATTTTTAACATACAACATTTATTAGGGATGCACCGAATATTCGGCCACCGAAAATTTTCGACCGAAAATGGCCCAAAAGAGCATTTTCGGTTTTCAGCCGAAAGATTTTATCACCGAAACAATACTGCCGAAATGTTTTGATGACGCAAACAGAAACCGCGACCTGCACGTGCTTGTCTGAAGCAACATGTCTGCGGTGTGAACGTATTTCAGTATATCTGAGAAAGACCCACGGACAGCGATTTGCAAAACATGTAATGCCGAAATTTCAAGAAGGGGTGCATCTGCAAAGACTTTCCAAGAGGGAGAGAGAGCGCGAGAGGTACGGGTGAGTGAGAGAGAGAGAGGGACGAGCGAGAGGTGGTGCTGCGCGAATGCGCTACGGCACTCTGCAATCAAATACGATTTTAAATAGGCTTAGTAAAAAAAAAAAACGAAAATCAACGTGTTGCGGTCAGCGTTGATATTGTGGCGGGCTGCCACAAATACATGAACGTATGGGAAACCCTGCATATGGAGCTCAGACGTCAGCATTACCAGTATGCTCAGTCTAACCGCACAATGGATCGTAAAAAACAAAAAACGTATAGTTGTAGTCCTACAGAGAAAAATTTAAAATGCACTTTGAGAGAAAATTTAATTTTAAAACCTTTCTGCAGGCCAGTAGGCCTGTACATTATTATTTAATGTACACATGATTGGGGTCAAGTTAAACATTTTAGTTTGAATTTTATTTTATACTGTGCATTGTTGCAATGTGCTAAATAAATATTTGCATAATTTGTAATTGATTTATTCTTTGAAACTTTAATATTAATTTATGCAATTGCAATGCCTTGATTTTAGTAAAGTTAATACACAGTCATAGCCATAAATGCAATGGTACTAATAATTGGCATAATTTCTTTCGGTGTTTCGGTTTTCGGCCTTGGGTTTCCTTTTTTTCGGTTTTCGGCCAAGAATTTTCATTTCGGTGCATCCCTAAAAATTTTGTCATTCACTATATCATAGCCACTTGTTCTATTGTCTGAAAAAAAAAATAATATAGGAAATGCTTTAAACAGCTTTATTGGACATATTATTAGGCTATATTATATGATATGATATTAAAATGCAGTATGTGAGCATGAATTTAGAGAGAAAACACATTTTGTTAAAAACAAAAATTCCACTACATTCCACATCTGAACACCCCTAAAGTCTTCAACCAGCAGAAATTTGGCAGACTTGGTCTGTCGGTTTATTGAAGACTGATATTTCATACAATGTATCAGTGCCATGACCAAACTTGCAAAAATCATGATCAACTAGAGAGAACATAAACAGTAACATTGTTAACAGCTGTTCGTGGCTCTGCAGCATTGTTAGTTAAAAAAAAACTTCTCATGGGAAAGGGAATACACAATAGTAGGCTATGTGTCTAGTCAAAGTATTTACATTTTACTAAGGATTAAGATTCAATTGACATGGATAGATGAATTGGAATTGTACGACATGGTTTTAACCAACATGCTATTTTTACGTTTGGCAAAACTGCATTTTTTTTAAATCTCCTGTGGAGCATACCCCCAAACCCCCAAGAATTGCTTTTTCACAAAGTACAATTTAAGTATAGACTACACAGACTGTTGATAGTGATTACACAGAGAAAGGGTCCACAATTCACAAATTAAGACCCACACCATCCAAAAACCCAGCTACATCTCTGATTTGACTCCCAGTCCGTGTAATGTAGTGTAGAGAACAAAACACATTCGATGAAAACCGTAGCATTTTAAATTATGAATAATGTCCATGGCCCCCCTCCTGAAACCTCATGCCACCCCTTTGCCACCCCAGGAAAACATCTCTAGATCCGCCACTGTCTAATACTCAGGTCACAGTTATGGCTATAAACATACATTAACATCAAAATGAAAGCTAAACACATTTGAACGAAATTTCAACTGACTTAATCCACCAAAATTATATGTGGAGAATTTTTTTTTTAAACGCGCGTTAATAAAACAACAACAACAAAAAAATACATCGAACTGTTGGCAGAAAAACGCATACATAAACTTGTTCCGGTTTTATTGGCACTTCCATAATTAATATAAACTCAAAACTTCACTTAATACAGCATATTTTCACTCTTTAATGCAGAGACCTACCTGACTGACTCTCTCCAGTCACGGGCTGTTCTGACTGAGCGCGCGCGCGCCCGGTGTAGCAGTCGATTCTGCTCCCTTCCGGAATTCCTGTTCCCTTTACGCAATCATACTACAAATCGTGCGTAGTTGCCGCTTTACCATCAGGTTACCATACGTACCATCAGAATTGAATACGACAAGAAGTTGTGCTTTGATGCATCTGCTACGCATGCGCAGACATGCTTCTTTGAGGGGGAACACAAATTCCTGTAGGGAACAGAATCGACTGCTACACCGGTCCATTACAAATGACGTCACTCACAGAACGAACTCAAAATATTATTCATAAACAAAAATATACATTTTCCCTCTGTCGTGCACAACAAAATAAAGATGATATACATTAAGTAAAATACTATAAAATATTTGAAGCATATAGTTTTTGTTTCAGAATTGGAACAGTTGCACACAAAAAAATAAAACTCACAGCACTACAATCCTACATTATATTTGCACACACTTGCAACTTACTACAGCAGTTTTAATGGCATTTTATACCATCTTAAAATCAAGAAAGCAACCAACTCTATTTTTCAATATGTTTAACATTTTACAGCTTTTATTATCTTCTACAGCGAATGACTCGTGTACAATCAGGACATAATAGTTAACATTGGAAATAAGTGCATTACATGAATATGTCTTATTCAAGCAGATTTTGCATAGGTTATCCAGTTAGAAAAAATACAAATTATTATTGACACTAAATTAAACTAGATCAGTCAAGTCACCTTCATTTATATAACGCTTTAAACAATATACTGTAGATTGTTTCAAAGCAGCTTTACAGTAATAATAGGAAATTAAAGTAACAGAGATTGTTTTGGCTTTACAGCAGCTCTGGAATAAAGTTATTGTCCAGCTAAAGTTAGTTTTGATCAGTGGTTCTCAACTGAGACATTTTACCATGGTCATTAAGCTGCGACTGTGTGTGTGTGTGTGTGTGTGTGTGTGTGTGTGTGTGTGTGTGTGTGTGTGTGTGTGTGTGTGTGTCTAAAAAAACATAAGAAATACATTTATTGATTATGACTGATTTTATGTGACATGCACAACACGGACCGATGGGACAGATGCACACAGCGGCGCGCTGTAGGACGGGTTCGTGTTGATGAGCCGCTAACAAAGTAATCTATTCACATAATGTTCACTCTTTAAAAATGTAGGCGAGTTTAAATGTCAGCATTATCATATGTCTAAAGAATTGAAATCTGTCAGGTAAAAGAAGAGCTTATGATGCAGTTCAGTCTGCCTCCTATTTTAGTCCAACCGCTACTCCTGATCGGAGGCTGCCGTAAATATTTAGTTTATACCTAGAGTTAAGCTTCAACTAAGTTTAATTGTGCAATGCAAAAATATTTAGTAGTGCATAAGTTGCATCTTAGTGCCCATTTACGTCAAAACTAGGCTAAGTTGTAACTTACGCACAGTTGGTGCAACCGGCCCCAGTTAAATAGCAGAGCATTCATTTAGTTCACTGCTAAATAAGAGATCTAGCGCTTAAATCGTTTTTTTTTTTTTTTTTTATCAAGCTGAGCGCTCGTTGCCGCTGCGATCAGTTGCATGGATACGCGCGTGCAGTCTTCACTCGGACGCGCTCTTCAATATATCGCCGTTGCGGAGAGTCTCTATTCGTTCCGGTGAAATCACAACATAAAATGCACACAAACGTGTCCCTGCTAGATATAGACTGTAACCACTGATGAACATATTCGGTTTGGATGAGAGAGAAAAAAACTATACGAGTGCGGATTGGAACCCGTAACCTCTGACACGCTTGGCAAAAGATCTACCACAAGACCATTGTAGAACTCAAACAAAATCTGCGGATCGATGCATTTATTTACGGGTTGAGCAGAGAGGCTGCACAGTTTGACCAGTGGGCAGCGGCCGCACACCAGGCCGCCGGATGCTGTGTTGCCAAGAACTTGCAATGTATAACTATTATCAGACCAGCCCTAGCGGCCTCGAAAGACCGGCCCACCAGGAAAAGTCCCGACTCTCCCGATTTCCAATCCTCCCCTGCCTGTCATTAATACGCTGTGGTAATCTAGTAATCAACAGAATATTAACGGATTCGATTGAGAAAAATGGATTTTTGCGTGACATTTCTTGTGTGTGCGTGAGAGCGTGAGATTGATGCTGAAAGCGTGAGTGTCACGTCAGATGCGTGAGAGTTGGCAACCCTGGCTGTATTTTAATACCGCATAGCATATTTTGCAAGTAATTTCGTCGCCCTTTCTGTCTAAATGGTCCCACGCAGTAGGCCTACTTCTTTTCACTCGCTTCATTTTGCTTGCTCAGTGAAATATGTCTGTAGGCACGTGTGGTTGCGCGTGTAGATGCACCCCGTGAGTTAACAAATATAGGCTATATAGTATTTTTTTAACCATGCAGCAAACAAAACAAAAAAACACACACAAAAAACATTTTAACTGTTAACTCGTTTAACTGATAGTATTAATCGGTCAAAATTTTTACTTTTAGTTAACGGTTAAACGGTCAATATGAGCATCCTTAATTCATTGCTATAGGAGAGGAAGAATTTTCTAAACTCGTTAAATCATCTAAATCGACAACATGTATGTTAGACCCTATACCGACTAAGCTATTGAAAGAGATGCTTCCAGAGGTCATAGATCCTCTTCTTAATTATATTAATTGTCATGTTTGTCACAATTTGTCATTAGGAAACGTAACAAAAACTTTTAAGCTGGCTATGATTAAACCACTTGTTAAAACAAAAAAAACTTCCGATCTCGAATCTACCTTTTCTGTCAAAGATACTAGAAAAGGCAGTATCTTCACAACTATGTTCCTTTTTAGAAAGAAATGGTATCTGCGAGGATTTTCAGTCAGGATTTAGACCGTATCATAGTACTGAGACAGCTCTCATCAGAGTCACAAATGATTTTCTCTCATCATCCGATCGTGGTTGTAGCTCTCTATTAGTGTTACTCGATCTTAGTGCTGCATTTGACACCATTGACCACAACATTCTTTTAAATAGACTTGAAAATTATGTTGGCATTAGTGGAATTGCATTAGCATGGTTTAAATCATACTTATCTGACCGTTATCAGTCTGTAGCAGTAAATGAAGAGATGTCTCATCGATCAAAAGTTCAGTATGGCGTACCACAAGGCTCAGTACTAGGACCGTTGCTGTTCACTCTGTACATCCTACCCTTGGGAGATATTATTAGGAAGCATGGCATTAGTTTTCACTGTTATGCTGATGATACGCAGCTCTATATTTCTTCACAGCCCAGACGAATTCTGGCCAGTTGATAATACCTAGAATATCAAAATCGACTGCTGGCGGTAGATCCTTTTCATATTTAGCACCAAAACTTTGGAACAGTCTTCCTAAAACTGTCCGGGAAGCAGACACAGTCTGTCAGTTTAAATCTAGACTAAAAACACATCTCTTTGGCTTAGCATAACATAACACATTATAGACTTCTATAATTCAATGTTAGGCTGCATAGTTTAGATCAGCCGGTACCGGGAACACTTCCCATAAATCCTGATGTACTCGTTACATTATAAGAAGGATGGCGTCTACGCTAATATTAGTCTCTCTGCTTAACTCGAGGTTTACCGCATTCCGCCGGATCCAGGCCGTATCCGGATCAAATGAAGGACCTGTGCCTGGACACGACGACAACGCAGTCCTGAAGTAGCAACTAGTCTCTCCACTGTGAAGACATCCTTCCCTTTACCTCTGTACTGATAAAACTTTGTCGGTATAATTACGGTTCATGTGAATACGCGGAAGCGATAAAAAAATTCTATATTATAAATTTTTCAAGTCTTGTACCTTGGAACCTATTTCATGTTTTGCGTTCTCAAGCCACCAGACACTGTTTTGTGCAAATGAGCGTCCGGATCGCATTAAAGGTTTTCTGTTAGAACGGTGTCGTGTTAGCGGCCCTTAAGTTAATAACTAATGAACGTTGTCAAATCTAACTTTAGCTGGACAATAACTTTATTCTAGAGCTGCTGTAAAGCCAAAACAATCTCTGTTACTTTAATGTCCTATTATTAAAATTATAATTTCCTATAATTGTTGTTGTAAAGCGATTTATTAAGAAAATGGTTTATAAAGAAAAACACTGCAATTGTTTTTGTAAACTCGTTTATTGAGAAAGTGGTTTATAAAGAAAACCACACCACACTTAATGTTTTAAGCATTTATTAAAAAGCATAGTGAGGATCAAAACATGTATTAGAAAGAACTTTGCTAAAAAAAAGGAAAAAAATGCAAGCATTACTGTTGTATGTTTTGCGGACGAGGCACAGAATGCAACAAAGAAAAGGTCAAAGAAGGAGGACGGAGAGAGAAAGGCTTTATATAAACAAGTCCCAGGGAGTTTCCAGGAGGGGATTTCTGAAGATGTCAAAAAGTTTGATGGACTGTAAAAGGACTGAAAGGAGAAGATGAAGGCAGACACTGATTCACCAAGGACGTCTCCGGTGTTAGATGCCTTGCCATTGCGCCTCCTGCAGTTAAAGCTTGTAAACGATTTGGTTTTGATTTACTTTTATTTTTATTTGATAGATTAGAACATTGTATGTAAACTAGTTTACCTGTAATTGATAAAAATATATATGATTGAAATTAAGAAGCTTGTCTGCCATAAGTCTCTGATTTCCAAAAAGCTTGAGCTGAACTGACCACGGAGAAGTCTTCTGTGATCTAATTATTGTAAGTATGAAAATTCAAATGCTTATGATTTAGGACATATCTGAGTTACTTTACCTAACCTGAGAATAATTAAAATAAGGTAAAAGGTGTTAAAAAATACACACCATAAAACAATTTGTTGTTATTGTACAGCGCTTAGACAACTTTTATGTTGCAGAGAAATGTGTAGACTTTTTAATAAAAACATTATATAATAACTAACTTTATAAAAATATAAAAAATACATATTTTTATGAAATAACTCATTTTATGAGTTATGAGCGGGTGGGCTTAACTCTGAGTTCCAGGTTTTTCTCCAGTATGAGTTCTTTGGTGCCGTTTCAGATTGTCAGATCTAATAAAGCTCTTCCCACATTTAAAGCACACATGATCTTTTACTCCATTGTGTGTTTTCTGGTGCTTAGTAAAACTGTCCAGCCTTGAAAAACTCTTTCCACAGAGAGAACACACATAAGGCCTCTCATCTGAATGAACTTTCTGGTGATCTTTTAGATTTGATAATGAAATAAAATCTTTACCACACTGATCACAGTTAAATGGTCTCTCTCCAGAGTGAACGTGCAGATGATAATTGAGATTAGTTAGATATCTGAAGCTCTTCTCACACTGAGTACAGTGGTACGGCTTCTCTCCAGTATGAATTCGCTCATGTAATTTCAGAGATCCAGACTGAGTGAAACTCTTGTCACAATATGAGCACTTGAAAGGATTTTCTTCAGTATGAATTAGTTGATGCCGTTTCAGACCCTCAGCTCTAGTAAAGCTCTTCCCACAGTCAAAGCACATATAATCTCTCACTTCATTGTGTGTTTTCTGGTGCTGTTTAAAACTGTAAGGCCGTGAAAAACTCTTTCCACAGAGAGAACACACATAAGGCTTCTCATCTGAATGAACTACCAAGTGTCTTTTCAGATATGATGGTGAAATAAAATCTTTACCACACTGATCACATTTAAAACATTTTCCAGAGTGAACACGCAGATGATACTTGAATCTGGATGAAGATGTGAAACTCTTTCCACACTGAGTGCATGTATACATTTTTTCTCCAGTGTGAATTCTCATGTGTGTGTTAAGGTGTCCTTTCCGTGAGAAACTCTTTCCACACTGAGTGCAGGTGTGTGTCTTTTTGGCTTTTGTTCTTTGAATTGTAAAGTTACGATGTTCCTCCTCCACTTCATTCAGTTCTTGTCTTTGCTCTTTCACTCTCACCTGGTCTAAAATACACAGAAATACAGTTTGAATCAGTTCAAGTGAACCATTATTTAATAGCAGAAAGAAACAGAGATCAGGTTTCAGATCTTTCATATGGCAAAGGTTTCCCTTACGAAAAAGACGTATACTTAAAGTTCATTTTATGAATTATACCCACTTTTGAATGAATCGGCCCACTTTTTACTGTATACATTTTAGTATACTATAGGTACAAAAGTAGTAAACTTTAACTGCACAACTATTTTAGAACTACGTTTCTCATTTGTACTGCATCTGTACACCAAGTGAACTTATAAGTAAACTTGCAGTTTACTATTTTAATTCTTGTAGTAAATATTTTTAGTTTATGAAAGTACACTTTGAAATATACTCTCAGTAAACTACTAGTTTAGTAGTTTTATAGTTTAGTTCTAGTCAAGTATACTTGTAAGTTTTGTGAAACTACCTTTGTAACATTTGTGAATGAAGTGAACATACCATCATACTTATAGTTTACTATTTATATATTATTTTTGCACTTTAAGTATACTACTAAGTTCCTATTTAAATCTTTCCATTTTAAAAACATTTTATATTGGCTTCATGACTTCAAAAAATCGCATTTTTGTCAATACCTACGTCTGGAAGGGATTCAGAACAATGATCAAAACAAAGATGGAGTAGATCTAGTCCAACAACACCCCAAAGTTTCACAGTCGTTAACCCTTAAGCCCCTTTCACACAACGCGTTGATCCCAGAAAATTGCCGGGAAATTGCCAGAACACCTTCTGTGTGAACGCAAACACGACCCGGGATCGATGCCGGGTTGGGGACCTAGTAATATTGCCGTGTTCAGTCCCGGAACATGCGCTGTGTGAACAAAAGCCGTAATCAATGCCGTGTCGTAATGATTACGCTGAAGTGAAGTGAAAGCAGGCTAGTGAAACGGTACGTAATGCGCTAGTTTATGATCGAATCAGAGAAAAAAATGCACAAGCGTGGTTTCTCGAGAGAGAAATCCAGCTCATAAGCAAACTATAGACGCTGCTGAGACATTACATGTCACATTGATGTCACGTGTCTTTATGGGAATTTTACGGGTTGTGTGTGAACGCACTCTCTGATTCCAGAAAATCACTGGCAGTGTGAATGAACCAAAATCAAACGAACCCAGGTCAAATCCCGGGTCACTTTATCCATGTATTTTCCGGAATCTCTGTGTGAAAGGGGCTTCAAAGTAACGTTTGCCCGTTTTGATTTATATTGTTTCGATGATCGTGCTGTTTATTTGCGTAAGCAATCCTCTATCAATTCTGCTTCTTCTTCGCCTGTGTTTTTATCCGAAGATGCATAATAGTTCCCCGTACCGTTTAACAGTGAAAACATGGATAGCCGGAAAATTCAGTCAACGGCAAGGGAAGATATGAAGTAAATTCCTGTGTACACTACCAGTAGACTAGCCTACACAAGCATTCAGATACTAAGAATTAGTAAAATATCTGTTTTCTTTATAAACCAATATTTTCAGTAAAACTATGTGAAAAAGTATTTAATAGGCTACTAAATTAAAAGATTAAACAACTTCAAGCCACTTAAAAATAATTATTTCAATAATAATTATTTTAAGTCCTATAGTCCAACTATACTTGGACGTTTCTGTCAGTAACTATGAGTCGAATAACTTAAGTGGAATTTTATGTAAGTACATGATATAGACTGAAAGTATACTTTCTTATTTTTAGTTTAAAAGAAGTATACCAATAGCACACTTGAATAAATTTATTTTTCGTAAGGATTGTTCTATCATACATTTGTTAATATAGTTAAAATGTGTTTGACAACTGCTATATACAAGGTTATGATCATTTAGATTAACTTCTCTATCATTTATCATCCATATATTGCTTATTAATTCACATCAACCAAAGCAGTCAACAATGAAGAATCAAGAATGGACACCAACCTATTTGTTCCTCAGTATCTTCATGTTTTATTCTGGATGGTTCTGGATCACTCATGTCTTCAATCTCCTCTTTAATAAACTCCATCTTTAACAGTCACACAGATTTCAGCTGCTACTCCTGGAGTTTGTCCTTCTCTTGTAGGATGATGGGAATATTCCCAGTATTTATTGGTGAATTGTTGTGGGAGGGGCTTCACTGCAGGTGTGAACTGTGATCACTGTGTTTTTATCCAATCTGCATTTAAAAAGTACAGAGTCATCATGTTTAACTGAGCTGCTGAAAAGCCTCTTTGTCTCAAAAGTTCCCTGTTTTCAGCTCATTCATTATGGTGATGTCTAAGATCTTCAGTAAATTGGCACATTAAGGTCATTTTATTGGTGTCAACAAGCATAATCATTACCTTTAACTTCAGTTCTTATCTTTGCTCTTTCACCTCTATCTGGTTTGAAATAAACATATTAAGGAGTTAGAATCCGTTTAAGGAGGATAAATGCCAAATTTCAAGTGAACCCTGATTTAATAACAGAAAACAAGAGTTCATGGATCTGTCTAGTATCAGATCTTTCACTTTCTCTCATCTAATCTATAAGTTTTTTTGGGTTTGCACTCACAAAATGAATCAAATATCAGGACGTTTTTGTTGTTTGACTAGAGACAAAGTACTGCCTCACAATGTTTATTGATTGTGGCTTCTCTTTGTTGAAGTTGTCTGCGAAGAAATGTTGATATGCTGTACAACCGCTTATAGCCCTGTATCTATATACAATGCTGTTTGTATAATATAAATAACAATAGAGCGAAATAACAGCACCACCACGTTAACCGAGTTGCTGAAAAGCATCTTTGTCTCATTCCAGTATAGTTTTCGTTTAATTTCATTCAACAAGCTTTTAGACAAAACTTTTGAAATCTATTTTAAACTCTGTTTCTACCTCAGAATTGAAACAATTTTAGAACATTTATATAGAGAATGGCAATTATATTTATATATAAACAATGTATATATATAAATGTGTAAAAAACTAACCCCCAAATAAAAATAACTATTATTATTTATAATAAAACATTAGCTTTCGCTGTAATAATTAGTGTAATGTCATAATATCTGATTATACTGTACTATATATTGAACTCGAATTGAGAACATACGCATTTACTGTCGCTATTCCAGAATATTAACCCTCTACAGTGGAAAGTTTTCTTAAGCCCTATGTTCAGTACATGTTTCTTTAGATGATTGCAACCAATTAGAATGTTTGAAAAAGTATCAAAGAACAATCCAATAAGGTTTGGGAGTCACTAGCATGCACTGTTTGAAGGTGGGACGTCCTTTTCTGACACATTATCTCAGGAGCACATGGTGTGAGAAGAAGTAATCTTATTTAAAATGACATAGACTGCAAATTAAAAGTGTGTGTGTGTGTGTGTGTGTGTGTGTGTGTGTGTGTGTGTGTGTGTGTGTGTGTGTGTGTGTGTGTGTGTGTGTGTGTGTGAGTGTGTGTGTGTGTGTGTGAAGGTGAAGAGAAGCCTTTTGGCAGGTTTTATAAAAAAAAATGTTTTTGCAAGTTCACAAATTCAGTTTTTCTTTTTGTTGCCACGTTGTGCGATAAGGGGCACTTTTCAAGGCTGTCTTGGACAATACCTCACAATGGCAAATAATGTGTTACAAGAAGGGAAGATGCAGGGTTCCTGGGTGCACAGGAACACCCAAAGTGACACCAATGTACAGCATCCACCTGGATGATGTGACATCAGCCATATTGCGCCAGAACGCCCACCACATCCCTTGGTGGAGAAGAGCCAGAGTGTTCTGTCGGGTTGAGGTCAGGGCTGGTGCTGTCACAATAACGAGTCCCAAGATCATTCAGGCAGAAATAGGTACAAACTCAAAACGCCACGATTAGCAGGCGGGCGACCTGAATGCCACAATCCAGAGAGAGAGAGAGTCAAGTGACTGGAAACAAACATAGCGAGGACTCAGGCCGAAGGCTGGTGAAAGAGAACTTCAGACGTTCTTCCTGAAGTCTGGATGCACAGAAGGGATTGATGGAAAATCTCCACAAGGAAACTTGGACCCATGAACTAGGTGAGAGAACACAAACAAGAGTGACAAACCGACACCAAGCATACACAACTCCAGCTAGATAAAGGCAGCTAACAAGCAGTAGTGATTAGCTGCAGCTGAAGGCTGATTGAGTGATCAGCTGGTTACCTGGCAACAAACAAGCGCTACACACACAGACCCCACACCTACAAACACACCAACAGATACCCAAAATGAACACACGGATCAATGAACCGTGACAGGTGCACAGTCATGTTGGGCCATCCCCAAACTGTTCCCACAGTGTTGGGAGCATGAAATTGTCCAAAGTATCTTGGTATGCTGAAGCATTAGGAGTTCCTTTCACTGGAACTAAGCGGCCAATCCCACCCCTGAAAAACAACCCCACACCATAATCCCTCCTCCATCAAACTTTACACTTGGCACAATGCAGTCAGGCGAGTACCGTTCTCCTGGCAACCGCCAAACCCAGTTTGGAGGTCTGTAGCTATTGACTCTGCTATATGATCAGTGATGACTAGGAATTGGTGTTTTGCTATCTCCAGCAGGTGTCTCCATTCTTCCGGAGCTAACTTGATGGCGAGAAACTCATGGTTGCTGATGTCGTAATCCTGCTCTGCCGGGAACAGTTTTAGGGAGAAGGCACATGGATGAGCCTGGCCTTGTTCCCCCTGCAACTGTGATAGCACCTCTCCCACAACATTGGTGGATGCATCCCCTTTCACTACAAAGGGTAGATCTGGATTGGGGTGCTTGAGAATAGGAGTGGTGCAAAAGGCTTCTTTAAGTTTGTTGAACGCTTCAGTGGCAGGTGGACTCCAGGACAGAGACTTGGGCGGATTTTGGAGTAGTGAAGTGATGGGAAAGGCAATCAGGCTGAAGTTAGCGATGAATTTCTTGTAGAGATTTGCAAATCGTTGCAGCTTTTAGATGGAAGTGGGTTGTGGCCAGTTTCTGACAGCATGGACCTTCCCCTGGTACACCTGGATGCCACATTCGTCGATGATGTAACCCAGGAAGTGGACGGATGGTTGATGAAACTCGCATTACTCCTGCTTCAGGTTGAGTTGGTAGTCTCTAAGGCATTGAAGGACCTGCACAACATGCTTGCGAGGTTCAGTCAGGTTTCTGAACTAGATAAGAATATTAACAATGTAAATGATGACAAACCTCTGGAGCATGTCCCTGAATACTTCATCCATGGAAGCCTTGGAAGACTGAAGGTGAGTTAGCAAGACCATATTGAATAACCCGGTATTCATAGTGCTAAGATAGTGAGATGAAGGCTGTTTTCTACTCATCACTCATCAATGCGAGCACCTCTCGGTTGTTCTAGGGCTGTTGGAACCAGGGGAAGAGGATGACGGTAATTGACAGTCTGGTCATTAAGAGCTCTGTGGTCGATGCACGGTCTCAAGCCTCTGTCTTTTTTTGCCATGAAGATAAAACTTGAAGCAGCAGGGGAATCATATGGTTGGTTGAACCCGCCTTTAAGAATCCATGACAATGACCAAAAGTTGTGAAATAATTGGCAGATCTTAACTCTACTTTGGTGCTGCAATGATTTTGTACAACGCCAGGATAACCGTCCTTCTCATCTGAGCTCCTCAGTCTAACAGCGCTCGTCACTGTCAACATGGTTGAGATGACCAATCAAATCAAAGTAGGCGGGGCTTTATGTTTACAGAACATGCTAAACATGCTTTATGTTTGCTAAAACACTGCAGAAAACGAGAATACAGCTAATACAATTATTTGAATCTGTCATACAGATGACTGACTGTTTAACTAAACCAGATTTGAGACTAAACCGGGTTTTAAGTTAATGTGTGGCATTTTTAGACGTTTTTTTTTTTCTTCTTCATACAAACATACATACATACATTCAGCATTATTAATCAGCATATAAAGAGCATTTCCTAATAAACCATGTAAGAATGTGGAAGATTATTTAGAGATGGCAAGGAAAGACAAAAAAAAAACTTTTAAAATAGTTAACTTTGATTTGTCCTTATGAGGAGAGTTTTGATGATTATATTATGTACATTGTTTGGTTTTAGTAGTTTATTGCTTTGAGCAAAATATAAAAATGGTCCATACTTTTTTTAAGAGGTAAACGCTACACACCCAGCATGTTTTCTTAGTCCCAATGCCTTCTATGTGCCATACACAAAAGTCTCTAAATGTAACATAAATAAATAAATAAAAAATCTTCTGATCTAACATTTCGTCACTGTTTTGGCTCTCTGTGTGCTAATGAACGCTAATTGGTTTAGCAAATTGGGGGGCAAGGTGTTAGAAACTGTATAAAAGTTAAAAGTAGGTTGTTATAAGTTTTGTTATAGTTCCCGTTTCATTTCATTTAACAAGCTGAGACAAACCTTTGAAATCTATTTTAAAATATGATTCTGCCTCAAAATTAGAACAGTTTTGGAACATTTATTATACAGAGCCTTTGGATGGCAATTTTTCTTAGGTCAACAATATTCTTTCACAAACCTAATGTGAACATGACAAATTTGTCTATGAAAAAAATCTTTAATGCATATATTGAATGAACCTGAAAGCTAAATGGCAGAAAGGTACAACTCAAAAACAACTTCCACAAAACTAATGTCACAGAACACGAGTTAATTTCACTATATGTTTGCTTATGTTTATTTGAAATATTGGATCTGTAGATAACTTTTGCTCACAAAATCACACATTGTCGGTGAAATGGTAATTATTTGTTGTTTTTTGTACAGAGCTTATAGACCTCTTTAATATTGAGATATGTGTAGGTTTTTTAATACATCTGTTTATGAAATAACAGCTTTTATAACCAAACAAATAAAAGATAAAAAACCCTCCATGTTACATTTAAAATATTATATTGCGTGAACTGTTTCATATATTGACAAATAGTTGTTTTTCCTACATTTGTTTCCAGTCTCTTTTTAAAATTTGGTAATTCTTTAAGTAAGCGTTCAATCAAAGAATAATTCAATCATTTTCTTGTTTTCCAACATATAAAACACAAATATTGTGGCATTTCACAGAAACATTACTAACTAGACATTTACTTTATGTGAATCTCACATGATTTACTTGAAAGTTTGGGATCTGATGAAAACATTTGCTCACTGTGACACAGAACAATGCTTTTTAATATGAGTTACTAGATTCTTTGATTTGGTGAAACTCTTCTCACACTGAGTACAGTCGTACGGCTTTTCTCCAGTATGAAGTCGCTTGTGTGATTTCAAAGATCCAGACTGAGTGAAACTCTTGTCACAATATGAGCACTTGTAAGGTTTTTCTCCAGTATGAATTCTTTGATGCTGTTTCAGTTGGCCAGATGTAGTAAAGCTCTTCACACAGTCAAAGCACATATAATCTCTCACTTCATTGTTTAAAACTGCCAGGCCTTGAAAAACTCTTTCCACAGAGAGAACACACATAAGGCTTCTCATCTGAATGAACTATCAAGTGTTGTTTTAGATTTGATGATGAAATAAAATATTTACCACACTGATCACATTTAAATGGCTTTTCTCCAGAGTGAACATGCAGATGATACTTGAGATCAGATAAATATGTGAAACTCTTTTCACACTGAGTGCATGTATACGGTTTCTCTCCAGTGTGAATTCTTAAGTGTCTTTTAAGTGTTCCTTTATTTTGGAAACTCTTTCCACACTGAGTGCAGGTATGCGTCTTTTTTGCCTCTGTTCTTTGAATTGTAAAGTTACTATGTTCCTCCTCCACTTCATTCAGTTCTTGTCTTTGCTGTTTCACTTCCACCTGGTCTAAAATACACAGAAATAGTTATAATTAGTTCAAGTGAACCCTTATTTAATAGCAGAAAGCAACAGAGATTTCAAATCTTTCACATGGCAAAGGTTTCCCTTACAAAAAAGAAGTATAGGCTACTTCAAATTATTTATATTAATTATATACTAATGTCAATGTACTAGTAGTATACCTGTAAGTTTATTATTTCAATACTGCCTGGGACTAAATTCTTCAAACAAAAGATTTGAAAAAAATTCCTGTGTACACTACCAGTGGACTAGCCTACACAAACACTCAGATACTCAGAATTAGGAAAATAGCCTGTTGTCTTTATAAACCATTATTTTCAGTATGTAAAGTATTTAATAGGCTACTCAATTAAAAGATTAAACAACTTCAAGCCAAGTATACTTGGAATACTTAATTACACTTTTAAGTATATCTCGATCAAAAGTATACTTAGACCTTTCTGCCAGTACCTATGAGTTAAGTAACTTAAGTGCCATTTTAATTACATAATAAGTTGACTGGAAGTATATGCTCTTATTTTTAGTTTAAAAGAAGTATACTATTAGCACACTTGAATGAGCTTCTTTTTAAGGAGTGTTCTGTCATTCCTTTGTTAGTATAGATCAAACGTGTTTGACAACTGCCATATACAAGGTAATGATCATTTAGATGTATTTCTCTATCATTAATTATTCATATACTGCTTATTTATTCACATCAACCAAAGCAGTCAACAATGAAGAATCAAGAATGGACACCAACCTATTTGTTCCTCAGTATCTTCATGTTTTATTCTGGATGGTTCTGGATCACTCATGTCTTCAATCTCCTCTTTAATAAACTCCATCTTTAACAGTCACACAGATTTCAGCTGCTACTCCTGGAGTTTTTCCTTCTCTTGTAGGATGATGGGAATATTCCCAGTATTTATTGGTGAATTGTTGTGGGAGGGGCTTCACTGCAGGTGTGAACTGTGATCACTGTGTTTTTATCCAATCTGCATTTAAAAAGTACAGGGCCATCATGTTTAACTGAGCTGCTGAAAAACCTCTTTGTCTCCAAAAGTTCCCTGTTTTCATCTTATTCATTATGGTGATGTCTAAGATCTTCTGTAAATTGGCACATTAAATCATTTTATTGGTGTCAACAGGCTGAAACAAACTACAGCATCATCCCCTTTAACTTCAGTTCTTGTCTTTGCTCTTTCACTTCCATCTGGTCTGAAATAAACATTTTAAGGAGTTGGAATCAGTTTAAGGAGGATAAATGCAACAATTCAAGTGAACCCTGATTTAATAACAGAAAACAAGAGTTCATGTATCTGTCTAGTATCAGATCTTTCACGTTTTTGTTGTTTGACTAGAGACAAAGTACTGCCTCACACTGTTTACTGATTGTGGCTTCTCTTTGTTGAAGTTGTCTGCGAAGAAATGTTGATATGCAGTACAACCGCATATAGCCCTGTATCTATATGTACAATGCTGTTTGTATAATATAAACAACAATAGAGCGAAATAACAGCACCACCACGTTAACCGTGTTGATGAAAAGCATCTTTGGCTCATTCCAGTATAGTTTTCAATTCATTTAATTCAACAAGCTTTTAGACAAAACTTTTGAAATCTATTTTAAACTCTGTTTCTACCTCAGAATTGAAACAGTTTTAGAACATTTATATAGAGCAGTGGTTCTCAACTCCAGTCCTCGGGACCCACTGCTTTGCACATTTTGTATGTCTCTCTTATCTGACAGACTCAGTTCAGTTCATGGAGTCTATCCTAACGAGCTGATGATCTGAATCAGGTGTGTTAAATAAGGGAGACATACACAATATGCAGAGCAGTGGGTCCCGAGGACTGGAGTTGAGAACCACTGATATAGAGAATGGCAATTATATTTATATTTAAACAAACAGAACTAATTTTTTTATGTGTAAAAAAACTAACCCCCAAATAAAAATAACGTCTCGGATTATGACTATAACCCTTGTTCCCTGAGAAGGGAACGAGACACTGCGTCGTTGAAAATGACTCTTTGGGGACGCTCCCTTAGCGTGCGCCTCTGAAGTATGAATGAAACGAATCCAATCCTGATTGGTGTTGCGCCATGACGTAACATGTGACGGCATAACCGGATGCATAAAAGTGACGCCGGCACACACACATTAGCCTAGCGATGAAGCAAGCCGCTCCTAGGCATCGAGGGGCGTGGCAAGACGACACAGTGTCTCGTTTCCTTCTCAGAGAACAAGGGTTATAGTCATAACCCGAGATGTTCCCTTTCGAGGGAACTCGCACTGCGTCGTTGAAAACGACTCTTTGAGGAACAAATGCCCACTAGGCCACGCACCGAAAAAGGCCTGCCCTAGAGTGAAACTGATCTCAGGCACTCAGCTAGGACGAGAGCACACGTGCGCCAGGCGTACTAGGGAGGTGCAGACTATAAAACCTGATAAAAGTGTGCGGGGTAGCCCAACCGGCTGCCTCACAGATCTCCTGGAGGGGCACTCCTGAGAGGAGGGCCCTAGAGGACGCCATGCCTCTAGTAGAATGAGCCCTAACGGCCAAAGGTGAAGATAAATTTCGCACCTTGTAGGCCGAGGCAATTGCCTGAACAATCCAATTACTAATGGTTTGTTTGGATGCAGGGAGCCTCTTCTTAGGTGACCCAAAACACACTAACAGTTGGTCCAACCTCCTCCAAGAAGAGGACCTCTCGAGGTAAATACTCAAAGGTCTGACAGGGCAGAGCAAATGGAGCCTCACTTCTTCTGCCGACACATAAGGTGGAGGATGAAATGCCTGCAGGACCGTAGACCGCGCCATGTTGGAAGGCACCTTAGGCACATAACCAGGCCTAGGGTGAGAGATAGCCTTAACTCCCCCAGGGGCAAACTCCAAGCAGGCTGGCGTTTCTGCCAGGGCTTGGAGATCTCCCACCCTCTTTAAAGAGGTAATAGCCAAGAGAAAAGCCATCTTGAACGTCAGGTCCTTGAGCGAAGCCGACTGAAGGGGTTCGAAGGGGGCCAGGGATAATCCTTCGAGAACCACTGCCAGGTCCCAGGCAGGAACCCTGGACCTGGTTGTCGGTCTCATCCTCCAAGTACCATGGAGAAAATGAATGACCAGCTGGTGCCTCCCCAGAGGCCCATCACTCAGTGGTGCATGGAAAGCCGCAATGGCAGCCACGTACACTTTAAGTGTGGAAGGGGAGAGACCCGCAGAGAAACGATTTTAAAAGAAACTCCAGAACTGAAGCCACTGGGCAGTTAACTGGATCTAACTCATGTTCTCTACATCAAGTGGAAAACATTCCACTTGAGGCCATATAATCTCCTAGTGGACAGAGCCCTAGAGCTAAGTATGTTCTCAACCACCCCAGCTGATAGTCCAGCATCTAGGTACTGAACCCCCTCAGGGGCCAGACCCACAGCTTCCACAGCTTCGGGCGAGGGTGGAATATTGTGCCTTCCGCCTGAGACAACTGATCCCTCCTCAGAGGAATCTGCCATGGCGGACCTATCAGGAGTGATATTATGTCTGAAAACCATACTCGGGCCGGCCACATTGGGGCTACCAGAAGTAGACGATGCCCTCCTGACAGATCCTCTCCAGGACTCCCAGGAGCAGAGCGATCGGGGGAAAAACGTACAGGCTTAGCCTCGGCCAGGTCTGCACCATGGCATACAACCCCAGTGGGGCTGGATGTGTGAGGGAGAACCATGGTGGACAGTGGGATGTCTCTCGAGATGCAAACAGATCCACTTCCATTGGTCCAAACCTCTCCCATATCAACTTCCCTGCCTCGACAGGATGTCTGCTCCCTGATTCTGAACCCCCGGAATGTACATTGCTCTGACAGACAATAGTTTCCCTTGGGACCATAGGATAATCTGATGCGGCAATCTGGATAGAGGGCGCGATCAGAGTCCCCCTTGTCGGTTCAGACCCTTGATGTCTGGGAGGAAGCTCCTCAGAGCCCTGAACACAGCCAACATCTCCAGGCAATTTATATGCCAAGAGTGATGATGGTCCTGCCACAGACCCCTGGCAAAGCGGCCGTCCATGACCGCGTCCCAGCCAGTGAGGGAGGCATCTGTCGAAACGGCCTTCCGGCGACAAAATGCTCCTAACACTGGCCCTTGGGACAGGAACCAAGGTTTCTTCCATATTACTAGAGAACGAAGGCATCTGCGCGTTACCCTGATCATACGGAACGGATTCCCTTTCGGGGAAAACCCCTTGGCTTTCAGCCACTACTGAAGGGGACTCATGTGTAGAAGGCCCAAAGGAATTATGTTGGATGCCGCTGCCATGAGGCCCAGCAGTCTTTGAAATTGCTTTACAGTGATGGCCTGGCTTAGCTTTATCCCGGACACCATGGCCAGGATGGACTCGATACGTGCGGGAGACATTTGTGCCCGCATCGTAACTGAATTCCATACTACGCACAGAAACATAGTTTTCTGAGCTGGTTCCAACACGCTTTTCTTTGTGTTGAGTCTCAACCCTAGGTTCTGAATCTGGCCAAGGACGACATCTCGATGTCGAACTGCCATTTCTCGAGACTGGGCCAGTATGAGCCAGTCATCGATGTAATTCAGTATACGGATTCCCTGAAGCCTCAGTGGAGCCAGAGCTGCATCCATAAAATTTGGTGAACGTGCGGGGAGAGAGTGCTAGGCCGAATGGAAGAACCCAATATTGGTATGCTTCGCCCCCGAAAGCGAACCTCAGGAACCTCCTGTGACATGGAAGGATGGAGACATGAAAATAGGCGTCTTTTAGATCTATCGTGACAAACCAGTCCTCGGATCTGATTTGATTCACGATAATGGGAATAGTAAGCATCTTGAACCTGAATCTCCTCAGAGAACGATTCAACTGCCTTAGATCTAAAATCAGCCTCAGTCCGCCATCCTTCTTTGGAACTATAAAGTACCGGCTGTAAAACCCGGACTCCCTGTCTGGTAGGGGAACTCTTTCTATGGCCCCTTTGACCAGTAGAGTCTGTACCTCTTGTTCCATAACCCGAGCCTGTTCTGGAACCACTGCAGTCGGTACCACCCCAGCGAACTTGGGGGGTCGGTGACCGAACTGCAGTCTGTCCCCATTTTTTTATTATATTCAGGACCCACATAGATATATTCAGAAGGCATTGCCATTCTCCTACAAAATCTACTAAGGGAACCAGCCCCTCGAGACTGGCCTCGGGTGTTTTTCGAGCAATGTTCTCGACCTCCTGAAGCGGAAGACCGGCAGGAAGAAGTCGAGAAAGATTTTGGGACCATAGTCGGAGCCCTTTGCAAGTTTTTGGGGCAAACGCCAGGTCCATACACAAAAGTCTCTAAATGTAACATAAAAAAATAAATAAATAAACTTCTGATCTAACCTTTCGTCACTGTTTTGGCTCTCTGTGTGATAATGAACGTTAATTGGTTGAGCAAAGTTGGGGGGCAAGGTGTTAGAAACTGTATAAAAGTTAAAAGTAGGTTGTTATACGTTTTGTTATAGTTCCGGTTTCATTTCATTTAACAAGCTGAGACAAACCTTTAAAATCTATTTTAAAATATGTTTCTGCCTCAGAATTAGAACAGTTTTACAACATTTATTATACAGAGCCTTTGGATGGCAATTTTTCTTAGGTCAACAATATTCTTTCACAAACCTAATGTGAACGTGACAAATTTGTCTATGAAAAAAATCTTATCATATATTGAATGAACCTGAAAGCTAAATGGCAGAAAGGTACAACTCAAAAACAACTTCCACAAAACTAATGTCACAGAACACGAGTTAATTTCACTATATGTTTGCTTATGTTTATTTGAAATATTGGATCTGTAGATAACTTTTGCTCACAAAATCACACATTGTCGGTGAAATGGTAATTATTTGTTGTTTTTTGTACAGAGCTTATAGACCTCTTTAATATTGTAGAGATATGTGTAGGTTTGTTAATACATCTGTTTATGAACCAAACAAATAAAAGATAACCCCCCCCCCCCCCTCCATATTACATTTAAAATATTATGTGAATTGAGTGAATTGTTTCATATATTGACAAATAGTTGTTTTTCTTACATTTGTTTCCAGTCTCTTTTTAAATTTTGGTAATTCTTTAAGTAAGCGTTCAATCAAAGAATAGTTCAATCATTTTCTTGTTTTCCAACATATAAAACACAAATATTGTGGCATTTCACAGAAACATTAGTTAACTAACTACACATTTACTTTGTGTGAATCTCACATGATTTACTTGAAAGTTTTGGGATCTGATAGAAAACCTTTGCTCACTGTGACACAGAACAGTGCTTTTTAATATGAGTTACTAGATACTTTGATTTGGTGAAACTCTTCTCACACTGAGTACAGTAGTACGGCTTCTCTCCAGTATGAACTCGCTCGTGTGATTTCAAAGAACCAGACTGAGTGAAACTCTTGTCACAATATGAGCACTTGTAAGGTTTTACTCCAGTATGAACTCGCTCATGTAATTTCAGGTTTCCAGACTTAGTGAAACTCTTGTCACAATATGAGCACTTGTAAGGTTTTACTCCAGTATGAACTCGCTCATGTGATTTCAGGTTTCCAGACATAGTGAAACTCCTGTCACAATATGGACACTTGTAAGGTTTTTCTCCAGTATGAATTCTTTGATGCTGTTTCAGTTGGCCAGATGTAGTAAAGCTCTTCACACAGTCAAAGCACACATGATCTTTTACTTCATTGTGTGTTTTCTGGTGCTGTTTAAAACTGTCAGGCCTTGAAAAACTCTTTCCACAGACTGAGCACACATAAGGCTTCTCATCTGAATGAACTATCAAGTGTTGTTTTAGATTTGATGATGAAATAAAATCTTTACCACACTGATCACATTTAAATGGCTTTTCTCCAGAATGAACATGCAGATGATACTTGAGATCAGATAAATATGTGAAACTCTTCTCACACTGAGTGCATGTATACGGTTTCTCTCCAGTGTGAATTCTTAAGTGTCTTTTAAGTTTTCCTTTATTTTGGAAACTCTTTCCACACTGAGTGCAGGTGTGCGTCTTTTTTGCCTCTGTTCTTTGAATTGTAAAGTTACTATGTTCCTCCTCCACTTCATTCAGTTCTTGTCTTTGCTGTTTCACTTCCACCTGGTCTAAAATACACAGAAATAGTTAGAATTAGTTCAAGTGAACCCTTATTTAATAGCAGAAAGCAACAGAGATTTCAAATCTTTCACATGGCAAAGGTTTCCCTTATGAAAAAGAAGTATACTTCAAATTATTTTTATTAATTATACTTAAGTAATATTCAAGTATATTTTAAGCATAGGCCACTTTATGAAGTAAGTATACTAATGTCAATGTACTAGTAGTATACCTTTAAGTGTATTATTTCAATACTGCTTGGGACTAAATTCTTCAAAAAAACATTTGAAGTAAAATCATGTGTACACTACCAGTGGACTAGCCTACACAAACACTAAACTATGGAAAAACAGAGTTCCCGAATTAGGAAAATAGCCTGTTTTCTTTATAAACCATTATTTTCAGTATGTAAAACTATGTGAAAAAGTATTTAATAGCCTACTCAATTAAATTATTACAACTTCAAGCCAAGTATACTTCACATAATTACACTTTTAAGTATATCTCGATTAAAAGATTGAGTTCTATAGTCAAGTATACTTAAGTGCAATTTTAATTACATAATAAGTAGACTGAAAGTATATGTTCTTATTTTTAGTTTAAATAGACTCGGAAATGATGTTGGCATTAGTGGAATTGCACTAGCATGGTTTAAATCATACTTATCTGACTGTTATCAATTTGTAGCAGTAAATGAATAGATGTTTTATCGGTCAAATGTTCAGTATGGTGTACCACAAGGCTCAGTACTAGGACCGTTGCTGTTCACTCTGTACATGCTACCCTTAGGAGATATCATTAGGAAGCATGGCATTAGTTTTCACTGTTATGCTGATGATACTGTAAGAATTGATTTTCCTGCTAAGACAAAAACTGAGATAAAACTCATCCTGCAATAAAGCAATACAATGCACCCTGGACAGAAGATCGCAAAGAAAGAGCATAGGACATTGTCCTGTCCAAACGATTCTCCTTCCTTATCTCTGCATCCCCCTCTCCCTCCTCCCTTCCTTTCCCCCTGACCTGAAGTCACTAAAAGTTCACTGAAAATGTCTACAGTATATATCACATATGATGTATCTTATGAATCTAATATTTCTCCTTTTCATGTTTGGTATCATTTTAAGTCTCAGTGCGATTGGTAAAATGGTCTTAATTTCATTGCAGTCATTGGTATTATGAGAAAGATTGAACACTTCATCATGTTCTTCTCTTTGGGTGGTGTCTCTTCAATATATCTGATAATTCTCCCAAATCTCCAGAAACTAGGTGTTACCCACTGGGGTACATGAATTGACCCAAAACAACTCTAAAAAATATTTGTACAAGCCTTTTGTTCTGGTCTGGGTATATAAGGCTAAGTGCGAGGGAGGCAGTCTGTGGGAAAATGTAACCAGGAAAACCCCCATGCAGTGTGTGTCAGTGTTTTCCCGTCGAAACACACTCACACACCACTGTGTGTCTCTGTCATCTTTGAGCAATTGATGTTATGTATTTATTATTTCTGAATTGGCTTTTAATAATTTATTTGTGGAATTGGCATGATAGATTTTTACCTGACAAATAAATGTTATATTTGATTTATTCTGCATTATTCTGAAATCATTATTTCTAGTAGATTAATGTGCAGTCTGGTATTTCCTCAAATCTCTGTCCAGGATATGATCACACCGAAGGCACTAATGAATGGAGCATGGAGCACATCATTAAGGAGACCTTCTGATTTCTGACTATCACTGACTTAGCACGTTGCATCTTGCGACTATTAAAAATTTACATCTTTGTTATGAGTCAGCAGTGAGCGGGTAAAAGGGTTCTTAAGGGTAAAATAGTTCGCACTGCATCCTCTGACTAGTTTGTGAGTGTACATTCGCGACGTGACGTCTCAAAGAAATACCAGGTCCTTTAATGAATAAATAATTGAAAGTATGGGATACCCAGAATAATCAAATATCTAAATATTATAATCAATATTAATGATTCTTTTCTAATAATAAACACAATCTAAATTTGATTATCATTTGAAATTGGAGTCAGATTAAGCACAGAACTAAAGTAATATTGAAACTAAATTCTAATAAATAAGGTGAACTTCACTGAAGCGATGAAAAGACATACACGCACCGTTGGATTTCGGCGTTGGGCCAATGGGTGGCCTTTACAATACTCAGCTCTATATTTCTTCATGCCCTGACGAAACTTACCAATCCACAAAATTAACGCAATGCATAGCTGATATAAAAAACTGGATGAATAGTAATTTCCTATTACTTAATTCTGAAAAAACAGAGATTCTAATTATTGGACAAAAAACTTCCTCACGTAATAACCTAGAATATTATATAACACTTGATGGCTGCTCTGTCAAGTCTTCGTTGTCAGTTAGGAACCTGGGTGTGCTCTTTGATACCAATCTTTCATTTGAAAGTCACGTGTCTAGTATCTGTAAAACTGCATTTTTTCATCTTAAAAATATATCTAAATTACGTCATATGCTCTCAATGAAAAATGCAGAGCAATTAGTTAATGCGTTCATGACATCAAGGCTAGATTATTGTAATGCTCTACTGGGTGGTTGCCCTGCATGCTTAATAAACAAACTACAGCTAGTTCAAAACGCAGCTGCTAGAGTTCTTACCAGAACCAGGAAGTATGACCATATTAGCCCTGTTCTGTCAACACTGCATTGGCTCCCTGTTAAACATTGTATAAATATTGCTGATTACTTACAAAGCACTAAATGGTTTAGCTCCCCAGTACTTGAGCAAGCTCTTAACGCATTATAGTCCTTCACGTCTATTGCGATCTCAAAATTCTGGCCAGTTGATAATACCTAGAAATATCAAAACCAACTGCAGGCGGTGGATCCGTTTCCTATTTAGCACCAAAACTTTGGAACAATCTTCCTAACATTGTCCGGGAACAGTATAAATCTAGACTAAAAACACATCTCTTTGGCCTAGCATACACATAACACATCATAGACTTTATAATTTAATGTTAGGCTGCATAGTTTAGATCAGCCGGAACCGAGAACACTTCCCATAAATCCTGATGTACTTTGTACATCATAAGAAGGATGGCGTCTACGCTAATATTGGTCTCTCTGTTTATCCCGAGGTTTACCACAAACCGCCGGATCCAGGCCATATCCAGATCTGATGAAGGACCCTCGCATGGACATGACGACAACGCATCCCTGGGGCCAGTTTCACAAAGATAGACTTTGACTATGGCTTAGATATAGTGCATAGTCAGACTTCAGATAGACATCTAAATCAGACCATTGCACAAAGCACTTAAGAGTCTGGCTATCTTAAGTAGGACTACACTGCAATGCATTCTGGGTGAAATAAGACACTTTTCAAAACAAAAAACATGGCAGATCGAGTAAGCGCATTCAACCGCTCAGTGCAGTTTACCCCACTAACTTTATTCTCATTTGATTTATAAATATGTTTGCTTTTAAACTGTGTGTGATTTTGGTTGGGTGACAGGTGTAGGTTAAGTTTGCTAAGAGTTTACAGTTTGACAAAAGCACAATGTTGTGTTTTATTGCGAGTGTACACAAATATAAATAAACACTTTGCAGTTTGAATGATGTCCTGTATGAACAAAGTGAATGTGAAAAGTATGATTTTTTTCCTGTCGATATTGCAACGTGAGTGAAGTTGCAACAAAGCCTATAATAAAGAATAGTTTACCATCAAATACATCGCGAATGTTGAAACATTTTGATTCTAATGAGAGAGTTACGTGAGCATAATGCCCCTTACTTTTACTTTCGCTTTAAATTATTTCGTTTTGGCTTGTTTAGTTTTTTTTTTAGTTTTTTTATTCTTGTTCTGTTCTGAATATTACATTTAAAGAGTTTGTTGTGGAATATGTTTTGTGTATTTTTTAAGCATGCAGCAAACTATAGGCTATTAATTGGTTAAAATTCCTGTATGTAGGCCTATAGCTTGATCAAATTATTTCAGAATCGACTTTGCGTTGCAATCGCGTCAAGGATCAGAAAGTGCATGTGCATCATCAAAAGTGGTTAAAAAAAGTGCTGAGCTGATTTTTTCTGCGCACAAGCATATGGGTCGCGTAAAAAAAAAAAAGGTCCCTCTTGAAAAAGTTTGAAAACCACTGGTTTAGATCAGCCGGAACCGGGAACACTTCACATAAATCCTGATGTACTTGGTACATCATAAGAAGGATGGCATCTACACTAATATTAGTCTCTCTGTTTATCCCAAGGTTTACCGCAGTCCGCTGGATCCAGGCCGTATCCGGATCTGATGAAGGACCTGCGCCTGGACACGACGACAACAGTCCTGAAGTAGCAACTAGTCTCTCCCCCGTGAAGGCCTCCTTCCCGTCCCTTTACCTCTGTACTGATAAAACGTTGTCGGGATAATTCCGGTTCACGTGGCTACACGGAAGCGATAAGAAATTCTCATCTTCTTACTTTAATTTCCAATTATTGCTGTAAAGCTGCTTTGAAACAGTCCATATTGTTAAAAGCGCTATATAAATGAAGGTGACTTGACTTAAAAGAAGTATACTAATAGCACATTTGAATAAACTTCTTTTTAAGGATTGTTCTGTCCTTCATTTGTTAATATAGATCAAATGTGTTTGACAACTGCTATATAGAAGGTAATGATCATTTAGATGCATTTCTCTATCATTAATTATTCATATACTGGCTATTATTCACATCTACCAAAGCAGTCAACAATGAAGAATCAAGAATGGACACCAACCTATTTGTTCCTCAGTATCTTCATGTTTTATTCTGGATGGTTCTGGATCACTCATGTCTTCAATCTCCTCTTTAATAAACTCCATCTTTAACAGTCACACAGATTTCAGCTGCTACTCCTGGAGTTTGTCCGTCTCTTGTAGGATGATGGGAATATTCCCAGTATTTATTGGTGAATTGTTGTGGGAGGGGCTTCACTGCAGGTGTGAACTGTGATCACTGTGTTTTTATCCAATCTGCATTTAAAAAGTACAGGGCCATCATGTTTAACTGAGCTGCTGAAAAACCTCTTTGTCTCCAAAAGTTCCTTGTTTTCAGCTCATTCATTATGGTGATGTCTGAGATCTTCAGTAAATTGGCACATTAAGCTAATTTTATTGGTGTCAAGAGGCTGAAACAAACATCATTACCTTTAACTTCAGTTCTTGTCTTTGCTCTTTCACTTCCATCTTGCCTGTATTAATGAGTTAGAATCAGTTTAAGGAGGATAAATGCCACATTTCAAGTGAACCCTAATTTAATAACAGAAAACAAAAGTTCATGTATCTGTCTAGTATCAGATCTTTCACTTTCTCTCATCTAATCTATAAGTTTTTTTAGGTTTGCACTCACAAAATTAATCAAATATCAGGACGTTTTTGTTGTTGTTTGACTAGAGACGAAGTACTGCCTCACACTGTTTACTGATTGTGGCTTCTCTTTGTTGAAGTTGTCTGCGAAGAAATGTTGATATGCTGTACAACCGCATATAGCCCTGTATCTATATGTACAATGTCTGTTTGTATAATATAAACAATAGAGCGAAATAACAGCACCACCACATTAACCGAGTTGCTGAAAAGCATATTTGTCTCATTCCAGTATAGTTTTCCATTTCATTTCATTTAATTCAACAAGTTATTAGACAAATTAAACTATAATTAAACTGCATTTATTCAAAATGCTTGGAATCAGGGTAAATATGTCCATTGCGAAAAAATAATTAATGCATTTTTTTCAAGAAAAGCATCTCAAGCACAGTACAAGCATCAGAATGTTACATAATTAAATGGAGGGAAAAAAACAAAAAAATAAACAAGCATAATAAATGCTCACTTACGAATGAACATATAATCACAGTAATATTTGCATATACATATGAACAACTAAATAAACCAGAAAACAAAGTTTTATCCAGAGATTGTCTCCTTAAAATAATCTAAAAATGTGCTCCAAGCTTTTAAGAAAAGATCGGGTTTCGTTCTAACTCCAAATTTAATCTTTTCAAGTTTGAGGGCAAAAAGTAGGTCAAAAACCCACTGGTTGGAGGAGATGGCAGCCTCCAATCAATTAGAATAAGTTGTCTAGCCAACAGTGTGCAAAGTGCAATATTATCCATCTCTAAAGCTGAAAGTTTAACATTTTCCAGAAAAACCTCAAATAAAGCTGTCAATGGGTTGGGATCTATTACTGTGGTAAAAAATTCTGAAAAACAACTTAAAATCACAACTAAAACTCAACCAATCAAAAATTTGTTTGTCATTTATTATACTGTAAATTTTTAAAATGGCACCCCTTATACATTTATGCTCGTCTAAAATTTCACCTCGAATTTCAGCGGCGTGCGTGTCAAATTTGGCGTAAATCCCACTTTCAAGCCTGTTAATGGCACTCATAATCGCAACACCCTAAGGCGTGGAAAGCAACAGCCGAATCAACTTTCTTTTGTAGTTGCTTTTGAAGACGTTGGAACTCATAGGCTATAAGATTACAACAATAGTTGTTAGAAGTGAAGTGACCTTCAAATACACAAGATGTAAAAAAATAAATAACGCTGTATCAAGTATAAAACGAAATTTAAGAGCTGGTTTGCGGAGCTCCCGACTTATGCGGCCTCACATGGCAGATGCTAAACCGGAAGTCGTGCTTGATTTTATACAGTTGTGGCCATGGAAGTGATTGGAACACCAAAATTCAATGATTTGGAGGGGTGTCCCAATACTTTTGGCAATATAGTGTATATGGGAATGAGTAGGATACATGAAGTACATGATATGACATGACACACTACATGATACAAACCAATGTCTGTATTAAATCAAATATATCGATGTGTTTCAAATGTTTTTCCCTTTTACTTAATGATTTCTTGATATTTTTGTAAAACCTTTGTGATTTTTGTATTGCTCTCTGAGCATTGTATTATGATAATTTTCTCTATGATTCTTTACCATTAAGGCAATAAAAAAAAAATTGGAGTAGGGGGGTCGGGGTAATTATCAGTAAATCAATAAAATGTTCACTACGATGACAACAGCCTGTGTGTGTTTTTCAAAAGAAAGACCACGAGGGACATTTGAGGAATACGTGGACTGGATATTCCTCTGCAATGATTCCCCTTTTACCATGAGAGCGAGGAGGAAACCAGCGTGCCAGCCACAGAGTCTGTTCCAGTGACGACTCCAGCCCCTGACCAGAGTCCGCCAGTGGCGGATGTAGAACATGACAGATGGGTGGGCCTGGATTAAGTCGAGGTGGGCCTGAATCTAGGGTTTCTAGATTTTGTATTAGCTTTACTACTAGATAGGCTATATTTATGGAGATGAGAAATAAAAACCGCACTGTACTGCTATGATCAGCTGTTCGGCCGAGCTTTCGAAGTTGTTACGGAAAGGCCGAAGCTGACCGGTTGGTTTTTGTCACATGACCTGCTTGCGGCACTCTCTGAAAAGTTGAGATGTTATCATCTCGCCGCGGCATATAGTCGCGCCTGGAAAAACGAGCGTGCTGCACCACATGCGTATGGCAAGCCAAAGTATTCATAAATGCCTGGTCAGGCGTCTGATTGCACACTGACCCGTCAAAAGGCATGCGGCATGCGCGATTTGCCATAAAAGCGCGCTTTCTTAACGTGCACTTTGTGTTCACGGAAAACGCGTGTCAGAAACTCGTGGTTCCCTTTCGTAGTCACTCCGAGTTACGTCGAGTGACGGAGAATGGGGGTTTCGCCTAGAAAGCCTATCGACTTCGAGTATTACAAAACGAGCCTATGGCAATGAAAATGCCATGGGTCTGCGGAATTTGCATAGCGTATCTCCGCCCCACCGCGTGGGTATAAAAGGAGGAACGCCGGCAAAGGCAGATCATGTTTTCGCTTCGGAGCCAAGAGCATCTCTTCACTCCACAGCTATTTCTGACTTCGCTCTACGAGACGAGCCACTCTCCGGTGTTGGTGTGACGGCAATCCGCAGCGAATTCACATTGCCTGCTGGTCTGTGCAGTGATCTGCCAGTGAGTGTGTTTCTCCCTGCTCGCTTCAACATCGCGGAGTTTCTCTCCTTTCACAAAAAGAGCTCGCACGCGGCACGTCTTTTTAAAGACGGCTCGCCCGTGCATTTAAAAAAAAAAAAAAAAAACAGAATGGTTGCGGCAGCTTGGTATCGGACTCTGATGGGCACGAGCGTTGTCTGGTATGTTTGGGCTTGATCATACTAGAGCAGCGCTCGTGGATGACTCATGTTCTCTCTGTGGGAATATGACCATCGCGTCATTAAGGTCGAGACTCGGTGAACTCGCAAGAGTGAGAGTCCCCTCATCCACCACCCGATCTTCGGCTGGTGGCCAGGGTGACCGGAGGGTGTTGGTCTGGAACAAGGCGCCGACTCCGTGTCCACGCCCCAGCCCCCCCTCCTCAATGACGGTGCCCGCTAGTGAACAGGTGATTCCCATGGGTCTACCTTCTAAAAAAAAAAAAAAAAAAGGTGGCCCGTGTGTTTCATTTGAAGCTACAGAGGATGATACTATGTTTGTAGCAGCTTCACTAGGTGGGTTTGATTCTCTGGAAATGACCACTCGTCACAGCCGCCACCTCCTGGTGTGCATACGGCTGTGCTTGAGTCCGATCCAGAGATGACGGCCATGCTTTCCTGGGACGATTGGTTTTGGGTAAGGCCGCCGACACGTCCACGGCAAACCCCAATACCTTCCCTCCCGGACGTGCATGATGAGATCTCGAAGTCCTTGAAGACCCCCTGGTCTTCTCGGGACCGCTCGCTGATCTCATCCGCCTTTCCTCCCCTCGATGGGGCTGCTGCCATGGGTACACTGGGGTTCCCCCGGCTGAACGCTCTGTTGCGATGCTATATGTCCTCAGAGTGCTTCTTCTCGGCGCAATCCTAAGCACCCGTCCGTGGCCTGTAGTTTTTCGTCTACACTTGTGACGAGATCCTATAGCGCCACTGGCAGCCGCCTCCCTGCTGCCATGGTCATTCTGCTGGTCTACCTGACCCAGATGCTCATGGTCCTGCACGAGGGCGGGACTGACCCAGGCCTCTTCACTGAGCTGCGTGCCGCCACTGACCTCGCTCCCCGAGCGACGAAAGTGGCCGTACGCTCCCTGGGTCAGGTGATGCTCCCCATTCTGTGGCTGAACCTGTCTGATGTGCTGGATGTCGCGCGGCTGACATTCTGTCCGACATTCCCATATCTCAGGTCTGCCTCTTCGGCGGTGCGGTTGAGGACTTTGCCCAACAGCTCTCAACCGCCCATGTGCAGACTGACGTTGATTCTGTCCCGACGGCCCTGCCGTCCGCTCAGATCCCTCGGTCTGCCCACCGCCGAAGGCGCCCTCCCGCGGCCCCCTCCCCGCCCGTTAATGGGCCGGCTCTGGAAGCCGCGGGCGGACGCCACAGCCCTCTCCAGCCCCGCCCCCCGCTACATGCCAGGTTAAGCGGCGCTCTTGAGACGGGCTCCTCAGAGGTGGGACTCGGTTCTTTCCAGGAGTGGGTAGCAGGACCACTCCTTTCCCCGGTGGAGGGCCGGGGGAGAATCTTTTGTTCTCTAGAAGGAACCGATACTCCCATCACTGAGCACACAGAGTCGGGTGACAGTACGCGACGCCTCTGTGCCTCGCTGCTCTCATCCCCCTCTGTCACAGAGTTCTCGGACCGCAGTGTGCGCCGCCCCCGGGCCTCGCCACTCCCGTTCCCCTCTGTTCCAGAGGGCGCAGACGACAGTGCGTGCCGTCTTCGGACCACACCGCTCTCGTCCCCCTCTGTCGCCAGCCCCCTGGCAGAGCAGACCCCCGTGGAACGCTGGTCCTTCCCTGGTCTCCTCTGTCAGGGCGCGGAGTTTGACCACGCCCCCGCACCGGGCCGCTATGCCACCCTCGCCTGGGCTGGTCACTCCGCCTCGCTGCCCCTCCGGGGGGACGTCTGTCGTTCGCATGACCCCGCTGGTTCAGTTTCTGGCAGCTTGGTTAGAGCTCCCCAGCCTGTCCCGCTGGGTCGCCGAACGATCAGGCGCGGCTATGCGATTCAGTTCGCTCGGTCTCCTCCCCGCTTCAGCGGAGTCCGCTTCACTATGGTCGGTGGCGATGCCCCCATCATGCGAGCGGAGGTTGCCACCCTGCTGGCGAAGGGTGCAATCGAGACTGTCCCTCCAGCCGAGATGAGGTCGGGGTTTTACAGCCCGTACTTCATCGTCCCCAAGAAAACCGGTGGGTTACGACCGATCCTGGACCTGCGCGTCCTGAACCGCTCCCTTCACAGGCTGCCGTTCAGGATGCTCACGGCCAAACGCATTTTCGAGTGCGTGCGGCCACAGGATTGGTTTGCAGCGATAGACCTGAAGGACGCCTACTTTCATGTCTCCATCTTACCTCGACACAGACCGTTCCTTCGGTTTGCTTTCGAGGGGCAGGCATACCAGTACGCGGTTCTCCCATTCGGGTTGGCTCTGTCTCCTCGCGTCTTTACGAAGGTCGTCGAGGCAGCCCTTGTTCCCCTACGCGAACACGGGGTTCGCATCCTGAACTATCTCGACGACTGGCTGATTCTAGCCCACTCTCGAGCTCAGGTTTGCGAACACAGAGACCTGGTGCTCCGGCACCTAGCCCGTCTGGGCCTTCGGGTCAACTGGGAGAAGAGCAAACTCAGCCCCGTGCAGAGGATCTCTTTTCTCGGTATGGAGATCGACTCGGTCGCCATGTCCGCGCAGCTTACGAGCGAGCGCGCACACTCACTGCTGACTTGTCTTCGTCAGTTCGAGGGCAAGAGTGCGGTCCCACTGAAATTATTCAGAGGCTCCTGGGGCATATGGCATCTGCAGCCGCGGCAACGCCGCTCGGATTGCTTCATATGAGACCGCTTCAGCTGTGGCTTCGCGATCGAGTCCCGAGGTGGGCATGGCATCACGGCACGCTCCGAGTCCCAGTGACTCCGACCTGCCGTCAGTTCTTCACCCCGTGGAGGAACCTCAGTTTTCTACGGGCCGGAGTCCCCCTAGAACGAGTTTCCAGGCATATTGTTGTCTCCACAGATGCCTCTTCCACGGGCTGGGGCGCCATGTGCAACGGACATGCTGCCGCGGGCTCCTGGACAGGACCCCAGCGCCTTCTGCATGTCAATTGCCTCGAGTTGCTGGCAGTACGCCTTGCCCTGCACCGTTTCCACACACTGCTCAAGGGTCAACACGTGCTAGTCCGTTCAGACAATACCGCAACAGTAGCGTACATCAACCGTCAAGGTGGTCTACGCTCCCGCCGTATGTCGCAACTCGCTCGCCACCTCCTCTTATGGAGTCAGAAGCACCTGAGGTTCCTTCGTGCTATCTACATTCCGGGCGTTCCGACGAGCTGTCTCGGTTCCGTCCTATCCCCGGCGAATGGCGACTCCATCCCCAGTCGGTCCAGCTGATTTGGGACCAGTTCGGGGACGCACAGATAGACCTGTTTGCCTCCCACGACTCATCCCATTGCGCCCTGTATTACTCCCTGTCCGAGGGCACGCTCGGCACGGATGCACTGGCGCACAGCTGGCCGCGGGGCCTACGCAAATATGCGTTTCCCCCAGTGAGCCTTCTCGCACGGACTCTGTGCAAGATCAAGGAGGACGAGGAGCAGGTCACTTTGGTTGCGCCGTACTGGCCCGCCAGGACCTGGTTCTCCGAACTAGTACTCCTCGCGACAGTACCTCCTTGGCCAATTCCTCTGAGAGAGGACCTCCTCTCTCAGAGACGGGGCACCCTTTGGCACCCTCGTCCCGATCTCTGGAGGCTCCACGTGTGGCCTCTGGACGGGACGAGGCAGGTTTGAGTACCCTGCCACCTGCGGTGGCGGCTACCATCACTTCCGCTAGAGCTTCGTCCACGAGACATCTCTATGCGTTGAAGTGGAACCTCTTCGTCAACTGGTGCTCTTCTCGCCGAGAAGACCCCAGGAGATGCTTGATCAGTGTCGTGCTTTCCTTCCTGCAAGACGGGCTGGAGCGAAGGCTGTCTCCCTCCACCCTGAAGGTGTATGTGGCCGCTATAGCTGCATATCACGAAGCAGTTGATGGTAAGTCTCTGGGAAGGCACGACCTGATCATCAGGTTCCTGAGAGGAGCGAGGAGACTGAATCCTCCTCGCCCTCCTCTCGTTCCCTCTTGGGACCTCTCAGTGGTGTTAAATGCCCTGCAGAGGGCTCCCTTTGAGCCTCTGCAATCAGTGGAGCTTAAGTTCCTGTCTATGAAGACAGCGCTCCTGGTTGCACTGGCCTCCATTAAGAGGGTAGGGGACCTGCACGCATTCTCCGTTGACGAAGCGTGCCTGGAATTCGGGCCGGCTTACTCTCACGTGATCCTGAGACCCTGGCCTGGATATGTGCCCAAGGTTCCTACCACTCCCTTTCGGGACCAGGTGGTGAACCTGCAAGCGCTGCCCCTGGAGGAGGCAGACCCAGCCTTGGCACTGCTCTGTCCAGTACGCGCTCTCCGCGCTTACGTAGACAGGACGCGGTGTTTCAGGACCTCAGACCAGCTCTTTGTCTGTTATGGTGGGAGACTGAAGGGAAAGGCTCTCTCAAAGCAGAGGTTGTCTCACTGGTTAGTGGACGCCATTGCTTTGGCTTACCAACAGCAAGGCCGACCGTGCCCCCTTGGTGTGACAGCCCACTCCACCCGGAGTGTGGCTTCCTCTTGGGCTCTAGCGCATGGCGCCTCGCTGGCAGACATCTGTAGAGCTGCAGGCTGGGCGACACCTAACACATTCGCCAGATTTTATAATCTCCGAGTGGAGCCAGTGTCCTCCCATGTACTCGCTTCAACCAGCTAGTTCAGGACCCGCTCAGGTGTCTTCGCTTGCTCGCCATTCCACTCCACGGACTGGATACGTGCGGTTATTCTCCTCAGGTGAGCCTTCCCTTCTGAAGCCCTGAGTTCCTCCAGCACTGTTGACGCTGGCGCCAGTGTCTATTGCCTGTGCGTCGGCTAGGTGCCTCCGTGTGCTTGGTTCCTCCCTTGAGTAACCCCCACATGTGTATGTCCACTGTAAGCCTCTTTGAGCATGTGTCTTTCCCTCGGCAAGCCACCTTGCCACCCTGGAGTTGAAAGTTGCCACCCCACGGGCTGGTTACTCCAGTGTTCCTCCATATGAAGCCTTCCGGCCATATGTGTATTCTAAGTCCTCCCTACGGGTAGGCATGCTGCGGCATATCTCCTCTGAGATATGCTCCCCAGTGTACCTTGGTATTCCTGTGTTAAGTAGGACTCCTTCGTCCGTGCCAGTATCACGACAGGGGGATCAGACTTTCGCAGGGCACTGGAAGACAGCTGTGAAGGTGGCGTGATTATACGGGGACCCCCATTCTCCGTCACTCGACGTAACTCGGAGTGACTACGAAAGGGAACGTCTCGGTTACGGATGTAACCCTCGTTCCCTGAGTAAGGAACGGAGACGTTACGTCTCCCTGCCACTTCCGCTGTACCGCTGGGTAGACGCCTGAGTTCAGTCTCGGCTCCTCAGCGAAGACATGATCTGCCTTTGCCGGCGTTCCGCCTTTTATACCCACGCGGTGGGGCGGAGATACGCTATGCAAATTCCGCAGACCCATGGCATTTTCATTGCCATAGGCTCGTTTTGTAATACTCGAAGTCGATAGGCTTTCTAGGCGAAACCCCCATTCTCCGTCACTCGACGTAACGTCTCCGTTCCCTACTCAGGGAACGAGGGTTACATCCGTAACCGAGACGTTTTTGCATCAAAAAAATTAAAAATTATGTGTGAAACCTTTTTGTAAAGTGTTACCAGAATTACAACTGGAAAATTTGTGAGATGTGTCTCGAACGAAGGGATTAGGGGATTGTCCGAGGTGCTGAAATAAAAAACAGTGAATGTGAAACCGAGAGTTGTTTTTCTTTTCTTGTTACAAAAACACTTCTGAGGAATAAAACACCTGCAGACAGAAACAATCTCATTTAAATAGCAGATCACACGTCGAGGACGCACGTTTTGATCCAAAAACCTCGCGTTTCTGACACGCGTTTCCGTGACCACAAAGCGCACGTTAAGAACGCAAGCTTTTATGGCAAATTGCGCGTCCCTTGGCTGTCGAAACGCACGCGTTTGACGAGTCAATCAGACGCCTGACCACGTCGCTTCCATTATGAATGGAAATAACATTTATACATTTGTGACATTTGTACATTTGAAATAACAAACTTGAGCGTGCAAAAGACGCGATATGTGAACGGGCCCTAGTCTTTGTCTTTCCAAGACATGGTGTTCATGTGAACAATGAGCCTCGTCCCCTCTCCTTGCAAGGGTTTCAAAGTCTGGACAAAATACAGTATGTAAGTTACAGTGAAATGACATAGCTGCCAGATTCAAACTGTGCATTTGCGCGTTGGCTGGCGCTGAGCCAGAGATGGACGCGCTCAGCGCTTGTCATATATTATATAAAGTGTTCGGCGGGTCGTATATGGCCAAACTTAATTCATTATTATTATTATTATTATTATTAAAATTAAAAATTTATGGCGCCCATAAATCCACGCCTGGACAAGCTGTCATAGGTGATGCATCGAAACGACAAAGCACAACTGTGGAGGCCCAGGCACCTTCAGCATCAAGTACATTTCTTTAACATTAATGATCTTACAAAGTCAGTCATGTAATTAATCTCGACCCATGTGACATAATTGTTTGTTTTGTCTAAAAGTTAAAAACTTAACTGTAATGCATATTCTAGTCATTTAATTGGTTCATAACATCAAATGTTGTTGTACTCAAAAACTTAAGGACCTCAACTCACTCCAGCCGAGCCAAGGTCAACTGAAAACATAGCTGCACAACCACCATCAGTGGATGAAGCACCAACACACAGTAAGCATTATGAATATGAGTTGAAAGAACTAATGTCTATTAATGTCTACTAACTGGAAGGAGTTTAATGTTGGGAATATGTGAATGCTACTTTCAGATCAAATGCAGTGAGATTAATGTATTATTAGCATTAATAAGACTAACTGTTTCATTTTTCTTGTAGATGTTGGCCCTTCGCACCATTGAGGGCAGCATTGTGCAACACTTACTGCCATCAGCAACCTCACGCCCTGCAGAACATTGTGGGCAGCTGGAGGAGATCATCCCCTCCAGGAGCAGCTGGTACATAAATGCATAGCTTATTTGACAGAATCTCATTTCCGTCATTGAGGTACAGTTGAAACTCGTGCAAAAGTTATAATTTTGATGATTATAGCTTACAGCTTATGAAAACCCCAAATTCAAAATCTCAGAAAATTAGAATATTACATGAAATCAATAAAAAAAAAGGGTTTTAAATACAGAAATGTCGGCCCTCTGAAAAGTATAATCATGCATATGTATATAGTTATATATACTAAATATATTAGTTTCACCTTTTAATTTGAATTACTGAAATACATGAACTGTTGCATGATATTCAAATTTTTCGAATTTCACCTGTAATTGAAGGATTTTGTTGATATTGCCTATGTTGCAAGGTTTGTTTTTTTAAATGCTACTTTTAAATTTTACTTTATAATAATACTAATACTATAATAATAATTTGTCTTACTTGTAGGTCAGCTATGTTCTGGATGAGGGTAGGCCTGCCAATGAAATTATTATTAAGGATGGCCCTACATGTTTGACCAGGGAGAACCTGTTATCTTTAGGTTTAAACAGGGAAATGGACTCAATGGTGGGTGAAAGATTTTGTTGGAACGTTAATGTACTCAATATATTTTAATTGTAAATACAGTAAAAAAAATAAAAATAAAATCATTACCATATGCACAGGTGGGAAATGCCTGTCTGAGACTTGTTAAGGAGATAGTCGAGTTACAGGTATGTATACGCATGTATGTATACAAATTTATATTTTAGAGGGACCTATGTGAGTTCTGTGTAGTACAACAAAGTCACCTGTCTTTTTTTCTGCAGGGGAAGAATGTCTTTATTATGGACCTTCACATCCCCCCAACATGGCTCCCACCCTTGAGTTGTGACCCTCTTGGCAGTCTTCCTGTAAGTACCTACCCATTTGTACAGCCAACCCTCTATGCACACCTTGGCAATAGAATCGCCATTGGCTAGTATTTTTTTTTTTTTGGTTACTCGCCAGACTGATAAAAAAATATATAATTCCATCAAATCAGCTTGTCTTTGTAAAATGGCACAGCTTTTTAAATACCTAATATTTCTATGCTAAACTTAAGCCCTATTCGCACAGGATAAGTATTACCTGGTGACCTCTAGTCATTTGTAATAATTGCAGAGGTTGTCTGTGATCTTAATCCCGTGCTTTTTTTTTTTTTATTCTATTCTTTTTAAACTCTCTTGTATGAAAATAATGTCACAGTCAATTAGAATAATCAAATGTAATAATTTATTATGTCAGGTAAATGTATCATGCCAATTTCATAATCAGTTCAAATATAATCAATACAATAACATCGAATGCTCTGGAATAAAGAGAAAAGATGCAAACCCGACATTAGGAAATACATGAACGCAACTCTCAGCCTCACGGGCTGATCTGAGATACAGAAAAGGCCCCGAGCCCCTTGCTGCATTCCATTATATAGACAGACAATGGATATTTGCATTCAGAGGTAACACCTTTTGAGAACAGGTGGGCTTAGCCATCCCACCCTCCTTTATGTGCATGTTATCTCTAAACTCTTAAAAACCTTATTACTTTTTGTTTTACTTATTTGGAAATTAGACATTTGTACCAGTCGCACTGAGACATTTCAAATAATACCAAACATGTATAAAACTCGATGATAATCATTCACATTAAACCATTTAGATTCTTGTGTGAGTTTGGGTAAACTCTGCAAGAGTGAAGAATGAGGGGGAGAAATGTAGATTAGGATGAGGGAGGTGAGACCTTCATCTCGATATTGAACTCCCCCTCGTGCACTATGTTAATTTGTCCACTCAAGGAGTGGTCGTTCCTCAATTAGTTTTCCAGTCTTACAATTAGATGGAGATGGATGACATGTATAGCAGTATGCGGTAAGGAACATTATTCTGTTTATGATCATACAGCTAGACCTATAACGACAAGACATTTCCAAGCAATAGCCTATTGACATCATATCCGGGAGATAAGTCTGTAAATTCGAGTAAAATCACAGGCTTCGCTTATCCCGTGCGAATGCGCCACACGAAATTCAGATGTGGGGGGGGGGGGCGATTTGTAATTCACACGAGGTCCCCAGATAATACTAATCCCGTGCGAATAGGGCTTTTGCTTGGCATAGAACACGCACACTTTGCGAATAAAATTTTAGAATTTATTAACCAATGGCTAATGATAGACATTATAAGTCACCCAGAGTGAAATTTACTCGCATATGTGAGTGATTTACTCGCATTGTAGAGGGTTGACAGCAATAATTAAACTGATTTGAATTGACAGCATAACTTGCTTTCTTTTAAGGTCGACTCCACTGAGAAAGATGCACTTATATTCCCGCTGTGGACACAAGGACATTTTTTGCTATGTGTAAGTAATGCATGCTTTCAAAGAAAGTTTGTCAAGCTATACTGTTGATGTGGAAAAGAAGCATATGAAGATTCCTTTTTACAACGCTCATTGGAATATTACACATGAAAAGTTAACTCATTGCCAAGATTATTCTCATAGGTGATGATGCCACTCAAAAGAGGAATACTGTTCCTCAATTCGCTGTTTGCACAGTGGGAACAAGGCTTTGGCTACAAGCCCTACCGAGACATCTTGAGGTTACAACAGGATGATAAATTTCGTCAGTCACGTTCCCCTGACTTGCCCACATTAATGCAACTACTTTCGGCAGTCACGTTCCCCTGACTTGTCAAGGCTGCTTGGACAAACTGCATAGTTATAGTACCTCACGTTCAGAGGATGTAAGCATTGTTGGCATTTCATGTTCAACCAATTTCTGAATTGTATTCTTCATTTCTGAAACTGTTTGTGTTCCCCAGCTGAATTATACTGTGTGTATTTAAATTGTAAGTATTCTTCGTAACACTGTCTTGATTTTTATCAGGGCTGTTGCACAAAAGCTCATGCCTGGGCCATGGGAAGAATAGTCAGGCCTAGATGTTGAGGTAATAATCATTTGCAATGAAAATGCACAAGAACAACATGTATAAGATTGATAGTCATTGTAAATTCTTCATAATGTGTGTTCTTTCTTCAAACAGGGGCTACCTCTACAACATTTTGGGATTGACTGTGGAGTGTTTATGGTTATGGTGAGTTGCCAAGCTCATTTTCAGGATGTTTAGTGATATCCACACAACAATGTCCATTTTTATTAATCTTGGTGAATTTATGCTCATACAAAAGACGTCAACATAACAGCCTTTCTGCCTTTACAGTATACCTGGTACATAACTATGGAAGCAGCATTTGATTTCACCACCATAAGTGCAGTCTTGGTGTTGACAAAGTTGTTTAATGTTAATTGTGGTGAATTACATTACAACTGTTCTTATCTTTAGTTGGTGGTGCAAGGTTTTGCTGGAGGACCTTGAGATTGAGGGGTATGGTTTTTGAACTTAAAAATAGTACATTAATAGATACTACTGTCAAAGTGGGAAAGCATGATGAACATATTTGGTCAATGTCAATTACAGACATGGTCGAAGATTTGCACATTTTACACAGGAAGGCAGGATGATGGGGGATGGAAGTCTGCCGCCTGTCTTTCGTGTCCCTAGGAAAAGGAGACACTGTACTTTGGTAATATTTTTTAGTTAAAAGTAGTGAAAGTAGCATGTAAAAATGTGTAGCTCTTTCTTAAACGATCTGTTTTTCTCTGTTTTACTTTTTGAAGGTACCTACACTCCCAGCAAAGATGATCAGGGTTTCACAGGATGGGGCAGTGGCCATTGACATTTTGCAGGCATGTGTTCATAATCACTTTAATGTTGATGAAATGGCTTGCAATGACTCTATATTAAATCGTGTTTCATATCTACAGTTGCCCGATGACATTCTCCAGAGGATCCTTGTCTTCGTAGTTCTAGAAGACGGCTGCTCTGCAATCCTGAGGCTGGCTCTGACATGCCAGAGATTTAGCAACGTTGTCAGCCTGGAGCATTTTCAGCAGGAGGCACACTTCAGCTGGCTTGATAGTGTGGTTGCCCCATCTTGTTTTTTTGTGGGTATAACAATTAGGCTAGGTTAATCTCACTCTCTTCCATTCCCTAACATGAAACTTTTGACAGTTAAAGATTTGTTAATTTATTGTCTGAATTGTGTGACTGTCATTGTGTTTTGATATTGAACAGGTGTAGTGAATTGGAAAAGATTTTCAGGGGGACACTGTCAAGGATACAGAAAGCCGTACACCATCTCTAGGTGCAGCCGCCTACAATGCTGCCAGATTTACAAAGACTGTGGGGCTGGCTACCAGGGAAATGGACAACGGGGAGTGCTTTCGGGGTTTTACTTCTCAGATGACAACCCTGGCTACTGTAGCTGGGATTGCTTTTTAGATGATGGAGGTCTTGAACAGTGAAGTGTGTGTGCGCGCAATGTGTCTAGGGATGGGAATTGATAAGAATTTAACGATTCCAATTCCATTATCGATATTGCTTATCGATTCGATTCCTTATCGATTCTCTTATCGATTCTCATTGGGTGAGGGAATAAGTACAAATTTGTTTGTTTGTATTAACTTATTGAACTTATAACTTAACTTATTTGTTTGTTAATTATTATTAACTCGCTGACACAGCACAGAGTATTAGGGGTGTGAACCTACACTGGTCTCACTGCTCAGTTCGATTACAATTATCATGTCATCGATTCAGTTCAATTCGATATCTCGATGCATTACATGCACTGCCTCCTCAATTTTCAATTTTACTTCAAAAGTGATGTGTGTGTGCGTGCGTGCCTGCGTGCGTATGCGTGTTCGCGCGCTCGCCTGTTCGTGAAGTCGCAGTGACAGAAACAGTGACATTCCAGTTTAAGTTTCATGGGACTAAAGTCTGTTCATGCTGTGTGTGTGTGTGGCCAAATGTTTCTGCATATTGGAGGTAGTCCCCCCCCCCCCCCCTTTGACGAAATGGAAATTTTACAAGTGTTGCAAGTGACCGTATTGTTATGAGGCGCCGTCATACTATCATTGAGTATGTGCGCGAGTTTGAGTGTGTGTGTGCTCACGTCTCACATGCGTGGAGAGTTTGTGTGTGCGCGAGCGCGTCTCATATGAGTACCGGTATGTGCCTGGAGAGTTCCGCGCATCTAGTGTGTGTAGAGTTTGCGTGTATGTGCGTGAGTGACTTTAGGTGTGTCGTTGTGCATTTCATATGTATTTGTTTGAGCATTCAGCAGTATAAATGTATGTTTGACTAGTATACGTGTATGTAAGTGTTTCATATATGTGTGCGTGAATGAAGTTTGATTTAAGCCCTAGACGGCGCCTCATATTGTCGTCTTTTCGCGTAAAATATAACCAAACTTTAGAGTGCTTCTGCCTCGATGCCATGTTTGCTGCGTTCTAAACCAAAACAAGGCAGCGCGTGTGTGACGTCATGACACATTTGCAACGAGCGGAACCGATAAGCGGAATCGTTAAGCAGGCATACTAACGGTTCCAAGTAATTGGTTCACTGGGCACCGGTTCTGAAGAAGAACCGGTTCTCGATTCCCATCCCTAAATGTGTCTTCCCCTTTTATAGTCACTTGCAGTTCAAGTGTGTTGTCTTTTTTTTTCTTTCTCAAAAGCAATTAAATTAACGAAATTATTCTTAATTATTTTACTGTGGATGATTTGTATGTTATTTTGCTTTAAATAGAAAATTCTGATTAAATAATAATTTGTTCATATTTTCAATCTTAATAAACTAATTTGTTACAGTATGGTCAGTGAGGAGGGAATGCTCGTGAGGAGCCTGTAACAATGTTAAATAGGCTATAGGCTATTTAATTCATCTTAAACAGTAACACACAGCGTAGAGAATGAGTCAATTACTTTGAATATTAATTACGCATTTTGGGCATAAACATGTAAATAGTAAAAAGATTGATATTGAATAGACACAGAATGATTAATCCAAAAAAATAAATGTTCGTGGGTACTGATGTTATTCATGTGTTCTCACACACTTCAGAGTCGTGGTCACTCGTTTAGACGAACACACACCCTGTGGTGAAATAATGGCGCATTTTTAACAGCCGTAGCTTTCTCAGATCGGCTCGGTTTGGATTCAAATTTAATTTTCCAATGAGTTTGGAAAATTCTGCACACAGTAAACATCAGAATATCCCTTCTGTCAATAAACATTTCCAAATTTGTAAATCTTATTGTGGACAATAAGATTTATTGTGCCGATTGTTCAACTCATTGACCACAGTACATTGAAAGTAAACATAACCGGAAATAAGTGAAATGTACTATTTCCAAACAGAAGTGTGTCACGAAGCTCAGTGCAAGTGGTCCATTGCTTTATATATTTACAAATTATTGATTGTTGTTTTTTTCTTACGTTTGCTTCCAGTTTCTTTTAATTTTGGTATTTCTTCAAGCGTTCAATCAAATAATTCAATAATTTTCTTGTTCTCCAACATATAAAACACAAATCTTGTGGCATTTCACAGAAACACTATTTATTAGTTAACTAACTACACATTTACTTTATGTGAATCTCACAAAACATTTGCTCACTGTGACACAGAACAATGCTTTCTTATATGATTCACTAGACTACTTGATTGTGTGAAGCTCTTCTCACACTGAGTACAGTGGTACGGCTTCTCTCCAGTATGAACTCGCTCGTGTGATTTCAGAGATCCAGAACGAGTGAAACTCTCGTCACAATATGAGCACTTGTAAGGTTTTTCTCCAGTATGAATTCTTTGGTGCTGTTTCAGATTGTCAGCTCTAGTAAAGCTCTTCCCACAGTCACAACACACATGATCTCTGACGTCATTATGTGTTTTCTGGTGCTGTTTAAAACTGTCCAGCCTTGAAAAACTCTTTCCACAGAGAGAACACACATAAGGCTTCTCATCTAAATGAAGTTGCAGGTGATCTTTTAGATGTGCTGATGAAATAAAATCTTTACCACACTGATCACAGTTAAATGGCCTTTCTCCAGAGTGAATACGCTCATGTACTTTCAGAGATCCAGAACGAGTGAAACTCTCGTCACAATATGAGCACTTGTAAGGTTTTTCTCCAGTATGAATTCTTTGGTGCCGTTTCAGACAGTCAGCTCTAGTAAAGCTCTTCCCACAGTCACAACAAACATGATCTCTCACTTCATTGTGTGTTTTCTGGTGCAGTTTAAAACTGTCCAGTCGTGAAAAACTCTTTCCACAGAGAGAACACACATAAGGCTTCTCATCTGAATGAACTTTCATGTGATCTTTTAGATGTGCTGATGAAATAAAATCTTTACCACACTGATCACAGTTAAATGGCCTTTCTCCAGTATGAACTCGCTCGTGTGATTTCAGGTTTCCAGACTGAGAGAAACTCTTGTCACAATATGAGCACTTGTAAGGTTTTTCTCCAGTATGAATCCTCTGGTGCTGTTTCAGATGCTCAGCTCTAGTAAAACTCTTTCCACAGAGAGAACACACATAAGGCTTCTCATCTGAATGAACTTTCAGGTGTGATTTTAGATGTGATGATGATATAAAAACTTTACCACACTGATCACAGTTAAATGGCTTTTCTCCAGTGTGACAGAGCAGATGATGACTGAGATCAGTTAAATATGTGAAACTCTTTTCAAATTGAGTGCAGGTGTGCATCTTTTTTGCTTCTGTTCGTTGAGTTTTAAAGTTATGATGTTCCTCTTCCACTTCATTCAGTTCTTGTCTTTGCTGTTTCACTCTTACCTGGTCTAAAAGACAAAAGACATGCAGTTAGAATCAGTTCAAGTAAATCCTGATTTAAAGGGATAGGCTAGTTCACCTGAAAATGAAAAGTCTGTCATCATTTACTCACCCTCAAGTTGTTCCAAACCTGTACACATTTCTTTGTTCTGCTGAATACTAGGGTGACCCCAAATAGTCGAAGATTCGATGCATCGATAGGAGCCAGATTCGACTACCAATCTCACGGTCGAATCTTCGCAGAGGTTATATGAGGGTGCTCAATGTCTGATTTTACATAGAACTAACGGTTTTCTGTCAAAACGTTAATATAGGAGCCTATTATGATAATGCTGTAAATACAAATGTGCAAAGGAAGAAGCTTTTAATGAATATTTTTAACGTGCGTGAATAAATCCAAACACCCCGTGACAGATTTAAGTTTCTCTTTCGATCCGTGACCGAGAGAGGAGCGTTTTGGCGGCAGGGATTTAAATCTTTAAAAATGTCTGGGATAAGAAAATCTAAAGTGTGGATGCACACCATCCGAAAGGATATTCTCCAAGGCTGGATTTAGCATAAGGAAAACCATGATCGCACTTCTGCAGCCCAACGTTAACAAGTTGTTTTTTTCTTCGGGATATTCTAAAACGCTTAACGTGAAGGGGGTTTTAAAACGCTTAAAATGCACTTTTACGTGGCTTAATGTATGCAGTACATATCTTATTAAGAAACCATTTGCAGATGAGCAGATTAACCCAGAATATGAACGCAATGTGTTCCTCCTATAGAAAGTCACGGAAAGTGTTTTCTATAACTGTTTTCAATGGGAGGAAAATTAACTTTTAATTAAACGCGTTGCGTTCATATTCTGGGCTCATCTGCTTTTCTGTAGGCTACAGTATGCTTTATTAATAAGGTGTGTACAGAATTTGATCTTTTAATATAACTGTCTTATGACATTAAGCCGTTAAACGTTTTTCATGTTAAGCGTTTTAGAATTTATTTTATCCACGCACACAATTTGAAAAGACTCAAACGGACACAGAAACACAGACAGATTGAAAGACTAGATTTTCTTTCTCTCGATCAGGTAGGGTACAAGGGTACAAACATTTCAGCCGGTTCTAATTTGATTTTTGGATGCTGTGAACAATTTTAGCTAAACTGTCAATCGAGTTTAGTGTTTAATGTTGTTTCTGCAGTTAAAGACAAAGTTGACAATTCTGGCTATACTTTCGTTATTTTAAGAATTTCTTTATTTTAATTGTATTTATTGATCACTCAGGGTTATCTAATTTAACTATTTGTGGCTTGTGTTTTGAATATATGTTCCCCTGCACTTTAGGCACTTACCACACATTTGTTCTGGATCTTGTGACTTGATTCAGACTTATTTAGTTTTGTATTTTTATTTATTAGAAAGGTATATTCTGTTCTAATTTAATTCTGTAAATGAATTGTTGATTATTTTTCGGTGCATCGATCTTGCGCTCTGTACTTAGAGCCTGCTCGTACAGGCAATTTAGCCGATTTAATCTGTCTGTAGTGTGGCCTTTCTGCAGTTATTTAAGTTATTTCTTAGTTTTATTGATCCTAAATGTTTTTATACATTTTCTTCTATATCTTTGTGTGATGTTCTGTACATCGCAGCTTTAAAATGTTAAAGCCCCGCCCCCGCCCCAACCCCACACACGATTCGACTATTAGTCGACTATAGGGAAGACTTGACGATTCTGATTCGACTATGAAAATCCTTAGTCGGGGACACCCCTACTGAATACAAAGATATTTGGAAGAATGTTTGTAACCAAGTAGATCTCGCCACCCATCAACTACCATAGTAGGAAAAAATATATATAATATGGTAGTCAAGATCTGCTTGGTTATAAACATTCATCTAAATATCTTCCTTTGTGTTCAGCAGAACATAGAAATGTATACAGGTTTGGAACAACTTGAGGGAGAAAAAAATTATGACAGAATTTTTCTCCATCTCTTAATAGCAGAAAGCAAGCAACAGAGATCAGGTACCAGATCTTTCATGTTTTGTTCTGTCATTCACTTGTTAATTGGTTCAAATATGTTTGACAACTGCTATATACAAGGTTATGATCATTTAGATGTTTTTCTCCATCATTTATCATCCATATACTGCTTATTAATTCACATTTACCAAAGCAGTCAACAAGGAAGAATCAAGAATGGACACCAACCTGTTTGTTGCTCAGTATCTTCATGTTTTATTCTGGATGGTTCTGGATCACTCATGTCTTCAATCTCCTCTTTAATAAACTCCATCTTTAACATTCACACAGATTTCAGCTGCTACTCCTGGAGTTTATTCCCTGTTTCCAGCTCATACATTATGGTGATGTCTGAGATTTTCAGTAAATTGGCACATTAAGCATATTTTATTGGTGTCAACAGGCTGAAACAAACTACAGCATCATCACCTTTTACTTTAGTTCTTGTCTTTGCTCTTTCACTTCCATCGGGTCTGAAACATATTAAAAAATTAAGTTGTTAGAATGAGTTCAAGGAGGATAAATGTGAATTTTCAAGTGAACCCTGATTTAATAACAGAAAACAAGAGACATACGTTTATCAAATATCAGATTTTTGATGTACCAAAGGTTAGTTTTGTCATCATCTTGTTAATAGTCAAAATGTGAATGACAACTGCTGTCATAAGCAAACATTATTTGCTTATTTTTCACAGCTCTTATGATTGGCATCTAACATATATATATATATATATATATATATATATATATACACACACACACACATACAGGTGCTGGTCATATAATTAGAATATCATCAAAAAGTTGATTTATTTGAGTAATTCCACTCAAAAAGTGAAATTTGGATAGTATAGTGTAGTGAATACATTTCAAGTGTTCATTCCTTTTAATTTTGATGATTATAACTGACAACTAATGAAAACCCCAAAATCCGTATCTCAGAAAATTAGAATATTGTGAAAAGGTTCAATATTGAAGACACCTGGTGTCGCACTCTAATCAGCTAATTAACTCAAAACACCTGCAAAGGCCTTTAAATGGTCTCTCAGTCTAGTTCTGTAGGCTACACAATCATGGGGAAGACTGCTGACTTGACAGCTGTCCAAAATACGACCATTGACATCTTGCGCAAGGAGGGCAAGACTGGCTGTTCACAGAGCTCTGTGTCCAAGCACATTAATAGAGAGGCGAAGGGAAGGAAAATATGAGGTAGAAAAAAGTGTACAAGCAATAGGGATAACCGCACCCTGGAGAGGATTGTGAAACAAAACCCATTAAAAAATGTGGGGGAGATTCACAAAGAGTGGACTGCAGCTGGAGTCAGTGCTTTAAGAACCACCACGCACAGACGTATGCAAGACATGGGTTTCAGCTGTCGCATTCCTTGTGTTAAGCCACTCTTGAACAAAGAGACAGCGTCAGAAGCGTCTCGCCTGGGCTAAAGACAAAAAGGACTGGACTGCTGCTGAGTGGTCCAAAGTTATGTTCTCTGATGAAAAAATTTTTGAATTTCCTTTGGAAATCAAGGTCCCAGAGTCTGGAGGAAGAGAGAAGTACAGAATCCACGTTGCTTGAAGTCCAGTGTAAAGTTTCCACAGTCAGTGATGGTTTGGGGTGCCATGTCATCTGCTGGTGTTGGTCCACTGTGTTTTCTGAGGTCTAAGGTCAACACAGCCGTCTACCAGGAAGTTTTAGAGCACTTCATGCTTCCTGCTTCTGACCAACTTTATGGAGATGCAGATTTCATTTTCCAACAGGACTTGGCACCTGCACACAGTGCCAAAGCTACCAGTACCTGGTTTAAGGACCATGGTATCCCCGTTCTTAATTGGCCAGCAAACTTGCCTGACCTAATCCCTATAGAAAATCTATGGGGTATTGTGAAAAGGAATATGCGATACGCCAGACCCAACAATGAAGAAGAGCTGAAGGCCACTATCAGAGCAACCTGTGCTCTCATAACACCTGAGCAGTGCCACAGACTGATCGACTCCATGCCACGCCGCATTGCTGCAGTAATTCAGGCAAAAGGAGCCCCAACTAAGTATTGAGTGCTGTACATGCTCATACTTTACATGTTCATACTTTTCAGTTGGCCAACATTTATACAAATTCTTTTTTTGTATTGGTCTTAAGTAGGGCTCCACGATTATGACAAAAATCATAATTGTCGATTATTCCTTTGAAATTGTAATTGCGATTATTAATTACGATTATCATAATTTACATTGACTGATGTTTTAAATAGCTTTATACCATGTTTAAAGCAACTTCATGCCATATTTTTATATACAAATAAAAAAAACAAGCTGAAAATACTCTTCCTGAAAAACTTTTATTGCTTTTCTCATTGCCACAAATGTAAACGATACATTGGTTTGGTTTCTTTAAAAAAAAGAGGTACAAATATGCAATAGTATGCATGGTATAATTGTTATATTAAAACTAAAATTAAAACAATGGAAAAACTCAAATTAACCTGTAGAAAGAAAAAAACTGAGATTGCCTTATCAAGTATTTTGGCCTAGAACACAAGCCATAAAAATACTTCGAGTTTTCAGGAATGAACAACATCAAGTTAGAATTTTAAAGATTTTTGGCAAGGAACACAAGCCTGTCCACACTTTCAGGTTTTAGGGATGCACGCAAACAATTCACAATGTTTCCTCCAGTGCTGAATACTCTTTCCGAGGGAGAGCTTGTGGCAGGAATGCACAAATACTTTTGTGCCAACTTGGATAGTGCTGGGAATTGTTTTGCATGTTCCTTCCACCAGACCAAAGGATCCTCCTCACTATCAACAGCAGCAGAGAGAAAATAAGACTGTAGCTCAGCAGTAATGCTCATGTCTTGGACATTGGAGAGAGATGGCGATGCTGGCCTCTGGTCCTCATCCACTTTAAAGAAGCTGCCCAGTGTTTTTTTTGGTCTTCTTTAGTGCTGGTGCAATGGGTGCATTTTGGTCACTGCTTCCACTCTAACAGTCACAGATGGTGGAGGCTTTTAATTAAACAAAGGCAAAAATTTTGTTTAACTAATAATATAATATAATGTTATATTCTAGTATAGTAAGGACTATTTATTAATTTTAAATTAATACTGAGAATGAAACAAGATTATTACCTTTACTGTAGATACTGATGCCATTTCAGTTCTCAAACGAATCTTGACAGCTTCAACTCTGTTTTCATTGACGTACTTGAGCTTGAATCTGGGATCAACTGCAGAAGCCATGTCAAGCAACTCTTGAGTCAGTGGATCATCAAATTTCTCATTCAGGTAGTCCAGGATCTTTTTCTTGATGCATTTTGACAGTTCTGTTTCTCCGTCTTTCTCTGCCAAGATTTTATTGTTGAACAAATGAAGAACAGGCTTCACATATGACACATTTACATATTGCTCTCCTGAAAGAGCATCCGTGAATTCAGCAAGTGGAGAAAGGGAGTTGTTGACCGCCTCAAGGACTTCTACATCCTGCCATGTGAGGACAAGGTGTCTAGCTTTTCTGTCCACAGAGAGAACAAAAGAAATGGCACTCTGTTGTTCCAATACCCTGGCAATCATTGCTTGTTTTGAAACCCCATCTTGTCGGACACTCAGTCTTGAGCTTGTGTTGAGGTAACTTGAGCTCTTTCTGGGCCTCGGACAACTCCCTCCTTCGTCTCCAGCTGTAGGAGAAGCACCTACCACCTTTTTGCAGACATTTAGTGCACGGTCAATCCGTCGATCTTTCAAAGAATGTTCTAAACACACACACACAGACACAAACAGTTTACTAATGCTATACATTTTAATTACAATTAAACAGACAAAATTTCTAAATTACAGTATAATTACATATTACAATACATACTACATTATAATATAATAACATATTACAATTTATATTAGTATAGTTGTAAACACATTTATAGTTATAGTTAATATAGTTAACTTATCTATATAGTTCACTTATCTATATTTATAACATTATATTAATACAGTATAAAACACTGAAGTTGTTGCATGCTAAACTGTTCAATCACTGAATGCATTATAATCCAGGAATGGATTTAAAAAACCCTGGTCTACATATTATTAGCCAAGTACATATGATATTGCAATGAAATAATAATGCTATTATAATGTTTACATTTTTAGCTTAATGAAAAAATATTAAGTAATAGCAGGCTACTCACCAATTGCTAGGTGCAGCCTGTGTCCAAAACAATGAAGACTGCTCCACTTATTGTTGGCAACAGCTTTCACTACATTTGCTGCGTTGTCTGTTGTGACACAGACTTGTTGCTCCTCCTTTAAATTCCAGGCATCCAGCATCTCTTTCAATCCTTGAGCAATCACATCCCCGGTATGATCTTGCGGAAAATAGGATGTTTGCAAGCATCTGCTTTTGAGTTGAAACTCGTCGTCAATGTAATGAACTGTTAAGCTCATATATGGTTCCATAGTTCCACTGGACCATAAATCAGTCGTGGAGGAATAGAACTCCATTTTCTGCAGATCTGATTCAACGCTTTCGCGGCATTTCGCATAAAGTGAAGGTAGCGCAACTTGAGAAAAATAATTGCGGGAGGGGATGACATATCTCTTGTCCAGTGTGCTTATGAGTTTTTTGAACCTCGCGCTGCAAACTGTATTAATCGGTACCATGTCTTTTGCAATAAAATGCGCGATCGCTTCAGTTACCTCGATCTGCTTTTGGGAACCTGCCGGGTACGGAGAAGCACAAAACAACGATTTCGTGATGGGTGTCTGTGTTGCAGTTCTCGCATCACTTGGTGCTTTTTTTTTTTTACGCTGACACACTCCTCATATTGCACTCTGTGGTTGAATTTTAAATGGTTGAATAAATTTGTGGTGTTGCTTGCTGGAGCAGAAACAGTTGTTCGACAAAACTTACACAGTATAACACGCTGCTCGACGTCATCTCTAGTGAATCCGAAATAATTCCAGACCACTGATGTAGCTTTTCTTTTCGGTTCAAATGGTGGATTCTGAGCAACACTTTGCACGTTATCGGAATCAGATGTTTCTTTATCAGCAGACATGTTCATGAAATAAACATTACACGAGATACAGACGTGACAGTGGACAGTCAGATCGTTGATAAAGACAAGCCTACAGACTATTATTAAAAGTGTTGATTTGCCTGTCTGTCACAACGTGACATGATCTAAACACGCCTCTTAAGCACGCAGATTTTTTATTTATTTTTTGTAATTGCGGCTTTGGACGATTACGTAATCGTGGCATCCATAATCGTGATCACGATTAGAAATTCAATTAATTGTGCAGCCCTAGTCTTAAATAATATTCTAATTTTCGGAGATACTGAATTTGGGATTTTCATTAGTTGTCAGTTTTAATCATCACAATTAAATGAAATAAACATTTGAAATATATCAGTCTGTGTGTAATGAATGAATATAATATCCAAGTCTCACTTTTTGAATGGAATTACTGAAATAAATCAACTTTTTGATGATATTCTAATTATATGACCAGCACCTATACTGCCCTACAAAGGCAAAAGACCTTAACTCGCTAGAGTGTGGAACTGAGAAAAATGACTTTAAAGATTTTTAGTTGTCCCGCCAAATTAATTATAGGTAGGACACTAGAAATCTGGCAATTAGATGTTTAAGTAATGAAAATTATCTACATAAAAAGATCTTGAGCTCAAACTTGACTTTTGACCATTATTTTAAAGTTACTGTACTCTGTCTTTGTATTGTCAGCAAAAAGTGAGAAGTCATGCCAAGGCAAAAGTACGGTGGCCGAGAGAGCTCAACGTGCTGTAATCTAAAGAAGACGCATGTAAATAGAAAATAAACGCATACAAATAGAAAAAAACACCAGCAAAATTAAGAAAATATCTTCATCAGTTTCACAACACACGTGTGCTCCAAATACTCACAACACAACCAAATACAGAAACGCGCTGCAAAAGCTCACAACACAATCAAATACAGAAACGCGCTGCAAGTAACACAGACCACAACGGAAATGTTTCCGGGGGAAAACATTTGCAGCGCGTTTCTGTATTTGGTTGTGTTGTGAGTATTTGGAGCACACGTGTGTTGTGAAACTGATGAAGACGTTTTCTTAATTTGCGGGTGTTTTTTCTATTTGCATGCGTTTTTTTCTATTTGCATGCGTCTTCTATAGGTTGCAGCACGTTGAGCTCTATTGGCCACCGTACAAAAGGCAGTAACTTCCACATTATCAATATTTGGTTGCTGATCACCATTAACAAAATCATTATAGTAACACCTGTATAAAATCTAGTGATCATGGCATTTATTTTGAATGATTTACAATTACTTTATCCACCTTATTCCTGACAAGCTTACTGCATTTTGAATTATGGGCGGCACTTCCGGTTTGGGGAACTTCCATTCAAAAAGACTGAAACGAATCATTTCAAATCATAAGGTTGCACTAGGGCTGGGCGATAAAACGATAACGATATGTATCGCGATAGACGTAATCAATACCAATAAAAAATGCGTTCGATAATTTATTTATTTTTTTCGTCGGAAGAAAGTTTTGTTGCAAGTTTGGTTGCATGAACAAATGTACTCACTCTCTGGTAACCTAGCAACGTACTGGGTGACACGCTAACAGCCGGTCATGTAAAGGGGGTTGCACTTGCACACTTTATACACCAGACAAGAAGCGCAGCACCGCGCCGCATCGCGTCTAGGCCAGGTATCGCACACCGGACGTGCACCCACTTTCTCAGTTAATAGCACCATGTCTTTAAAATTCGAACACATTATTCTCTATGAGTGTACACACACTCATTCACAAAAATGAGCTGACTGAATGAAAATTGCTGATGTTATCGGATGTATAGGTGAGATTCTCAATTCATGCAGTTAACGGACGCTCTGAGGTAAAGTGTAGCAACGATTGTATTTAATTGTACAGTACAATCATAACATAGTACAGACCTTATCTTTATTTCATAATGTCCTTAAACATAGCCTAACAATATTGCTGGCCATAAACTGAGAAAGTGCGCGTCCGGTGTGCGATACCTCTAGTTGTTCGACGCGACGCGGCGCTTCTCGTCCGGTGTGCGACCCCCTTAACAGTATGGTTGCGCCATATCTTTGTCTCGTGTTGGATTATTCAGTAACAGAGCGGCGTGGAGTGATAAGTGGAAAATGAGTGCCGCAGCGATTGTTGATAAAACAGGAAAAGTCAGCTCGCCAGTATGGCAGTTTTTTGGATTTTATAAGTCTGACCGTAGTCAGACCAATGTCGTCTGCAAATAATGCTAGACCGTCGTCGGTTTCTCTATGTTTATTTAACACTTTGCACTATTTTATTACTCTTTTTTTTAAGCATTTCTTATGTATTCTTTAATTTTGCACCTTAATTTTAAGAGATAAAGTGTTCATTGTGATTTTAGACTTATGTTTGCATTTTAATTATTTGATGTTTTCCATGGTTGTGTTGACATTTCTGCTAATATATTATAATTAGAGGAAGGTTAAGTTTAAAATAAAAAATGTTTAAATGTAGTCTTATATATTTGTCTCCTGGTCCTTTAAATAGGTCATAAAAAATATCAATAATTATCGATATCGACCGATATGAAACACTTATATCGTGATACAGTTTTCAGCCATATCGCCCAGCCCTAGGTTGCCCTACAAATAAAGCTGATCCGTCAGTTTGACTTAATGAGCTATCAGTTTTCTTTCATGTTTTATCTAAGAATAACATGAGAATAATGTAACACTTGGTATTTTAACGTGACATGTTATAACAAGAATATCTATAGTAAGAGCTCTGCATTCTTTTCCTCATGATTATTTTATTTTTTTCTTTTGAATTCCGCTGTAATAGTATGACAAAGGTCAACACATACTGCACATTTGTGGTCAGTTCTCCCGATTTAATTTACGATGTATACCATTAATAATTCACTGGAATCCTCCCCAAATCCTCACGTCTCTTTCCAGGTTTGGTTTCACAGGTAAATACAATTTATTTTCTGTCAAAATGACTGAAATCACTTTAAAATAGTATCACGCAATGAATGCTGAAGTAAAACACTTTTTTATTAAGGCAACGTATGTTACATAATACAGATTACCACAGTGATATTTAACCGACCGATTTTGCTGTGGAAAGATGCTTTTGAGATTATTCATGGTCTGTTGAAAGTTACCTTGTTGATGCTTTTACACTTTTAAATGTCCTTTTAAAGGGATAGTTCACCCAAAAATGAAAATTCTGTCAGTATTTACTCACACTCATGTTGTTCCAACTCCGTAAGACCTTCGTTCATCTTCGGAACATGAATTAAGATATTTTTGATGAAATCTGAGAGCTGGATCACTCCTCCATAGGCTTCAAAAGGACTGAAACTTGCCGGCCTCGAAAAGTTATTAAAGACATCGTTAAAATAGTCCAAGTGACTACAGTGGCTCAATCTTAAGTTTATCAAACGACGAGAATACTTTTTGTGCGCAAAAACAAACAAAAATAACGACTTTATTTCAACTATTCATTTCCTTCTCTGTTGGCCTCTAGTCAGTTAACTTAGTGTAATAGCGTAGAGCTACGTCACACGTAGGCTCACTATTGGCCGACGCTAGAGGTGGGCGGATCGATCCTGAAGTATCGATACTTCGATACTGACGTGGTATCGAAAATGATCGATCCTCACATAAAAATATCGATCCAAATGTGTATTTTTTTACCAGTAATTTTTATTAATTTAGCACGCAATTCAGTGCGTAAAATAAGCTTCAAAGTGGAAAAATAAGCAAATGTTAGCGGATAATTGTGTAGGATAGAACTTTTTCTCCTAGTCATCTGTATACAAGACGAAACCAATCAATCACAGAGAGCGTTCGATGCTGGTGCTTCACTGAGCTCACAGGCCCAGTGCGTTTGGGAAACGAAGCCTTGCTTAGATGACAGAGAAACAATCGGGAGTTATTTCGCAGTAAACAAACCACAAGTGTACATAACGGTTCAAAAATGTTGACGTCAGTAAGATTTTTTTAATGAAATTAATATTTTTATTCAACAAGGATCGATGCATTAAATTGATCAAAGGGTTTTACACTGTTAAAAAAATATATACTTCATATAAATTCTGTTCTTTCAACTTTGTTCATCAAATAATTCTGCATAAAATGTATCATGGTTTCCACAAAAATATGAAACTGTTTTCAACATTGATAATAATATGAAATGTTTCCTGAGCAGCAAATCAGCATATTAAAATGAATTATCATCATGACTGGAGTAATGATGCCGAAAATTCAGCTTTGATCACATGAATAAATTACAGTTTACTATGGCAAAGAAAACAGATAGCCTATGTATGTATTTTTGATCAAATAAATGCAGAAGAGAATTCAAAATCTTACAGCCCCCAAACTTTTGAGCAGTAGGCTAGTGTACAATAGTACATTTACTATAATTAGGGTAGTTTTGTAAAAGTCACTGACTAATTACAGGCGAGTGGAGAGCACAAATCAGAAAATATTTAGTAGTCTTGAAAACGTATTCAGATTTACCATATTAATGATGCATTCACCTCATAAATCATGACACACTGCTCTAGCACAGGAAAGTGCATACAAGTTCAAGTGCTTGCTTTTAAAATGAAAAAGTATTGGTATCGGTATCGATATCGGCGATACTGGCCCTGTATTTACTTGGTATCGGATCGATATCGAAATTTTCAGTATCGCCCACCCCTAGCCGACGCTGGTCATGTGTGTGATGCGTGTGACGTACAACAACAGAAGCTCTACGCTTTTACACTAGTGAACTGACTCGAGGCCCACAGAGAAGGAAATTAATAGTTGAAATAAAGTCATTATTTTTGTTTTTTTGCGCACAAAAAGTATTCTCGTCGTTTGATAAACTTAAGATTGAGCCACTGTAGTCACTTGGACTATTTTAACGATGTCTGTAATAACTTTTTGTGGCCTGCAAGTTCAGTCCCTCAAGAAGCCTATGGAGGAGTATGGAGGAGTGATCCAGCTCTCAGATTTCATCAAAAAATATCTTAATTCGTGTTCCGAAGATGAACGAAGGTCTTACGGGGTTGGAACAACATGAGGGTGAGTAAATACTGACAGAATTTTCATTTTTGGGTGAACTAACCCTTTAATGTTCAATGGTTGAAGAGTGAGTAGAATAATGTAATGTCATCGTACACGGTTTAAAAATATATTATTGCGTCCATAGAGCTAGTCTTTCACTGATTGTTTACAGCTTAACGGAAGTTACACCCATAATTCGCGCAAAGCGTCATGGGGCGCAGAAGTACTGTGGATAGCTATTGTGCTTTGGTTGCATTCTGGTGGCCCTATATATTAATACATTAGACATGACAAAATACCTCCATAGCAGTAAAGAGTAGGCTCTCAAGTGGTACCGAGTGGCAAGACTTGCTAAACACGCGTTCAAAATGATCACGATAAAACAGATCCTCGCGCACATTCGACCCGGAGACTGGTTTATAGCGGTGGATCTGAAAGACGCACTTTCACAGGCGTTTACCGAGATTCGTGTTCGAAGGTGTCACGCTCATCGTCCGTTCACGAAAAGTAGCCTACGCAGTGCTTTCCCCCTTGAGACTCGGTAGGGAGCGCGTTCTGGACTATTTTCACTCATTAATGCAGAGACCTACCTGACTGACTCTCTCCAGTCACGGGCTGTTCTGGTCTGACTGAGCGCGCGCGCCCGGTCCCTTACAAATGACGTCACTCACATAACGAACTCAAAATAATTTATAAACAAAAATATATATTTTTCCCGTCTTGCAAAAAAATAAAATAAAGATTATATGCATAAAGTAAAAGAATATAAACAATTGTTTAACACATTTAATTAATAGTTTCAGATTCTACCAATTCTGTCGCCTAATAAAAAAAAGTTTGCTTGAAAAAAAAAACACTACAAAATATATTATATTTGTACACACTTGTAACTTACTGAAGCAGATTTAATGACATTTTAATCCATCTGAAAATCAAGAAAACAACCAACTCTATTTTTCAGTAGGTTTAAAATGTTACAGCAAATGCCTCTTGTACAATCAGGAAACATAGTAAACATTGGTAAATATGGGCGTACGGCCCCCTTGAAAGGTTTGAATTTTCATTCAGATCGAGCAGTGGATCGAATTAGAACAATTTTAGAACATTTATTATACCAAGTCTGTGGATGACAATTTGTCATAACAACATTTCACAAACCTCAATTATCTTAGAAATAAATGACATATATATAAAAAAATCTTTAATGTATACATTGAAATGAAAGTGAGCTAAATGACAGTTCAGAAAGTAACAACTCAAAGTTTTTTTCACTCTAGCTTTATCTGAATCTCATTGTTTATTTTAAGTATTGGATCTGTAGACAACCTTTGCTCACAAAATCACACCTTGGCAGTGAAATAGTCATTTTATTTGTTGTTATTTTACAGCGCTTATACTACTTTTATGTTGCAGAGAAATGTGTACTTTTAAATAAATCTGTTTATGAAACTACAGGTTTTATGTAACTAAAAGTAAAAAAAACCTCTGGAGTGCAATAAATGAGGAGACAAGAGATGGAGATGCGTCGAGTCAGCTTTACTCTCGATATATCAGAACTGTACAGCTGTGAGATCGACACAACAACACAACGTTAAACCCGAAACTAACATACCCTCTCCCTTAAAGGTATAGTCCCTTGGTGTATATCTCTTGTTCAGTCTTATTTGTGGGTCACCACACAGGCCCCCCCAGAATTCACCCATAAACAAGTCCAGACCGAACAGGTACCCCCAACAGAACAAAGGACACTACTCACTAGTGCCAAACAGAACAGCCCAGCTCATAACAGTCCCATTGAAAAGTCAACGTATAGGGGGGGCGGACCGGGCGGCCATACCGGCTGCGCTTAACAGGAGAGGGGCAAAGGGCAAGGGGCGGGGCAGGCGCATGGTTCGAGGCTGCCGCAGGGGGGCGCCCTCGCCGTGGGGCAGGGCCAACTGCAGCGGTTCACCAATATCCACATGAGCAAGCTTGTGCCGTAACTACAGAATTAAACAAGAAAATCTAGTTAACCAGACAATAGGCTAAATGTTTTGTCATTGAACTTTCATCATACAAATCAAATTAGCCTACACACCAGTGAATGTTGTCAAAAATGTTCGTCTAGTAAATATATAGCAGATTTCAACTAAATTAACCACATCTACAGTTTATTGACAGAGGACAGACAATAAACACACACACCTTCAGATTCACTGTCTTTCAGCTGAAGGATGCATTAGAAAAGACCCTAACAATAACTGCACTTCATCTAATACACAGGTCACAGACATGGTTAAAATAAAAACATTCGTTAACATCAAAATGAAAGCTAAACACATTCACTACACTAAACTACATTTCCACACACTCAATCCACCAAAATTATATGTGGAGAAATTTATTAACGGCAAAACCGCGGGCTCTGATTTAGCGCGCAGACGGCAACATAAACAAACCCGAGCGTTAATAAAACTCCAAAAATAAATCGAACTGCAGGCGGGAAAACGAATAAATAAATTTGTTCCGGTTTTATGTCCGGATATAATATAATTAATACAACCTTAAATTTTCACTTAATACAGCATATTTTCACTCTTTAATGCAGAGACCTACCTGACTGACTCTCTCCAGTCACGGGCTGTTCTGACTGAGCGCGCGCACCCGGCCCATTACAAATGACCCCACTCACAGAACAGCCTCAAAATAATATTTATAAACGATAGGGAGGAACAAGATGGCGGGCTAAGCACATGTGGTTATCTCGGCTCTATAGCAAATTTTGAATCTTATAATAATTTTCAACCTTTTACCATCCCAATTGTTGTGTATCTATGAGTATAGACTATGTCAGCAAAAAAGGCATCTAACCACCCAAAGATAGTTATCCCAGGAGGACAGAAAGCTGTAAAAACCTCGGGTGCTCTAGCCGAACACGAATACGTCATGGAAGTCGACCACCTTGATCACCAAGAGAAACGCAAAGAATCTTCCTCCTTACAGAGCACCCCAACTAAAGCCTCGGCCAAGAAACAGAAAGGTGAAGAGATCCCCGAAATTTCAAACTCCGCGCTTTTGGAAACCTAGTTGCCAGATTTGACCTACAAGACGAGAAGCTGAGCAGCATTGAGCAGAAGATTACTGAGAACAGTCTAATGATAGTAAATCTGACAAAAGCTGTGGAATTCAACGCAGCGGAAATAAAGGACTGTAAAACTAGAATCAACTTGTTCGACAAGCAACTCACCTCTGTTATCACATCACAAACAGATCTGATAGGTCGCACGTCGGAGCTCGAACGCTACAAAAGAAGATGGAACCTCAGAGTAATCGGAATGAAAGAAACAGCGGGTGAAGATATCCGAAAAGAAATCGTCTCATTGTTAGCCGAAATTGCTCCACACCTGCAGCACAAACTTGAAGACATCGTGGATACAGTCCACCGCGTTGGTCCCAAAATGAAGGATAAATCCAGGCAGGTGATCATTCAGTTCTGCATGCGAAAATACAGAGACGAGTTCTGGCGCTCCACCAAAGTCTCGGATGTCTGTAAGTTCAGAGGAATAAAGTTCACCGAAGATTTATCCAAGGGAGATCGGGAAGCCCGCTTTGCACTATGGCCGAGGATTAGTGAGGCAAGAGCTGCTGGGAAGAAAGCATACCGTGGTCCCTATGGTTACATAGAGGGTAGCCGGATTGTTAAGGACGGTTGATTTCAATAACTTTCCAATTCATCTTTCGCGTGCAAGAAGTGTTCAGTGGGATGGTTTGAATTTTGTTTTGCTGTTGAGCGAGTTCTCGTTACAGTGCTCTGTTTGAGAGAGACGTTTTGTGTTCTATAGAGCACGTTACACTACTCATTTGACTGTTTGCCTTTTCTTATTTTTTTATTTTCTTGATTCGTTAGATGTTCTCAGTGAAATCACACTTTTCCTGTATTTCTCTAAACGCAAGGGGTCTCCGTAACTCTATCAAAAGAAAAGCTTTCTTTCTTTTTTGCAAAAACAAAAACTCACACTGTATATTTTTGCAAGAAACGCACTCCAACCCTGATGACGGGAAGTTCTGGACAAGTCAATGGAGGGACAAAATCATCTTTAGCCATGCTTCTACTCATTCTGCAGGAGTGGCAATACTGTTCAACAACCTACCAGGCAAAATTATAAAGGTAAAGACCGATTCAAATGGCCACTGGGCTTCAGTTGTTTTGAACATTAATGAGGTTTTGTTTATTTTATTCAATGTATATGGCTACAATAGTGTTCCCCTAAACAACAAATTACTATCTGAAATTTCGGACTCTTTGTTTGAATTCAAACGTTTGTATCTAACTGATAATATTATTATAGGAGGAGATTTCAACATGGTTATGGATGAAGCGTTAGATCGTTTTCCACCCAAATTTAACACTTCTCACCCAAATCCATACCTTCTTAATTTTTGTTTGAATAATAATGTAGTGGATGCTTGGAGGGATGGGAATCCAAATCTTAAGCAATTTTCCTGGTTCAAAGCTAATGTGACTTCCAAATCGAGAATTGATTATTGGTTAACCTCATCTAACCTATCTGGTTTTATCAAAGATATCTCAATATCCGCGGCACCTTTGACAGATCACTGTTGCATCTTTATATCCATCTGCTCGGGCAAAAGAGAATCACGTAACAAGGGTTACTGGAAATTCAATACCGATTTATTGAAACACGAAGACTTTTGCTCTCAAATTAAATCTATAATTAATGATGTAGTACCGTTTAAGGTCCTTACCTCATTCATAAGTAAATGGGAATATTTAAAACACAAGATTCGGGAATTTTCTATACAATTCAGTAAAAATTTAAGTAAGGCCAGGACACAATTGGAGTTAGAATTGACAATAGATTTAAACAATTTATGTAATAAAAGTGAAATGGATAATGAAACCAAATTACAAATTATATCCTTGCAATCCAAAATTGATAATTTATATATTCAAAAAGCTAAAGGAGCATATGTAAGATCTAGAGCAAGATGGATAGAGAAAGGGGAAAAAAGTAATAATTATTTTTGTAGACTTGAAAAAAGGCGACAGGAGAAAAACGCCATAAATTCTCTTTATGTGAATGGAGTTGAAAATACCTGTCCTAAAATTATTTCCTCAGAGGTTCTCCAATTCTATAGTTCCTTATAAGGATCATCATTCTCTGCATCAGACTGTAATACTCTCTTTGACAATATACATACTAACATATCGCAGTTAGACCAGGAATTTAGAGACTTATGCGAGGCTGACATTATAATAGAGGAATTAGATAAAGCAATAGATAAATTATCTGCAGGGAAATCCCCAGGCCCTGATGGCCTCTCTTCAGAATTCTATACATTCTTTAGGGAAGATTTGAGAGAACTATTATTTCAAGCCTTTCTCGAGTGTATCCAAAATAACTCCCTATCTTCGACTATGAAACAGGGTTTAATTACTCTCATCCCCAAACCAGGTAAAGACGCACGACACATAGATAACCTTCGTCCTATCACTCTGAACTGTGATTATAAAATTCTAGCTCATATATTTTCCAATAGACTCAAGAAAAACTTGAATCAAATAATTAGTGAATCACAGTCTGGTTTTATAAAAGGCAGATCAATACATAACAACATCAGATTAAGCTTAGACATTTTGGATTATAGCGAGTGGATTGAGGATGACGGATATATATATTTTTTTTAGATTTCAGGAAAGCATTTGATATTTCAACTGGGGGGGCCAAGCTGGGGCCAGTTACATATAGACCTTATTGTTGTCATATCATTTTCTGCACTGCACTGCAGGCATTAACAGGCAAAATACCATGTTTATAATCATTCAACAATGTATTTGCATTTCCATTATATTTTTACATTTGCATTACATATTCAGTATTAGTCACAGTAACTGTAATTGACATGATGTCCTTCTTTCTCTTCATTTTGGTGAGAACTATAGAGCAAAAGCAATGGGGACCAAGAAGCTTATTAATTCATTTACTGAAAATAACTGACTTGCTAGGTAATATGTCTAACCGTTTACAGGGTTCCTGCACACTTTTTAAAGTCAAATTTAAGGCTTTTTAAGACCTGAAGAAATCAAAATTCATACCGTACAGTAGGGGTGTGCAATATTGACAAAAATATATCTCAATATTTTCAAAGTTTTGTTGATAATTAGATGATATTTTACTGATTGTGTTTTTGTGCTGGTGCCATGGCTGGTTTAGGCCTATTGTTGTTAGCAGCAGACTCACAAAGATATTCATATTTTTAATATTCTATGCAGTGGTCAGTTAACAGCAGGGACCGAAATTAATTTTTTAATTAATTTTTAATTAATTTAATTTGCCACCTTAAATTGATTTCCAGGGGCATTTTCACCTATATATGGACATTCTTTCTAAACTTATTTAGAGTTATGAATCACCTTTTATGTCAAATACTAACATTCAAATTATTCAGTAGCCTAATTAGGCCTATACTTATTTATACAATAATACTTAATTATACAACAATTATACAGTACCACTGTTACAGTCAAATTAATTCATTCAATCAAAATCCATCTTTGCAGTGCAGTCTAAAGGTGACACAGAAGCGGCATTAATATATTTACACTCCATTTACAATTGCATAAATAAAGCTATGAGATTTTTTTAAATCAATATTTAAATATGAAATGATTTCTAATTGTAACGTTTTAATTAAAGGGTACTTTAAATATGAAACTAAAACCGCCAGTAGGCGGCGGCAAGTCACAGTCTTAATAAGTGAGTTGAGGGAGTCATTCATTCAACCGATTCGTTCAAACGGCTGATTCATTCGGGAAAGCAGCAAGTGATTCCTTCAAAACGCGGATTTCAGTCAAGAAATCATCGCTGTCTGTTGCATTGAGACTCTGCTACGGTTTCATTTTGAAATTCTAGTCGGCGAAAATAAAGGGAAAACAAACAATATTGACAATATTGTGTCTAAAAAGTAATTCCCAATGTTAACTTATTGTTAATTTAACTGTTGTATAACATCAATATCACAGTTGCAATTGTGCACGGGAAAACGGCACTCTTGCTGATGTGATATTCTAATATAAGAACATAATATGATATAAATATAAGACAAACTAATTTGGGGACATAGCCTACCTATGAACCGTACACAGCAGTGAAAGGACGATAGACAAATGCGATGTCAGCTCACAGTGCCTCGTATACAGTTAAAACATTGATTACAATATCATAAGACAATACACATCGCACACCCGATACGCACATAAAGAATGAACTTGCAACTGAACTGACATTTACCAGCTTTCTCCTTCTCTCCTCTCTCGCGTGCAGGAGACAGACGTTATTCTGCCGCGATTCCCGCGAATGTGATGCGAATTGTCACGTGAACAAGCAAATCCACAAAGATAGAATAATAAAAAAAATAATACGCATACAACGATAGCAAAAAACAGTTTTGTAAAACTTATTTCACACTCCACATTTAGGGGGGCCACAAGGGGGGCCAAGCTTGTTGTCACAGGGGCACGGGCCCCCCTGCCCCCCCCCTCTAGAACCGCCACTGCTTAGCGGTAGAAATGCTTGCTATCTTGATGGATAAAAACAGCGACTTTGACAAATTGAATGTATTTGGAAGACAAATTGGTATTAGTCAACTAGCTGATGATACAGTGATCTTTTTAAAAGACCAATATCAAATTGACAAAGCCATCCAATTTATTAATATGTTCTCCAAAGCATCAGGCCTACACTTAAACTTAAATAAATGTGAATTATTTGCCATTCATGGCAGCGAACTAGACTCTTTATGTAATATACCGATAAAAACATCTGTAAAATACCTGGGAATAACTATTACTAGAGATAGCAATCAAAGCATCCAAGAAAATGTTGTAAAAAATCTTTCAAAAGCTAAATTTATTCTCAACAACTGGATACAAAGAGATATCTCAATTTTTGGAAGAGTTTTGTTAACCAAAATGGAACTGCTCTCTAAGTTTGTTTACCCAGCCTCCTCGCTAGCTATCCCACTTCACTTACTAAAAGAATGTAACATTGCAATATTTAACTTTATTTGGAAAATTAAGCATTACTATATTAACAAAAATGATTTAGTTCACAGTTACGAAGAAGGAGGATTAAATATTATTGACTTAGAAATTATGAATAGTGTTTTAAAAACTCAGTGGTTAAAATCTTTTCTTTGTAATCCAAATGGCTTATGGTTTACCATTTCTTCCTCAATATTTAAGAAAGTAGGTGGTTTGGAATTTCTGATTAGATGTGATTTTGAGTTGCACAAATTACCTCTTAAACTGTCCGCCTTCCATCAACAAGGTCTCCTTTATTGGAAGTTAGCATTTTCTCACAATTTTAGTCCACACAAAACTTGTATCTGAAATAATCGTTTTATTTTACACCATAACAAATCTTTATTTTACTTCCTGCTCAGCTACTGTTCGGACGCTCTCGCTTACTGCTCCGCGCTTTGCTCTATCGCTTTTATATTTTTATATTTTATCTCCTTTTATCACCTAATTTTAACTTCAGCAAATCAGCACAGTGCTCAAATGCTTGGATTACTACAAAAAAAGCAGAATTCTTTTATTCGACCAGCCTCCCACTGAAAGCTTACATTCCGGGGAAGAGAAAACACAACTGCCTACATTCATAAGGATAAGAAAATGCCTCCTCTGGAATCTACTTGCTGCTCTAACTGCCACAGACTTTTACAAAGGATTGCAGTTCTTGAAACCAAGTTAATTGCGGGACCACCAAACCAGACGGAACACACAACAGAGCTTCGTCATGGACGCCCTCAGCATACAGCCGGTGAGTCCCATGAATCTAGTGCTCCTCGACAGGCTATACTGAGTGTAGAGTAACAAGCCGATCGACTTACAAATCGATGGCACAAACAGGGAGCGAGACCCAAAGGCACTCGAGACATCAGATTGTCACGAGCATCACATATTGCCGCAGTAGCATCCTCTACCCCAGATACGGCTCTGACAAGGATTGCAAACACTGGTCTCCTACCACTGCCTATACATCTTGAGAACAGATTTGAAGTATTAATGAATGAGGAATCCCCAAATTTGATGAATGAACACAGACTGAATCAGCCAGTAGCTAACACTGATGCTAACTGGGGCTCAAGGTCGAGCAGACAGCGGCACTCAGCTCAGAGCGCAGCCAAGCCCAGGACTCTGATAGTGGGTGACTCCATAATCAGAAACATTAATAGCAGGGATACAACTACATGCTGCCTTCCACAAGCAACAACTTCTGATGTAAACAGGGAACTTCTTATGAAAGAATGTTCAGAGAACATTCTTATGAAACATAGGACTGCAAATCGACTCATCATTCATGTGGGGAAGAATGATATTCATAAAGAGCAGTCGGAACTCCTTAAGAAGGATTTCAATGAACTTTTTGAAACACTTAAAAGACTGAAAGTTCAAACATTCATCAGTGGACCACTCCCAGCAAGAGGAACAAACAGGTTTTCACGATTGCTTGGGCTTAATACATGGCTGCAAAAAACCTGCAATATAAATGGAGTGAACTTCATTGACAACTTCAATCTTTTCTGGAGTCAGAGGCAACTGTTCCAACAGAATGGCCACCACCCAAACAAACTTGGTTCAAGAGTGCTAAAGGACAATATCTACTTCTCCCTCCGTCATCCTTCTGCAGTGTGTGCCAATCCACTCAACCTGAATGGCACACACACACCTGGTGTGTCATACAGTATGAATGACCACAGGACTTCACTTCAGCACCTGAATGGACATGCGGTTGACACATCACACAAGGACAATGATAACACCACTCAGCCACAACAACCTCTGCTCACGGACACAATCTCAGCTGAGCCCTGCCCACAGAGCTCACCACAGACAGACTGTGACATACTAGCACTGCTCCAAGATCCAGCACCCAAGGATGACTTTCTGGAAAACAGCCAAGGAAACCAGGACAGCATATTACAGCCTCCAATAACACCAGAGCAACAGCCGCTCTCACCAGAGATGTTATCCCTCTCTCCAGCATCTCCACTTCTGTGCTTCTCAGAGAAAATGGAACAACTGGTGTATGCTGGAACTAGACTATCCCACTCTTTTGCTGCAAGCCCCCAGATACCAACCAAGAAACGGCAGGCCCCACAACCACCAAAGCCTGCGAGCCCAGCTCGCCCTCCCCCTCCTCCCGTGAGAGCTCTTCGGCCTCTGCCACAGCGCCAGGGCCCACACCCTCCTCCAGCGGCTCGAGGTGAACCAAAAACAACTGATACCAGCTCTTAGTGATATGTGTCGGGTCCCCGCTATGATAACAATAACTTTCTCAAATGTTTACAGAACAAGCGGGAACCCAGTGTGCCTGTATCTTTCTCTATTGCTGTTCGATTACATGATAGAAAGTCTAAGGCCTTCAAAAGCCGTACAGCAAACCCATCTAATCTGGTGCCTATTACACGCCAAACTAAGATTGCTGTGGGGACAAAAAGTAAAACTGTTAAGTTAGCACTTTTAAACATCCGCTCACTTAAAAATAAATCACTTCTAGTCAACGACTTAATAACCACATACAACCTGGATTTTATGTTTCTAAATTAAACTTGGCTAGAAGACAGCTGCAGTGCAACAGTCCTCAATGAAACAGCCCCTCCTAACTTTACTTTTATGAGTGTCTGCAGAGCTGTCAGAAGAGGTGGAGGTTTAGCTGCTCTTTTTTAAAGATGTCTATCAATGCAAGCAAATATCATTTGGGAATTACCCGTCTTTCGAATATCTGGGTATTGTGTTAAAAGGTGCTCCACGCATTTTACTTATCATTGTTTACAGGCCTCCAAAATACTCTCCAGCCTTTGCTGAGAACTTTACAGAACTGTTATCAACAATTTCCTCAGAGTTTGACTGTTATACAATTGCTGGAGATTTTAACATTCACATAGATAATGCAGAAACCAATATGGCAAAAGAAATCAAAACGGTTTTAAAAACTTTTGATCTGACTCAGCATGTACATGGACCCACACATAATCGTGGACACACTCTAGATTTACTTATCAGTAAGGGTCTAAACATTTCATCGATTGTTATTAAGGATGTAGCACTGTCTGATCATTTTTGTATTTTCTTTGATATATTGATCTCTCCTGCCATTGAAGCTAGATCTGTGTCTGCCAAGAAGAGATGCTTAAATGAGAACACTAGTGTACTATTTATGAAGGCTATATCTTTAACACCAAGCATATCTGCTGACTCTGTAGATTTTCTCCTTGATTCTTTTAACTCAAAAGTTAAGAGTGTAATTGATGATATTGCTCCTCTGAAAGTCAGGAAGAAGAATGGCAGACAAAAAGCACCTTGGAGAAACTCAACAGCAGTGCAAAATATGAAAGGACAATGCAGAAAAGCAGAGTGCATGTGGCGGAAGACAAAACTTGTAGTCCATTATAACATCTACAAAGACAGCATCCATGCTTTCAATAAGGAACTAGGCAAAGCTAGACAGATTTTCTTCTCGAATATTATAAACAGCAATATAAACAACACACGCACTCTTTTTGCTACTGTAGAGAGACTGACAAACCCCCCAGGCCAGATTCCCAGTGAAATGCTCTCAGACAGCAAGTGCAGTGAGTTTGCCTCTTTCTTCTCTGAGAAAATCAATAATATCAGAAAGGTGATCAGCTCATCCTTGAGTTGCACTGGGGTCAGACAGATCAGACAACAGCCTGAGAAAGTAGTCACTATGTCTGATTTCGAAGAAATTGATGGCAAAATTTTGGAAGAAACCGTACAGCACCTTAAAACATCAACCTGCGCCCTTGTTACACAGCTTAGAAGCAGATCTCCTAGAAGTGGTAAATGCCTCACTTCTCTCTGGGAGTTTTCCGAACTCCCTGAAAACTGCAGTTGTCAAGCCCCTCCTGAAAAAGAGCAATCTGGATAAGACCATATTAAACAACTATAGACCGATCTCAAATCTTCCTTTCATAGGCAAGATCATTGAAAAAGTTGTCTTCAATCAGCTGAACAAATTCTTAAGCTCGAATGGATACTTTGACAATTTTCAATCTGGTTTCCGTCCGCATCACAGCACAGAGACAGCGCTCATAAAGATAATAAACGATATTCGCTTAAATACTGATACAAGCAAATTATCAGTGCTGGTACTACTCGACCTCAGTGCTGCATTTGACACTGTCGATCACAACATACTTCTTGACAGGCTGGAAAACTGGGTCGGGCTTTCTGGGATAGTTCTAAAATGGTTCAGGTCATACTTGGTAGGGAGAGGTTATTATGTGAGTATTGGAGACCATAAGTCTGAGTGGACACCAATGACATGCGGAGTCCCTCAAGGCTCAATTCTTGCGCCACTCCTATTCAACCTGTACATGCTCCCAATGAGCCAAATAATGAGAAAGAACCAAATCGCTTACCACAGCTATGCAGACGACACACAGCTCTACTTAGCCCTATCGCCTAACGATTACAGCCCCATTGACTCCCTTTGCCAATGCATTGATGAAGTAAACAATTGGATGTGCCAAAACTTTCTTCAGTTAAACAAAGACAAAACTGAAGTCATTGCATTTGGAAACAAAGATGAAGTTCTCAAGGTGAACGCATACCTTCAGTCTAGGGGTCAAACAACTAAAAATCAAGTCAGGAATCTTGGTTTGTCTCTAGAGTCAGACCTTAGTTTCAGTAGTCATGTCAAAGCAATAACTAAATCAGCATACTATCACCTGAAAAATATTGCAAGAATTAGATGCTTTGTTTCCAGTCAAGACTTAGAGAAACTTGTGCATGCTTTCATCACCAGCAGGGTGGATTATTGTAATGGACTCCTCACTGGCCTTCCCAAAAAGACCATAAGACAGTTGCAGCTCATACCAGGGTTTCCGTTGTCCGGTAATTACCGGACATTGGCCGGGAAAAAAATGAAATGTCCGACAAAATTAAATCTCTCCGGTCAAATTGTCCGATTAAAATTGCCTAATAATCCCGCCCGCTAACACAAGCTGAATTTGAGAATAAGCCTAAAATGTATAAAGCAAAAATACACCGACATTTGGCTATGTTATAAATATAAAGGAACAGGCTCTACCGTTTGAAAGTTATGAAACAACATCGCATGCTGCATTTCAAATAAAGCGCACGTCTAAACGGCTGTAATATAGACCTAAACAACGAACGATTGAGTGAGACGTTTCAAATATGGCCAGGCCCAGGCAGACTAGCTTTAAAAGCTTTTTTCAGAGGCCAGACGATGGTGAATCAGGAACATCTCATTATTGTCTATGGATCAGTGGTTCTAATCCACGCACTCGTACAGTTTTTTTTTCTTGAAGTTCATCAGTGGTTACAGTCTATATCAAGCAGGGAAACCTTTGTGTGCATTTTATTTTGTGATTTCACCGGAATGAATAGAGAGTCTCCGCAACGGCGATAGATTGAAACGCGCGTCCGAGTGAAGATTGCGCAACTCGCGCAGCGCGTCGTCCATGCAACTGATAGCAGCGGACACGAGCGCTCAGCTTGATTTCAAAAACAACCGATTTTAGCGCTAGATCTCTTATTTAATACTAATAGCGAACTAAATGAATGATCTGCTAGTTAACGGAGATGTTTCATTTATTTGTATTAGGTAAATCCGTGCCTCAACGTTTCAAAAAGTGAATGTGTGTGAAACCATAGTAAAAACAATTGGCGTTGATTGATGCCAATCGGACGTTCATGTTTTTTTTTTCGTCTATTTGAAAGTTAGGCTAATAATAACATGTTGCATTCTATACGGCCTGATTATGTCATTTTTTAAGTTACATAGACTGCCTCCAGTTTTCCTCAACTTGACTAATTAATAGGCGATATTTGACCGGCATATCATCAAAATGTCCGTAAAACGAAACCTCTGCCGGTCACTTTGACCGGCACCATTTTTTTCTAGCGGAAACTCTGGCTCATACAGAACGCTGCTGCCAGGATTCTGAGCAGAACCAGAAAATATGAACACATCACACCAGTCCTCAGGTCTTTACACTGGCTGCCAGTTACATTTAGGATTGATTTTAAGGTATTATTACTGGTATATAAATCATTCTATGGCCTAGGACCTCAATACATTGCAGATATGCTCACTGAATATAAACCCAACAGATCACTCAGATCACTAGGATGACTATCAGCTAGAAATACCAAGGGTTCACTCTAAGCATGGCGAGTCTGCTTTTAGCTATTATGCCAGCCGCAGCTGGAACCAGCTTCCAGAAGAGATCAGATGTGCTCCTACAGTAGTCACATTCAAATCCAGACTCAAAACACTTCTGTTTAACTGTGCATTTACTGAATGAGCACTGTACCACTGTTCGTCCGACTGCTCGTACTGTATTTTATATTTTATTTTATGTTTTAATTATTCTGATTTCATTTGATTATTTCTGTATTTTATCTTTTATTCTAAACTGTTTTAATTATTCTGATTTCTTTTGATTATTTTAATTTCTTCTATGTAAAGCACTTTGAATTACCATTGTGTATGAAATGAACTTGCCTTGCCTTGCCTTATTTTATGGAAACTGGATTCAATATAACATGTTTTCCCTGTTGGACATGATGTACAACTATGGTAATGTTCTCAATTACAATGATTTTTGTTTGAAACATGGATTTGCATGTCACCCGAAAGAGTTTTATACAATTGTAAATGCCATACCAAAAAATATAGTGTTACTGGTAAAGGGTATTCTTTCACACTATTCTGTGACATTCTCTCTCCCATCTCCTTCTCTGGGTGAATGATCTATTAGAGATCATAAATGTAACAACAAATATATTAGAAGTGTTTTTATTGATAGACTTCATCCAAATAGAAATAAACGTTACTATATTTTTAAAGATTTTAACCCAGAGGAGGTGAAGGAATTGAGAATGAATTATCTTACCTTTCCAAGTCTCCCTAAAATGAAAGAAATTCATTTTAAAATTATAAATGACATATACCCATCTAAAGAATTCCTGAAATCTAAATTTGATATCGGAGAAAACTCTTGTCAATTTTGTGAAACTGATATGGAAACTACAGAACATATTTTTTATTATTGTAATCGCTCAAAGTTATTTTGGTCTCAATTGTACAGTAAACTGTCATGTATTATTACATGTGTAAACCCCCTTGAATACAAACAAATCAAGTTTGGTGTACTTAAAGTAACAGAGAGTGTTTTGGCTTACAGCAGATCTAGAATAAAGTTATTGTCCAGCTAAAGTTAGTTTTGATCAGTGGTTCTTAACTGAGACATTTTACCATGGTCATCAAGCTGCAACTGAGTCTGTGTATGTGTACACACACACACAAACACAAACTTACATAAGTTGCATGTTGTATAACTTAAAAAATAAAGTAACTTATTTTTATGAGTTGAAGTCATGTAAAAACAAATGTTGTCGACTTACAGATCATGTAGTTTTTTGTTAATAAAAAAAAGTTGGTAGAGCCACCAAAAATAAAATGTACAAAATAACACGAAGTGAAATAATGTGAAGTGGCATTTTGGGGAAACGGAAACAACAGTAAATACACAATACTAACATGAACTATTAATGAAACATATGGAAACTTCTTCTGATGAAAAGAATGAACATCATTCCTGCATGCAAATCCTTCCCAGTTAACACACGACCAGTTACGTAATTTATTGGTACTTTTTGGTAATTTCATGACTTACTAAATGACAACATAACTACGACACTCCGTGCGTCATTTATTCATTTATTATTATTTATAATGAAGTGATTATATACAGCGCACGCCATATTTGCAGTATAACGTCTGACAACAGTGACAAGACAGGAAAGTGTGTATTCCTAAAGTGAGAGACTTTTTATTTCATGACAAGTTATGAAAATAACATTATAATAATGACACTGACAACATCTCTGACCGCAGATACTGAATCAGGAAAACACGTTTTTCTCAGTTGCTTTAAATGAGTCTGACAGAAGTCTCAATTGCTTTCATGCTAGTCTTTCAAAATAAAAGCCTTGCATCATAAAATCATAGAATTATGTTGTTGTTGTTTCTTTGAATGCAAACTCCACGACCCACTCTTTTGGAAGCAACTCCATATTTTGTTCATCTCACACCATTTACTTGAATGTACTTGACATGAAAATGAAATGTTGCTCATTGTGACGACTTACGACATATCTTCATGTGAGTCAGAAGGTTTTTTTTATGTTTAAAGCTCTTCTCACACTGAATACAGTCGTACGGCTTCTCACCAGTATGAACTCGCTCGTGTTCTTTCAGAGATCCAAAATGAGTAAAACTCTGGTGACAATATGAGCACTTGTAAGGTCTTTCTCCAGTATGAATTCTTTGGTGCAGTTTCAGATTGTCAGCTCTAGTAAAGCTCTTCCCACAGTCAAAGCACATATAATCTCTCACTTCATTATGTGTTTTCTGGTGCTTTTTAAAACTGGACAGCCTTGAAAAACTCTTTGCACAGAGAGAACACACATAAGGCTTCTCATCTGAATGAACTATCAGGTGTTTTTTTAGATTTGATGATGAAATAAAATCTTTACCACACTGATCACAGTTAAATGTTTTTTCTCCAGAGTGAATGTGCAGATGATAACTGAGAGTTGATGCTCGAGGAAAACTCCTTCCACAGAGAGAACACACATAAGGCTTCTCATCTGAATGAACTATCAGGTGTTTTTTTAGATTTGATGATGAAATAAAATCTTTACCACACTGATCACAGTTAAATGTTTT